>JALAJA010000077.1:152500-170000 GCA_023376005.1 Doryteuthis pealeii
TATATATATATATGTATTTATATTTATATGCATATATATATATATATATATATATATATATATATTATATAATATAATATATATATTTATATATGAGAAGTAAACAAACAGACGATGTGTTTTGATATGGCTTTTTTTATAGCCGACAATTTTGGGAGAATATGTGCTTAATTGAGTAATGTAAAGTCGTCAGGGCGGCCTAATGTCGGTATCAGTCATACAGTGAGGGAGTCTATCCTCTTTTTAATAGTGCTAGACTAAGGAGATTGTATTTAGCATCTGAGGTGGAGCGCCACACCTACCATCAGCTCCTTACTTTACCGCACAGATCCCTGTGCTACACATACGCTGAGTTGGCGAGGACCGGTATCGAAATAAGCCCATATATATATATATATATATATATATGATCTGATATGATATGATATATATATATATATATATATATATATATTTATATATATTTTAGGAGATTATGTGCCGTAAGTCAACCAAAAAGTGCGATATCAGTTTAAAATAAACGAGAAATCTGGGTGAGCCAGCTTGGTGTAATGGTTCGAGTCCCCGCCTGTCAGCTTCCTAGATAGGGTTCGAATGACGCACAAAGCACTGCCCTGTCTATAGCTCTGCTGATGAGGCCTAATAGGCTGAAATGTACATACAGAGATTGACTTTTCTCGATTTGTTTACGCCTTACATTTAAACCGATTTGCACGCCTAATTCATTTAATTATAACTAATTAATTTACAAATTAGGTATGACTTCAATTAAGCACATAATCTCCTAAAAATTGTCGGCCATCTCAAACAGATTGTTTGTCTACTTAATATATATATATATATATATATATATATATATATATATATATAATATAATATAATATATGAGAAGTAAACAAACAGACGATGTGTTTTGATATGGTTTTTTTAGCCGACAATTTTGGGTAGAATATGTGCTTAATTGAAGTCGTGCCTAATTTTTGAAAATTAATTAATTAACAATTAATGAATTAGGCAAGTCACGCACAAAGCGATCTTCCTGTCTATAGCTCTACTGATGAGGCCTATAAGGCTGAAATGTACATACAGAGATTGATTTTTCTCGATTTGTTTAGCCTTATATTTGAATAGGTATTCCCGCCTAATTCATTAATCATTAATTAATTAATTTTCAAAAATTAGGTACGACTTCAATTAAGCACATATTCTCCCAAAATATATATATATATATATATATATATATATATATATATATATATATATTCGCATCTGATGAATCGGAAGAGTTGGACTATTTGTCTAAGCTCCCTGAAATAGACTATAATGCTAAATCTCTAAGTCTTTTGTTATTTCTTTACTTATATATTTGCTCTGTGACTCTAACATTAAGAGCACACATTGAGCTCTCAAACTGCGACAGGTTTTTTAGATAAAACTCTTGTGTCGTAAGGAAGATTTCTTCTCTGGACTTTTGGATTATATATATATATATATATATATATATATATATATATATATACTATAGTGTGAGATGGTCACTGTTTCAGCTTTTGCTGGAATGGTGTACCAATGGCAATATTATTGGTAGAGTGCTCAATGTAATTTTTTTGTAATTTTTTCGATTTTCCTTACATTTGAAACATCTTCACCTGATGATTGCATCGCATGAAACCAATATGGTTGTGATTGTTCCTTTGTCACCTAATAAATAGATATGTAAAACCTTTATATATTTATCTTATTATATTATATATACTAGCAAATATATGCACCCTCCGGGTGCAAGTATTTAAGTTTTAATGTAATGAAATATCGTATTAAATTAGAAAGTCTAATAAGAAGGCAGATAAAAAGATATGTAACAGAGTGGGGGTATAATAGAAAAATAGAAATGAAACTTACTCTTCCATAACTCCCGTCTTACATTGCTGAATTTTACTTATTTAACTATTTAGTTAAATTAGGAAATAAAGAATAAAATGACAGTTATTTTTTCTTGTTAATGGATTTCATTTAAGATTCATTGAAGAGATTTTTGCTTATATTCATGAAAATAAAACCAAACAATTAGAAATCAATAATACTAAGCACATATTTAATAAAATCACATTTTTAATATCAATATGCAAATTAGCCTTCCCGATTCACACTGTAAACCGCTATTTTTTTGTATATATAAATACAATTGCATGTTATTTGTATGTAGATATGGGACAACATCTTAAGCTAATAAAAAGGTGAAGCATTTTATTAATAATTGAGGTTTAAATATAAATAAATCATGGAGAAAGTGATGTAAATAACGAAGGGAATTGTTACTTGAGTAGTAATATAGTTTCGTTACAGACGAAAAACACACAATCTCCATTATAATAAGATATATATATATATATATATTTTATCTTTCTGATGTAGTTGTTGGAATAATTTTTGGTGTTATATTTCTATTCTCTTTCTGTTCTTTGTTCTTTATTGTTTTTGTTTGGGTTTTTTTGTTTTGTTTTTTTGTTGTTGTTTTTTGTTTTCTTTCCCCCAATGTTTTATATCACATTCAATAATTAATTTATTCCCATGTTCAGTCTTTGTCGCAAAGTCAAAGATATAATTCCATGTTTTTCCTTCCTTTTTTTTCCTTCTCTTACGTGCTTCTTGCACTTCTCCACAACAGTATTACTCGACTATTTCATTGTATCTGTCTTAAAGATTCAAATGTGAGATTGTATCTTACTTATTACTAGAACGAGGAGTAACCCGTTGGGTTCCCGTTGAAACTACAATTCCTGGTGATATTAATCCTCGATATTAATATATTACTCCAGCTATGAGTAAATAGTAGGGCAGAATGGGCTCTTTAAACCGTGGTTAGGTACCAGTCTAGGAGAAGGAAGACTCTGAATTCAAACCTGTTAAACCTCCGTTTAAGAAATTGACCTTGTGACACATCCTACCTTCACAGTGGGGTTACATATATATATAATATATATATATATATATATATAATAATATAACATAATGCTAGGTTGGTGGATTAAGTTGTGTTGGATTTTACGGCATGTCAACCCTTGTTGGGTTATTTTATGCCGAAGACGTTTTTGCTTTATTTATTTTTGATGGTATTTTTAAAAATAATTTTTAAACAAAATTAAAAACTCATATACTGTCTATTTAACCCATAAGATGGTACCTAGCAGGTACTACCACTCCGGATCAGAGTGGAGCTGGGAGTAATGTGGATGAACCATTGGCAGCTTGATATGCTGTTAAAGACTACTGTGCAACTTCTCTTCTCTCTCTCTCTCTATATATATATATGATATATATATAATTATATATATATATGTCTATTTAACCCATGGATGGGTTGATTGGATTTTACGGCATGTCAACCCTTGTTGGGTTAATCTATGCCAAAGACGTTTTGTTTTAATCATTCTTAAAGGGTACTCAATCTTTCTTGCAATGTTTTCTTTTCCTTCTCCTATGTGCGTGCACTCTCGTACAACAGTGCTAAAGGTTCTTTTTGACCATATGACCTTTAGGCACCCTTTTGCGATCTCGTTTCATAAAGACATTTCTTTCATTTACAACCGCCAAAGTCCTGTTGTTTGTTAGGGGTTAGGGTTAGGGGTTAGGGTTATAAATTTTTTTTAAATATAAAATCTGTTAACAAGCAACTGGATTTCGGCGGTGTAAATGAAAAAATGTCCTTATGAAAGGAGATTGCAAAAGGGGTGCCTAAAGGTCATATGGTCCTCTTTGTAAAATTTTATTCTTACTTATTACTAGGGGGGGGGAGATGAAAAAATAGAGCGGCCTGGCGCCTTAACGTTAAGCAAGGCACGAAGAGGAGTGAGGCGGAGAGGAGAGTAGCCTCGACAGCAAAGAGAGCCAGAAAGAGGGAGAAAAAATAGCAGCTCCTCTTTCTCTCTTTCATTTTCACCCTATCTTTCTTTCTTCTTCTCTCCCCCCATCTCTCTCTCTTTTTTTCCTTTTTTCTTTTTTTTTCTTTCTTTCTTTCTCTCTCTATCATTTTTACCCTCTCTTTCCTCTTTCTCTCTCTCTTTCTCTCTTTCATTTTCACCTTCCTTCTTTTCTTTCTTTCTCTTTCTTCTCAGTTTTTCATTTCACCCTATACTTTTTCTTTCTCTCCCCTCTCTCTTCTCTCCTCATATATATAATATATTATATTATATATTCATTCTCAACTCTCTTCTTGTCTTCTTCTCTCTCTCTCTCTCTCTCTCTCTCTTTCTCCTTCTTTCATTTTCACCCTCTCTTTCACTTCACTCTCTTTCTTTCTTTCTTTCTTCTCATTTTCTCTCCTCACTCTTGTTTGATTCAGCAGTGAATGGTTACCATGGTTAAATCGAGATGAAGAAACAGTCTCAATTGTCACAGACGTCGTTAAGAAAACGTTTATTGATGGAGTTAAAATAAGAGAGGGGGAATATAATATATATATAATATAATATATATATATTTATATATATTATATATATATATAGAGAGAGAGAGAGAGAGAGAAGGGTGAGGATAAGAAAAAGAGGTGGAAAAAAGAAATTGGGAAAAAGAGAGGGAGAGAAAAAGAAGAGAAAATGAAGTGGGGGAAGAGAGGGGGCAAGAGAGGGAGAGAGAGGGTGAAAGAGAGAGAGAGGAAGAGAGAGAACAGAGAGGGAGAGAGAGAAAGAAAGAAGAAAGAAAGAAAGAAAGAAAGAAAGAAAGAAAGTGAGAAGAGAGAAAAAAGAGAGAAAGGAAGTGGGGAAAGAAGAGTAGGTGAAGAGAGTGAGAGAGAAAGAGAGAGAAAGAGTGAGAGAGAAAGAGAGAAAGAAGAGAGAGGAAAGAGAGAGAGAGAAAGAAAATAACATCACGCCGAAGTGAAGACAATTTATATGTCAGGTCGACAAGGAATTCTGGGAAATTTTGAAACTTGAATTGCTCAATTTATTTTTTTAAATGTAAAAACAAATAATTGAATAATTGAAATAGAAAGAAATAAGGTTATTTTCCTATAAGTCTAACATAAACAAAGGGGAACCACTCTTGACTGATAAATTATTTATTTATTTATTGATCTACTAGCAAAAAAAGGAGGCGGGGTTAGGGTTAGGGTTTAAGGGTTAGAGTTTAGGGGTTAGGTTTAGGGTTAGAGTTCGGGTTTAGGGTTAGTTTTAATTGGGAAATAAATAATTTTTTTAATCAAGAGTGGTTCCCTTTGTTTATGTTGGACTTATAGGAATAAACCGAAAAAATATTACAGTCAAAAGATTCATGTTAATTTTGATGCATTGAGAGCATAAAATTTGATGTTGATTATAAGTTCAACAATAAAAAAAACAAGTTTTAAAACAGTAAGAGAATAATAAAACTGGAATCGGAGTTAAGGAAATGTATTTTCTTCTCAAATATTTTATAATGTGTTCTGGTAAGTCAGTAAAATCATTTATAATACTAAAATCTAGGGCCAATGCATTGGACAATGATTTTTTACTATAAAAATGCATTGGAAATGATTTTACTACAGAAATGCATTGAAAGATTTTTCTGATAAAAATGCATTGGAAATGATTTTTACTACAGAATGCATTGGAAATGATTTTTATGTATTAAAATTGCATTGGAAATGATTTTTACTATTAAAATGCATTGGAATGATTTTTTACTATAAAGCATTGGACAATGATTTTATCTATGAAAATGCATTGGAAAATGATTTTTACTACAGAAATGCATTGGAAATGATTTTTCCTATAAAAATGCATTGGAAATGATTCTATAAAATGCATTGGAAAGGATTTTCCTATCAAAATGCATTGGAAAAATTATTTTTAACTATAAAAATGGATTGGAAATTATTTTTACTATGAATGCATTGAAAATGATTTTCCCATAGAAATGCATTGGAAATGATTTTTACTATAAAATGCAATGGAAATGTTTTTCCTATAAAATGCATTGGAAATGATTTTTACTATAAAATGCATGGAAATGATTTTTACTTAAAATGCATTGGAAATTTATTTTCCTATAAAATGCATTGGAAATTATTTTTACTATGAAATGTTTTTACTATAAAATGATTTTACTATAAAAATGCATTGGAAAAATGATTTTTACTATAAAATGCATTGGGAAATGATTTTTACTATAAAAATGCATTGGAATTATTTTTACTATAAAAATGCATTGGAAATTATTTTTACTATGAAATGCATTAGAAATGATTTTTCTATAAAAATACATTAAAAATGATTTTCACAGACTGACTTTGTTTTTTGTTTTATTATAGAAAACTTCTCTGTTCTAAACTAGTTTCAAACTTCTGACCTGTTAATTCTTTCTGTATCCAAGTTCACATCGGTTTCGATTTATAATTAACCTTTTTTTGTGTGCGTTCTGGAAATTCTTCAACCTTTAAAGGGTTTCCCGATCCTCCAAGGAAAATCTCCACAAACTCGGCAGGTCCTTTTTTGATAAGGTCAAATGCTTGCAAGTATTTGGCTTTTTATATGGTATCATCAAAATATATTGGAGTTATTTAATCAAGTGATAATAAAATCTCTCCAATTCACTTGAAGTTTTTTTAAAAGCTTATTAATATGCTCTAAGGCCCGGTATAACCGCCCTGTCGGCTAGGGCATTAGAATGTACCGGACTGGCACCTCTTGCAGAGGGGTTAAGAGCTCCCCAAATGGGGCCATTTGTTGGCGCGTGGGAGGCGGACCCGTGATGCTTAAGGATAGAACCACCAGGTGGATGAGCAGTCCATGGAAATGCAATACTTCCACTTTGGTCCTTACCTAGGGCTAGACGGGCGTCGGGTAGCAGGCCCCTCCGATCAATCGGTGGCGGTCACGTTCAAGCCCTNAGAGATAGAAGACATATTGAAAATGAAAAGAAAGAAAGAAAGAAAGAAAGAAAATATTGATAAAATGAAAGAAAGACAGAAATGCAAGAAAGAAAATTGATAAATGACCAAAGATAAGAAAGAAAGAAAGAAAGAAAGAAAGAAATATTGATAATGAAAAGACAAGAAGAAAAGAAAGCATATTTGATAAATCAAAGAAAAGAAAGAACGAAAAGAAATGATTGAATTAAATTGAGAAAGAAAGAAGAAAGAAAGAAAGAAAGAAAGAAATAATTGATAATGAAAAGAAAGTAAAGAAAGAAAGAAATATTGATATGAAAAGAAAGAAGAACGAAGAGAAAGAAATATTGATAAATGAAAAGAAAGAAAGAAAGAAAGAAAGAATCATTTGATAAATGAAAAAAAGAAAGAAAGAAGAGAATATTGATAAATGAAAAGAATAGAAAGAAAAAAAGAAAGAAATTGATTGAATGAAAAAAAGAAAGAAAGAAGAAAGACATAATTGATAAATGAAAAGAAAGAAAGAAAGAAAGAATATTGATAAATGAAAAGAAGAAAGAAAGAAAGAAAGAAATATGAAATAATTGAATTAAGAGAAATGAAAGAAAGAAGAAAGAAAGAAAGAAGAAAACATATTGATAAATGAAAAGAAAGAAAGAAAGAAAGAAATATTGATAATAATGAAAAGAAAGAAGAAAGAAGAAAGAAAGAAAGACATATTGATAAATGAAAGAAAGAAAGAAAGAAAGACATATTGATAAAGAAAAGAAAGAAAGAAAGAAAGAAAGAAAGAAAGAAATATTGATAAAGAAAAGAAAGAAAGAAAGAAAGAAAGAAAGAAATATTGATAAATGAAAGAAAGAAAGAAAGAAAGAAAGAAGAGAAAGAAAGAAATATTGATAAATGAAAAAGAAAGACACAAAGAAATATGATAAATGAAAAGAAAGAAAGAAAAGAAAGAAAGACATATGTAAATGAAAAGAAAGAAAGAAAGAAAGATTAATGAATAATTAGAAATAAAGAAAAACAAAAAGTAACAAAAAGAAAGAAAGAAAGATATGAAAGAAGAAGAAAGAAGAAAATGAAAGAAAGAAAAAAGAAAATGAAAAAGAAAAACAACAAACAAGAAATAAAGAAAGATCAATAAATAAACGGAAAGAAATGATTAAAAGGAAGAGAGAGAGAGAGAGAGAAGAGAGAGATGAGAGAGAGAGAGAGAGAGAGAGAGAGAGAGAGATGAATAATTAGAAATGAATAAAGAAAGAAAAAAGAAAATAAAAGAAAGGCTAAAAATACAGAGAACTAAGAAAGAAAGAAAGAAAGAAAGAAGGAAAGAAAGAAAGAAAGAAAGAAAAATGAATAAAATTAGAAATGAATAAAGAAAGAAAAAGAAATGGAAGAAAGAAATATTAATGAATGAACAAAAGAAAACTAGCAAAGAAAGAAGAAGAAAGAAAGAAAGAAAAGGAAAGTATTTATTTCTAATTATTCATCGTTGTTTGTTTCTTTCTTTCTTTCGTTCTGTATTTTTACAAATACAGAAAGAAACAAACAAACAAACAAACAAACAAAGAATAAAATGAATAATTAGAAATGAATAAAAAAAAGAAAAAAAAAAAAAAAAGAAGAAGAAAGAAATATGAATGAATGAACGAAAGAAAACTAACAAAAAGACAAACAAACAAACCGAATCTAAAACTTCCCAAAATTTCGCCCTAATTGCATTTTGTATCCTTCATTTCAATGACCACTAAAAGAAAAAAAAGATTTTAATATAAGAATAAAACGTCACTGACCAGCGGGCAGTTATTGATATTCACCAGGTGGATGGTTGTCTACCATATTGTTTTCTGGCACGGCACTTAATTAATCGAATCCGAAAAAATGTTCGAGGTCTTTTTATCGAATGTTTTTATCAATTGATTGATTCTCTTACAGTTAGATACGACTGGATTTCTTTCTTCTTTTTCATGTTTTTGTTTTTGTTGTTTTGTTGGAAATGTTACGGCCAGACAAATTACTAGTCTGATTTTCACAGTTTTGTGCCAAAAGAAAGAAGGAAAGAAACGAACGAAGCCAGAAGGAGAAAAGAAAGAAAAAAAAGAAAGAAAGATGACAGAAAGAAAGAAAGAAGATGAATGAATGAATAAAAAGAAAGAAAAGAAAGAAAGAAAGAAAATATGATAAATGAAAAAAAAAAAAAAAAGAAAAGAAAAAGAAAGAAAGAAAGAAAAGAAAATATTGATAAATGAAAAAAAGAAAGAAAGAAAAAAAGAAAGAAAGATTAATGAATAATTCGTAATTAAAAAAAAAGTAAAAGAGAAAGAAAAAAAAGAAAGAAAGAAAGAAAGACATTAAGAAAGAAGAAAAATGAATTAAGGAGAAAGAAAGGAAAATATATACGAAACATTAGAAAGAAAGAAAGAAAGAAAGAAAGAAAGAAAGAAGAAAGAAAAAAGAGTTATATAAGAGAAGAAGAGCGAAAAAAGAAAGAGTTATATAAAGAGAAGGGAATACCAGAAGCGACGAAAGAAAGAAAGAAAGAAAGAAAGAAAGAAAGAAAGAAAGAAGAAAGAAGAGTTATATAAGATGAAGGGAAGACCAGAAAGAAAGAAAGAAAGAAAGAAAGAAAGAAAGAGTTATATACAGAGAAGTGAAGACAAGAAAGAAAGAAAGAAAGAAAGAAAGAAAGAAAGAAAGAAGAAGAAGTTATATACAGAGAAGGGAGACAAGAAGAAAGAAAGAAAGAAAGAAAGAGAAAGAAAGAAAGAGTATATAAGAGAAGGAAGACAAGAAAGAAAGAAAGAAGAAAGAAAGAAAGAAAGAAAGAAAGGAAAGAATGAGTTATATACAGAGAAGGAGACAAGAAAGAAAGAAAGGAAAGAGAAAGAAAGGGTAAATATACGTAACGTTAGAAAAGAAAAATCGACAAAAAAGAAGAAGTAAGGTCATATATGAAACATTAGAAAGAAAGAAAGAAAATGAATGAAAGGAAGACATAATGAAAGAAAGAAAATAAATGAAAAAAAATAGAAAGAAAGGAGAGTGGGGAGATATTAAGAATGAAAGAAAGAAAAGAAAAGAAAGGTCTAAAAAGAAAGAAAGAAAGAAAGAAAGAAAGGTCGGGAGGGAAAGAAAAAAGAAAGAAAGAATGAATGAATGAAAGAATGAAAGAAAGAAAAGAAAAGAAAAAATAGAAAGGTCTAAAAATACCGAAAGAAAGAAAGAAATCTGGGAATCTTACGGCCAGACAAATTACTCGTCAGTGTTTCCAAGTTTTGTACCAATGGAAAGAAGAAGAAAAACGAACGAAGCCAGAAGAAGACAAAAGAAACAAAAGGAAAATAAGAAGGAAAGAAATATTAATAACTGGAAAGAAAGAAAGAAAGAAAGAAAGAAAGAAAGAAAGGAAGGGTAAATATGGAAATATAGAAAGAAAGGAAGGAATAAAGAAAGAAAATAAACGAAAAGAAGAAAAGAGAGGGATAGTGAGAGATTAATGAATAATTAGAAATGAATAAAGAAAAAAAAGGAAAGTAAGGAGGAAAGAAATATTGATAACTGGAAAATGTAAGGAAAAAAGAAAGAAAGAAAGAAAAAGAAGAAAGAAAGAAATGTCTAAAAATACCGAAAGAAAGAAAGAAAGAAAAGAAAAGAAAAGAAAGGTCTAAAAATACAGAAAGAAAGAAAGAAAGAAAGAAAGAAAAGAAAAGAAAAGAAAGGTCTAAAAATACAGAAAGAAAGAAAGAAAGAAAGAAAGAAAGAAAAGAAAAGAAAGAAAGAAAGGTCTGAAAATACAGAAAGAAAGAAAGAAAGAAAGAAAGAAAGAAAGAAAAAACGGTCTAAAAATACAGAAAGAAGAAAGAAAGAAAGAATGAAAGAAAGAAAGAAGAAGAAAGAAAAGAAAAGAAAGAAAATACAGAAAGAAAGAAAGAAAGAAAAGAAAGAAAGAAAGAAAGAAGTCTAAAATACAGAAAGAAAGAAAGAAAGAAAGAATAAAAGAAAGAAAAAGAAAGAAGAAAGAAAAGAAAAGAAAAGAAAGTCTGAAAATACAGAAAGAAAGAAGAAAGAAAGAAAGAAAGGTCTAAAAATACAGAAAGAAAGAAAGAAAGAAAAGAAGAAGAAAGAAAGAAAGAAAGAAAAGAAAGAAAGAAAGAAAAGAAAGAAAGAAAGAAAGAAAGAAAGAAAGAAAGAAAGAAAGAAAAAATAGAAAGAAAGAAAGAAAGAAAAGAAAGAAAAGAAAGAAAGAAGAAAGAAAGAAAGAAAGAAAGAAAAAGAAAAGAAAAGAAAGGAAAAATACAAGAAAGAAAGAAAGAAAGAAAGAAAGAAAGAAAGAAGAAAGAAAGAAAGAAAGAAAGAAAGAAAGAAAGAAAAAAGAAAAAGAAATACAGAAAGAAGAAGAAAGAAAGAAAGAAAGAAAAAGAAAGAAAGAAAGAAGAAAAGAAAGAAAGGTCTGAAAATACAGAAAGAAAGAAAGAAAGAAAGAAAGAAGAAAGAAAGAAAAAAAAATCTAAAAATACAGAAAGAAAGAAAGAAAAAATGAAAGAAAGAAAAAAGAAAGAAAGAAAAGAAAAGAAAAGAAAGGTCTGAAAATACAGAAAGAAAGAAAGAAAGAAGAAAAGAAAGAAAGAAAAAGAAAGAAAGAAAGAAAGAAAGAAAGAAAAGAAAAGAAAGGTCTGAAATACAGAAGAAAGAAAGAAAGAAAGAAAGAAAGAAAGAAAGAAAGAAAGAAAGAAAGTCTGAAAATACAGAAAGAAAGAAAGAAAAAAAACAGAAGAAAGAAAGAAAGAAAGAAGAAGAAATCTGTGAATCTTACGGCCAGACAAATTACTCGTCAGTGTTTCCAAGTTTTGTGCCAATGGAAAAAAGAATTAAAAAAAAACGAACGAAGCCAGAAGAAGACAAAAGAAAGAAACAAACACTCCTTGAGTCGGAAGCAGACGACTATTTAACGCTAAAAAGAAATTATCTTATCCACCACGCCTGACCAACCCCAAACACCATCCACTACCGCAATAATAACAGCGGAAAAAAGAACTCTCTACACTGTAGAGTCAGAATCTAATCAAAGCCTCAAGTAGAATCGGAATTAACTAAATTCCACAGAACCCCGAGACCAAAACGTACGGAGGGGAGACCGGTAAGTCTGTAGCTCTAGTGTGAAATTAACCGTTAATAAAAGACATACTAAAAGTACTAGCAAATATACACACCCACCGCCGGGTGCAAGTATTTAAGTTTTAACTAGCAAATAAATGCACCCTCCGGGTGCAAGTGTTTACGTTTTAATATAATAGAATACTATATTAAATTAGAAAGGCTAATAAAACTAAATAAGAATGCAGATAAAAAGATTTGAAACAGAGGGGGTATAATCGAAAAATAGAACAACTGAAACGTACACTTCCATCACTCCCATCTTTCATTGCTAAGTTCTCCTAATTTAACTATTCAGTTAAATTAGGAAGTAAAGAATATAATTACAGTTATTTGTTCTTATTAATCGATTTCTTTTAAGATTTATCCCCGAAACTTTTGCTCATATTTATTAAGATAAAATCAAACAATTACCAATCAATAATACCGAGCAGATATATATTAAAATCAAATTTTTAATATCAATATGCAAATTAGCCTTCCTGTTCACACAATAAACCGCCATTTTTTGTATATATAAATACAATTGTATATTATTATGAGGTAGATAAGGCCAACAATATTAATCATATAAAACAATTTTATCAATAATTAAAGTTTAAATAAAAAAAATGTCATGGAGAATGTGACGTAAATACCTAAGGGAATTATGACTTGAGCAGTAATATAGTTTCTGTTACAGACAGAAACGCACACAATCTCCATTATAATAAGATGTGATATGATATACATTTTTGACACACCTTGTATGTCCTTCGGATATTTTAATTCCATATATATATTGAAGTAGTAGTAATAGTAGTAGTAAAAAAGTAAAAAGTAAGTAAAGTCATCGGGGCGGCCTAAAGTCGGTATCAGCCAGTCAGCGAGGGAGTTTATCCCCTTTTCAATAGCGCTAGACCAAGGAGATTGTTTTAGCATCTGAGGTGGGGCGCCACACCTATCATCAGCTCCTTACTTTACCGCACAGATCCCTGTGCTACTCATACGCTGAGTTGGCGAGGACCGGTATCGAACTAGGAACCTTGTGGTTTCTAGCCGAACGCTCTACCGACTGTTATAATTATCGATAGAAATGTTAAGTTTTTAAATGCCATCCTTGGCCAGTTGAAAAGGGCTTAAAGTAAGTAAGTCCTGAATTATGGAATCCTTTGGTAAGCGAATAAGTCCTATCCTGCGTATTGTTAAAGGACCAGTGATTTAATCTTATGTCCGTCGTCCACGAAAGTAAAGTAGTTATGGCCAGTACTGTCGGTTTAAGTATTGTATCAGCAACAGAGTACTGCCAGCGATTGGCCAAGAGTATGATCATATGGTTCTCGCCGAGTCTATAAGTAGGAGTGGACGTCTAGCACACACCTTATATACAAAAATCTACAAAAAATGTAGGAAGCGCGTGGTGTAATGGTTAAAGTCATAGGAAATGGACTCGTCGCCCCGAGTTCAAATCCTGGGCGTGGTAATTGCATCTCACTTAGCGCTAATAACCTTGGGAAAGGTATTAATTCTACTCTCCTTCCAGCTATGGGTAAATAGTAGGGCAGACTGTGCTCTTTAACCTTGGTTAGGCAACCGGTCTAGGAGAAGGAAAACTCTGAATTCAAACCTGTTGAACTCCGCTTAAGAAATTGACCTTGTGTCACATCCTGCTCGTGCGGAGGGGTTGGTAAATATATATATACAAAAAATCTCAACATGAAAGGAGATTGATATTGTAGGCCTATATATATATATATGTGTGTGTGTGTGTGTGTGTGTGTGTGTGTGTCTGTGTGTGTCTGTGAGTGTGTGTGTGTTGGCTAAATTCCTAGCAAATAAGGCAATTAGAGTAACCCCCCTTGACTTTCACTTTGAAACAAGCCGGTAACTTTTTTGAAAGTCTCTGGCGAAATAAATAAATCTTAGAAACTTTTTCGAAAACAATACAACAGCATGCTTTAACACAAAAATATCATAAAATGTGTTCTTAATAACAATTAAGTTCATTTCAGATAATGCGCACGCTCAATTTTATGCTAGAAATTTAGCCAACTAAAGGCGAAAATTACCTACTCCTGTACAATTAAAGATCGATGGGTGTCGTCAGCAGTTATGTTATTGCTGGTTCAGTGGGGGGATTTCGGTTCTTTCGCCAACTAGATCACACTAGGAACGATCCCTCCCTAGTGCATCACCCATCTTTTTTTCTTGTATGGTAAATTCTGACCAAAATAAAACATATCTAGAGTGTTGTCACACACACACACACACACACACACACACACACACAAACATATATATATATATAATATATATATATATATATATATATATATATCGCAATTAGCAAGGATATCCATGACAATCTCTTGCCAACCTTCCCTATCATTCATTGTCCCAGGAAGGTCTTCTACGCAGCAACCAACATCCTTGCAAAGTTGGTCAATGTTGGTCCTTGGTGGTCGGCCCACGTTAGCATGTCCATGCGTTGGCTTCCACGGGAGAACGTCGCCTATGAGCTCGTCCTTGCTTCTCCAAATTCTTCCAGGCTGTGGTTATATCAGTACTGCTGTATGGCTGCACCACTTCGACCCTAACAAGGCGTCTTGAGAATAAGCTAGATGCGGGCTGCACATGAGTGCTGCGAGTGGTCTTGAACAAATCGTGGAAACAGCACCCCACAAGGATGATGTACGATGTACGACCACCTGCCTCCCATCTCACAAACCATTCGAGTGAGACGGACAAGGCATGCTGGATGCTGCTGGATATATATATATATATATATATAACACTAAAATTGGAGGAATCATATGTAATTAGGGAGGTAATATTTTATTATGGAATAAAATATAAAATAAAGGGGGATACACGAAGGCCTTTTCGACCGGTACTTTTCAAGTGTATACACCGGCGACGAATAAAAGTCAGATTGTATAAGAAATTCATAAGAACGAATGGGGGAATGCTATTACTAATAATACATCCTGGCATTCCCAAACATTTGACTCGGCCATAGCCGAGCATTTATCTATAAATGCTTGTAGAAAAGATTATTCAGACAAGTGCTTCACCATTTTGCACAGAGCTAGGTCTAAACAGCACTTAAACATCCTCGAAGCTGTTTATATTTCTTTTTTTTTCTACCTACTCTGTGCAAACAAACTCCAAAGCACTCTATCTATTTATTGGGAGGCACATCCAACCCTGTTTCAACCTAGGGTTCATACATACCCCCTCTTCTTTCCCCTTTTTTTTATTATTTGTCCCCCTCTGGCTTACCCACATTCGTTTCTTATAAATTTCTTATACAATCTGACTTTTATTCGTCGCTGGTGTATACACTTGAAAAGTACCGGTCGAAAAGGCATTCGTGTATTCCCCCCTTTATTTTATATTTTTATTCCATAATTAAATATTACATCCCTAATTACATATGATTCCTCCACGTTTAGTGTTATATAAATTCTCCTGTACCAAAAAAACCTGTGTGTATATATATATATATATATATATATATATATATATATATATATGTGTGTGTGTGTGTGTGTGTGTGTGTGTGTGGTGAGGATCATTCCATGTGAGGTTCAACTGTAATAATACAGAATTTCGATCACCTGGTGCGCCACCCATCTTTTTCTTGTGTATTAAACGTATCCAGAGTGTTGTAATTTTATTTGTCGTCAGAATATTTACTAATGTTTATTTGATTGTTTGTTTCATATTTTTAATTTGAAAACGATGTCAAATTTGATAAAATGCGGATGTGAGGGGGAGGTGCTGAAGCGATGTGGAGAGGTTACGAAGCAATGTTATGGTGCGATTACTCCCTAGTGCAGAGTTTTTCAACCGGTGTGCCACGGCCCACTAGTGTACCGTGGAGCTTCTGTGTGTATGCCGTGAGTGTTGAGGACGGTTGATCATCCTCTTATATTTTATTCTATTACTTTAATATTTTTGTTTTAACTGATGGTAGGTGTGGCGCTCCACCTCAGATGCTAAAAAACAATCTCCTTGGTCTAGAAATAAAATTATGTTTTCTTTTACACTTGTAGCACATTTTCAGTATTCCTTTTCTTTTAAAAATCTAAATGATAAAATGATTATATGTTTATATATAGATGGTGTACCTCGATCAATTTATTGCCCAGCTCATTGTGCAGTGACATGAAAAAGATTGAAAAACTCTGCCGTTGTGTCTCACCCATCTTTTTCTTAAACGTTAAATTCTGACAAATGTTTGTTTGTTTGTTTGTTTCAAGTCAGTATTTAGAACAATCCAGTTTTTAAAATACTCATGTACAATTAAAAAGCGCTGGGTGGCGTCGGCAGTAATGTTATTGCTGGTTCAGTGGGGGATTTCGGTTCTTTCGCCAGCTAGATCCCACTAGGAGCAATCACTCCCTAGTGCATCACTCATCTTTTTTCTTGTATGTTAAATTCTGACTCAAATAGCACGGATATCTATGACAATCCCTCGCCAACCTTCCCTATCATTCATTGTCCCAGGGAGGTCTTCTGTGCAGCATCCAGCATCTTCGCATAGTTGGTCAATGTAGCTCCTTGGTGGTCGGCCCACATTAGTATGTCCATGCGCTGCCTTCCACATGAGAACGTTGTCTATGTGCTCGTCCCTGCTTCTCCAAATTCTTCCAGGCTGTGGTTATATCAGTATTGCTGTATGTCTGCACCACTTGGACCCTAACCAAGCGCCTTGAGAATAAGCTAGATGATATGGTGATGAGGATCATTCCATGTGGTGTTCAACTGTAATAATACAGAATTTTGATCACCCATCTTTTTCTTGTGTGTTAAACGTATCCAGAGTGTTGTAATTTTATTTTTCGTCAGAATATTTACTAATGTTTATTTGATTGTTTGTTTCATATTTTTA
Organism: Doryteuthis pealeii; assembly: GCA_023376005.1. NCBI lineage: Eukaryota > Metazoa > Mollusca > Cephalopoda > Myopsida > Loliginidae > Doryteuthis > Doryteuthis pealeii. Next base: position 169,399 of record JALAJA010000077.1, read on the forward strand.
ATTTGAAAACGATGTCGAATTTGATAAAATGCTGATATGAGGGGAGGAGGTGCTGAAGCGATGTGGGGAGGTGCTGAAGCGATGTTGAATTGATCTGATCCAATGTGCAGATAAAAATGATTGTGACGTTAAGGAAAACGGGTACAAGTCCTTATCGTGAAAATAAACACTTGGAGAACCACTTGATGGATTATTGGAGTTTTTTTTAGGGGGGGGGGATTGGGTAGAGGGTTGGGGGGAGGAGGGGCATGATCTTATCTGATCTGTGTTGAGATAATCCATCGGTTGGAAAGGATTTAAGGAAAATCGGTATCAAAATGGGAAAGAAATATGAAAGGTAGATTAACGGACACATACTGATCGTTTTTCGAGGTGTCATTGCGGAAAATGGAATCGAGAAAATGTTCAAGGGTCAAGAGAGGTCAAAGAAGAAGAAGAAGAAGAAGAAGAAGAAAGAAAGAAATATAGATAATGATGAAAGAAGAAGAAGAAGAAGAAAAGTAGATGATGATGGAAGAAGAAGAAGAAGAAGAAGAAGAAGAAGAAGAAGAAGAAGAAGAAGAAGATGATGATGATGATGATGATGATGATGGAAGAAGAAG
>JALAJA010000077.1:176344-178844 GCA_023376005.1 Doryteuthis pealeii
GGGTTAAGAGAGATAAACCGATTCGAATTCTAATAACAACCGACATGGGAATATCATTCCAAAGACAACATGGAAATAATAATAATAATAATAATAATAATAATAATAATAATAGTAAAATGAAAGTTACAAATACTTAGAAATTCTAGAAGCAGACAATATCAAGCAAGCAGAAATGAAAGGAAAAGTTTAAAAAAGAATTTCTCAGGAGAACTAGAAAACTTCTAGAAATCAAACTTAACAGCAGAAATCTGATCAAAGGAATCAATACCTGGGCTGTCTCCATTATAAGATACTCAGGACCATTCTTAAAATGGACAAAAGAAGAACTCAGACAGATTGACCAAAGAACGAGAAAATTAATGACCATGCACAAGGCTCTCCACCCTAGAGACGACAGAGACAGATTATATGTGAAGAAAAGAAGGGAGAAGAGGGCTTGCCAACATAGAGGACTGCGTAGAAATCACAATCCAACAACACGAAGACTACACAAAAAAGAGCAAAGACAGATTACTTACTGGATAGCCCCGTGGACTGAATAAAGGGTTAGGTTCAAAGTACCGTGATGGCTCCCGATTAAAGAAAAGAAGGTGCCCGAGTCCGAAAAGAAGGTTCCCGAGTCCGACAAGAAATACCTGAAGAAGGCCGGAGGGCATATCGGCCGAAACGTTGTACAAATAACAATGAAGATGGGGGGGGGCAATAGTCCGAATAACGCAGATAATACTAATTATCAAGCCTCATCTCAAACATTCAGAGAAATAACAAATATAATCTTCGTCCCAGGATTTGATAATCATGAACACCCCCAAGGGATCGATATATGTATTTTTATATGCTTTTTATGTCTTTTTTTTTGGGGGGGGGGGCATTCAAAACTTTACGTAGACAGTATTTGAAGTCTAGATGAACTGAAAATCAGAGGAAGAATCGAGACCATCCAGACTACGGCATTGTTGAAATCGGCTGGATTTGAACGTTGGTCGCCATGTCTATTTTTTACCACTATGTTAAAAACTACCCTATCGGGTAGCAATTAAGCTAGCCCCTTCAGAAGGCTCTAAATTGGGCCTTCAGCCTAAAATTAACAGGACACGCATTGAGTACATAATGAATTTTATTAAACTTGAACAATATTTTTCAAACAATTAAGTTTTCATCAAAACAATGATATAATTTGTCTATTTGGAACTTATTGCAAATCTGTAGTCTTGGCTCTTTTGATGGCAATCAGATCCTCTGTTGGTGGAAATTTCTTTTTTTTTATTATAATAATCATGAACGCCCCAAGGGGATCGATATATGTATTTTATATGCTTTTATGTCTTTTTTTGGGGGGGGGCATTCAAAACTTTACGTAGACAGTATTTGAAGTCTAGATGAACTGAAAATCAGAGGAAGACCATCCAGACTACAGCATTGTTGAAATCGGCTGGATTTGAACGTACGTCACCATGTCTATTTTTTATTATGATAATCATGAACACCCCAAGGGGATCGATATATGTATTTTATATGTTTTCTATGTCTTTTGTTTTGGGAGCGTTCAATTCTTTACATAGACACTTGTAAAAAAAAAAGTTGTTTATTTTTTTATGTCCGTTTCTTTTCTTAACAGAAGTGTAAGGATTCAGATTATTATTTTTTTTTTTTTTTTTTTTTTTTTGTTCCATTGATAAAAAATCATTTCATTCACGAATGATTATTTTCCCAGAGACATTTTGAAGCCTCAAATCCGCAGCGTCTAAAAAAGGCGTCGAAATGGCGCGAATTCTCTCCAAAAAGCAACAACGGATAATTTGATTGGCTGAATTTACAAAATGGCCGAATTGATATCATTAAAAAAAACACACACACAAATATTCATTGAACGTTTTTAGCATAAATAAGCCATTTCCGCCAGATTTTTCCTTGATTTTTTTTTTTTGGTGGGTGGGGTTGTCTTTTTTGTTATTTTTTTTTTTTTTTTTTTTTCGAGGTGGAATTTTATTTCATTTATTTATTCATTATTTATGTATTTTTATTGATTTATTCATTTATTTATCTATTTATTCATTTTGTTTTCCATATCCTTTCAAATTGTTTGTTTATCAATATCAATATTATTACAACACGTTTTTTTTTTCGATATTTAAAAAAATTGGCGTATTGAGTTGTTTTCAAAATAATAGCTGATTTTTCCTTATCTTCAACCCCCCCCCTCCGTCCTCCCACGCGTCCTGTTTGCAATTAATGTTTTCCCATTCAGAAAAATATATCCCTTACATCCGAAAAGCAAATATTTATATTATTATACATTATCTTTTTTTTAAAGTTTTATCGCCCTGTTGGTGGGGATTATAATAGGGTGAGAGCATCATCTGAGAGTAGATAGATAGATAGATAGATAGATAGATAGATAGATAGATAGATAGATAGATAGATATGAAAAAAATGAGATAGATAGATAGGAACAGACTGAGATAGATAGATAGATACATACATACATACATAAGGA
>JALAJA010000077.1:186344-203844 GCA_023376005.1 Doryteuthis pealeii
CCCAGCGGATTACATCACTGACGACAATCACCAGCGCCCCAAATGTAGGAGCGTATATTTAAAGTATATATATATATAATAAAAAGTAGGTCCGCAAAATAGATTAACTTTTTTTTTTAATTCATAATTATTTCACATTAGCAACACGTGTTTAAAATTTTCTGATATCTTTTTCAGGTGTCAATTAACCACACTCTGTCTCTCTCTCTCTCTCTCTTCTCTCTCTATATATATATATATATATATATATATATATATATATATATATATTGGTGCAAGTGTAAAGAAAGACGAGATAACTAGGATGTTGTTCTGCTGGAACCTCAAAGTCCACCAGTTGACAAGTTCTCATTTTTTTTTTTGTTAATCAATACTATGTCTGGTGTTCTGGCTGGGATTAGGTGACCCGTCTTTATTTTAAAATCCCAGAGAATTGTATGCGTTTCATTCTCAAGAATAGATTCTGGTTTATGCATATACCATTTTGTTGTATGGTCAAAATTTAATTTTTTGCATAATTCCCAGTGGATCACCTTCCCAACCCCGTCATGCCTAGTTTTGTATTCCCGTTGTGCTAGTTTGCTACATTCGCTTAGTACATGGTTTACAGTCTCATCTCTGTCACTGCATAGTCTACATTTACTGTTTTGTTGCGTCTTATCAATTTTTGCTTTGATATAATTTGTCCTTATGGCATTATTCTGTGCAGCAATTATTAGTGATTCAGTTTCTCTCTTGAGGTTTCCTCTTCTTAACCATGTCCAAGTCTATCCATGTGCAACCTCTCCGATTTGTCGTTTGAAGTGGCCATATAATTGTTTTTCTTCCCATCTTTGTTTTCTAGTTTTCGTTGTTTTTTGTTTGTCCATATATTAGATCTGCTATTGTTGGCTGTCATAAGTAATCTTTCTTTGCTTTTTTTGTGTATTCTTCGAGTCCTTGGATTGTGGCCTCGACGCAGTCCAGTCCTCTATGTTGGCAAGACCTCTTCCACCTTCTTTTCTTAAAACATAGCCTATCCTTATCATCTCTACGGTGGAGAGCCTTGTGCATGGTCATTAATTTTCTCGTCTTTTTGAGTTCTTCTTTTGTCCATTTTAAGAATGGTCCTGAGTGTCTTATAATCGGGACAGCCCAAGTATTGATTCCTTTGATCAGATTATTGCTGTTAAGTTTCGTTTCTAGAAGTTTTCTAGTTCTCCTGAGATATTGTTTTTTAACTTTTCCTTTCATTTCTGTTTGCTTGATAGTGTCTGCTTCTAAAATTCCTAAGTATTTGTAACTTTCATTTTCATCAAGTGATTTTATAGTGTGCTGATTTGGCAGTTGTATTCCGTCTATTAATTTTCTTTCACCCCGTTTTATTATTAGCATAGCACATTTTTCAATTCCAAATTCCATTCCTATATCCTGGCTATATAGTCTAATAGTTTATACTAGGGTTTCTAATTCTTTTTCATTTTTTCAAAAATGTTTATGTCATCCATGTACATAAGGTGGTTTATCTTTTCTTGTGAGTTAGTGAATTTGTAACCTTTTTGAAGTATATAATATTTGAACTTTAACTATACTTTAAATGCAAAAAAATATTATCTGCATTATTCGGACTATTGTCCCCATCTTCATTGTTATTTCTACAACGTTTCGGCCGATATGCCCTCCGGCCTTCTTCAGGTATTTCTTGTCGAACTCGGAAACCTACTCGGACTCGGGAACTTTCTTGTCGTAATCGGGAGTCATCACGGAACTTCGAACTTAACCCTTTATTTAATCCACGGGGGTATCCTGTTCTCATTCCGTTAACCATAGCTGGGATAGGAGTTGTGTTAATTATTTTCTATGTTACTGCCTCTACTCAGGATTGAACCTGGAATCCAGAGATAACTGTCACTTAGAACTGTCTTAACCTAACTACCTTGTACAAAACGTTGTACAATAACAATGAAGATGAGGACAATAGTCCGAATAATGCAGATAATACTAATCATCAAGCCTCATCTCAAACATTCAGAGAAATAGAAAGGAAGATGTAATTCCACATTCCCCAGAGCTCCAGAACTCTATACTTACCACCGGAGATCTGAGATGAGGCTTGATAATTAGTATTATCTGCGTTATTCGGACTATTGTCCTCATTTTTATTATTATCTACACTATTTCTCTGAATGCTTGAGATGAGGCTTGATGATTAGTATTATCTGTGTTATTCGGACTATTGTCCTCATCTTCATTGTTATCTGTACAACGTTTCGGCCGATGACCAATAATCCGAATAACGCAGATAATACTAATCATCAAGCCTCATCTCAAGCATTCAGAGAAATATTAAGATAAGAGTTCGATATTTATTTATTTGTTCTTTTGATAATTTTTTTTCTGTGTAATTAGTCGCCTATTGCATCCAGATGCTCTCCTGTTTATTATTACTTATTACTTATTGCTTATTGTTAGCTGACCCCCTCTCGATGAGAGCGCCCTTTTCACCCATCAGGAACAATTTGGTTCGATTCATGAACTATTTTTAATTAACTGCAACTTTTCTCGACTGACATCTTACCTCAAATTCTAGGAACAGAGACGTATACGAGGGCAGGGACTGAAAAGGGTCATATGTTGGTGTCATATTTTCTGTTGGGGACTTTTTGGGCCAATGGGATCCAAGCACTGCAACACCGATGGATTTAGTGTGTGGACCAACTGAGAAAACAAATACGGGGGGGGTTGAAAAGGGTCATATGTTGATGTCATATTTTCTGTTGGGGACTTTTTTGGCCAATGGGATCCAAGCACTACAACACCGATGGATTAAGTGTGTGGACCAACTGAGAAAACAAATACGAGGGGGGCTGAAAAAGGGTCATATGTTGATGTCATATTTTCTGTTGGAGACTTTTGGGCCAATGGGATCCAAGCACTACAACACCTGTTACGATGCTGGTCGCCATGTTAGGCGTTTAGGTCTCCTATCGGTAAACACATTGGTAGAATAGGGTGTATTATCAGTAGTAGTCCTTGAAATCCTAGGACGATTTGGTTTGGTTTGGTTTGGTTTGTTTTACGGCATATCAACCTCAGTGGGTCATTTAATGCCGATAAAGTTTTGAAATAAATTCATTCTTAATGGATCATCAATTTCTTTTTTATAAACTCATGTTTTTCTATTTAACCCATAGATGCGACTCTAACAGGTACTACCACTCCGGGTCAGAGTGGACCAGGGAGAAATGGTGATGAAGGGGTGCTCCACATTCCCCAAACCTCCAAAACAGGAACCTCACCATCAGATAGAGTTTAACATCATTCCCAGGACATGTAGACCCTCAGCCACTGCCTTCTAGCACCCATATGATAAGAAGGATTGGGGGTTGCCATAAGGGCAATAGGGTTAGGGCAATCATATAGGTACTAGGGCTTGGCGTGACCAGCTGATTGATCGGAGGGGACCTCTCCGACTGCCCGTCTAGCCTAAGTAAGGTTCTAAGTGGAGTGTTGCAGATCATGGACTGCTCATCCACCAAGAGTCCATCTTTAAGCATCACGGGTCGCCACCCACGGCCAACAGGTGGCCCCATTAGGTGCATTCTAACGCCCCAGCCATCAAAGCAGTAATAAAAATGAGGACAATAGTCCGAATAATCCAAATAATCCAGAATGTTTACTATTGTTGAGTTATTTTAAGGCTTGCTTTGAATAGAGCATATTTAAGATTCGTGCAATATTTAATATGTTATCGCCGGCGTTGAATAGTATTAAATACAAACAAGCTTACATAAATAATGTTAGTTTTTCTTAAATTTTGAATCCTAATTGCTTCGTGCAGTTTTGGTGGTTATTATTATTATTTTTATATCGAATTAATGGAGATTTTTGTCAACCAGCAAATCTGAATTGATCAGTTTGCTATGATTTGTAGTTATATGTTGTTTTATTACACACACTATATATATATATATATATATATATATATATATATATATATATATATATATATATTATGTATATATTATTTGTATACCATATATATATATATATATATATATATATATATATATTATATATATATATATATATATATCAATGGTAATATTATGGTTTTACACTCATAACTTGAAGTTTCATGGTAATCCAATCATCAGATGAGTTCGGTGGTTGAGATCTTAAAAACCAGACTGGTTTTTAAAATCTCAACCATTGAACTCATCTGATGATTGGATTATCATGAAACTTCAAGTTATGAGTGTAAAACCATAATATTACCATTGATTATAAATCTGCTCTGCTTTATTAGCATTGAACACCTTTTCATGCCAATACTTTTCTCATTTTTTCATTCACTATTTATTATATATTTTATATATATATATATATATATATATATATATATATATGTGTGTGTGTGTGTGTGTGTGTGTGTGTGTGTGTGTGTGGAATTAAACAAAAGGCAGGTCTCCTGTTTAACGATTTTATTCATGATCTTTTCAAGCTTTCTGGCCAACTTTTTTATATTTGGATGGAATTCGTGGATTAGTCCACCGAGGTTCATATCCCGAGTACTTTCAGCACTTCGAAGTGCCATCATCAGGGGTGATGTGTTAGTGAGTAGGAAAACTTGTTTTTTCCTTTTTATATATTTTTATAGTTGTTAATTTGACTGACTACTACCCCTAAAAACCAAATCATCTTTACATAACGTTTCGGCCGATGTGCTCTCCGAAACTTTGTGTAGATAACAATAAAAATAAGAATAGTCTGAATAATCCAAATATTACAAATTATCAAGTATTCAACGCCTGCACTAACATATTAAACATTTTTAATAACTAACGCAGTCCTAAAATAATCCAACAAGGGTTGACATTTTGGATTATTCGAACTATTGTCCTCATCTTTATGGTTATCTCTGAAACTTTTTGTAGATAACAATAAAGATGAGGCTAATAGTCCAAATAATCCAAATAATCCAAATTATTAAGCCTCATCTCAAAAATCCAGAGAAATAGTGTAGATAACAATAAAGATGAGGCCAATAGTCCGAATAATCCAAATAATGCAATTTATCGAGCCCCATGTAGGAAATTCAGAGAAATAGTGTAGATAACAATAAAAGATGTAGACAATAGTCCACAAATAATCCAAAATAATACTAATTATCAGCCTCATCTCAAAAATTCAGAGAAATAGGGTAGATAACAAAAAGAGAGAGACAATAGTCCGAATAATCTAAATAATCCAAATTATCAAGCCGCATCTCAAAAATTCAGAGATAGTGTAGATAAATAAAGATGAGGACAATAGTCCAAATAATCTAAATAATCAATTATCAGCCTCATCTCAAAAATTCAGAGAGATAGTGTTTATAACAATAAAGATGAGGACAATAGTTCCAAATAATCCAAAATAATCCAAATGGTCATCAATGCAATACTAACCATGCGTAGAAAATTCAGAGAGAAAAAGGGTAGATATGCCGAAAGATCCAATCAAACCAAAGCAACCACATCCTGTTACTGGGTCCTGTAGAATACACCGACTGCACATCCAGAGGAAAAATCCCCACCAATGGCCACCTAGTTTGGCCGTGTGTGAAGACATGTGATGCTTAAGAAATGGAACCCTGGTGCTGAACAATCCATGACATGCAATACTTCATTTTGGTCCTTCTTAGACTAGACGGTCGGTCGGAGAGGCTGTTACAATCCTTTTGGGCCATCCTGTAGGCCTAAGCAACAGCGCTTGTCCAGTGGAATTGGATCCTTGGTAAAGAGTCTCCGATAATTAATCCTTTGGTTTTTCTAGTAAAGAGTCCCTCACTTCCTTCGTCAATGGTCTAAGTTCTCCTAATGATTGCAAAGCAACTGTGTCAAGTATCAGTGTTAAGTTTTTAAGGGTCATTACTTGGCCTTAAAGCAGAAGTGCTTACTGTGGAATCCTTGATAAGAGTCGGTCGCCAAATGTGAATCCTTTGGTTACTAAAGTGTCCTCAGTTACTGGTAATCGTATAAGTCCTTCGTGAGTATTGGTAAAAATCCCGGCAATCCCATGTGCGTCCCTCACAAGAGAGCAATTCGAACTATGACCAATATGGGGGTTTAAAGTATCTTATCAGGCCAGTGATTGGTTAGAAGAGTCAATTACGTGACCTTGGCCAATCTATAAGTATAAGCACACACCTTATTCTAAAATACAAAAAATATCTAAAAAAAAAAAAAAAGGTCCTAAATTTTTGAGTGTTTTGAAAACAATTCTATTTTCTTACATAACAAAAACTTAAATTTAATTATTAATTCTTGTTGCATTAGAATGTAATAAATATCTCTAATTTATTTTCTTTATCACAAAAGTAGAACAGATGATAATGAAAGCAAGATACGTACAAGATGACTAGTAGATGATACATGTTGACAGAGATATGATTTAGGATTCAGATAATTAATACGTAATGCTGTGAGCAAAAATTCACTGAATAGATAGCAAGAGTAGGTGACGAATAGTATAACAATAGATGTGATGAATAGATTATGAGAATAAAGATGATGATTAACAAGTAGAGAGAGTAGAAACATTAGGACAAATGATGAACTATGGATAGTAATAGATAGTGTCCAGTATGACAAGGATAAGTCATGATAAATATCTATATAGTATGTAAAATATTAGCATTATAGCCGTCCGTGTCAAGAGAGTGTGTGTGACCAAGAGTAGAGGAGAGATTGAGCCCTTTAAGGCAGCAGAAAGACTGACACCAAGGATGGTTTTTATTGTCGAAGAGCGCAGTGAATGCCAATTTTGTGGACGATGCTATAATATAGAGCTGGCAAACTATTCCACTCTTTATCTAAAAAGTTAGAGGCGCTGTAACTGTTAACGGTCAATGGGAATGGATTTGAACGTCGATTCAAATCTGGCTAGCACTTTTTCTCTTAGGCTTTTAATACCGTTGGGAGCTGTAATGCAATCCGTACTCTCCAGCATGGTAATTAGGGCATAGACTGATCTTGTCAAGCCGTTGCCAGTTAGGTTCACCATCTAGAAATAATCCTATTATTTTCAAAACGTGAAAATTGACGACGCTCTGTCGCATATACCTGTCGTGGACGGTTGACATATACTATATACTATGGCTATAGCAGACATACTATCTATTGAATTTATAACAGAGCCTCACAGTGACCCTTGGTACTAAGGTATTATGTAACGTATAGTCCCTTCGTGATGGTAAAATAGGAATCTGTGCGCGCTAAAGGGATTTATTTTAACCGCTGGGGTAAGTATCTACAGGCACCGTACTGCAGGATTGGTAGAAGAGTCAATTCACCGTTGATGCCACTATAGTGATAGCGCTAATCCACTGCTTTCAAAAGTGAGGAGTGCGGGTTATGGTTAAAGTATATGAAATATATAGCACCAGTATCATAATCCTGAGTGCATTATTTACATAGCGCTAAATACCTTGGGAAGGTATAATTCTACTCTCCTCCAGCTATTGGGTATAATAGTAGGGCAGACTGGGATCTTTAACCTTCGTTAAGGCAAAACCGTCTAGGAGAAGGAAAACTCTGAATTCAAACCTGTTGAAATTGACCTTGTGTCGCATCCTGTCGTGAGGGTGGTAAAATATCAATAGAGAGAATTATAATATTTTCCTTGGCCCACCTGAAATTACTGTGGCCCATTTTGGCCAATGTGGCCATAGGTTGGGAAACCACTTGCTCTATTGGCACTGTTTGAATTTTTGATATAGCAGATATGTTTTCTGCTTGTGTAATGAGTCTTATAGCATCGTATGGTTAAGTTTGAGACTCCCATAGACCTAGGTAATCTTCTCTTGAGCTCTACGCTATCCATCTTAACCTTGCAAATTTAAATTCGCTTCTCTTGGTAGATCTTATAACGGTTTGAGCGTCAGACCTAGTATCATCACTAACATTACGCTAACTACTATCCAAACTCATGCATCCTTAATTTTATTGTTGGTATTGTTACAATCAAGTTTTTATTTTTGTATTTATTATTATTAATTATTAATTATTATTATTATTTAAATTTCTTGGCTATTGAGAATGTCTTGTGTATGCTTATTGCCGCTGTCTGTACTTTGCCAATTGCTTTATACAGCTATGTTCTGCTTGTAATACAAAACTCCAACAAAGTAGTGTATCAGCGCACGCAAGTGGCTATTGATTGGCCGAGGAATAGACCAGTGAACTTGGCTAGTCAATAAAATTCTGGTGGGACATTGAGAGCACACTTATATCGCCCAAAAATTCCAACAGAGGCCCCCTCCCGATCAATCGGCTGGACACGTCAGCACTAAGTATCTACAATAATTGGCTCCATCGTAATTGCCCGTGCTGCCAACCGCAACCCTTTTTCACTCATATATGTGTTAAGAAGGCGGTGGTTGAAGATCTTTAGTGCCTGGGTATAAAACGTTTAAACTGCATCTAATGGTGAAGTTCCAATTCTGGAGCTCTGGGGAGTGTGGAGTAACTTTCATCAGGCATTACTCCCGGTCCACTCTACATTATTTATTTAAAGATATTTGGTTTAAAAACATGGAACATTCTTTTTCATATTCTTTGTTTTTTGTTTTGTTCTTTATTATTTTTTTTCCAATAATTGAATATTTTTAGCAGTAGAGAGATGATATGATAGTAGATAAAGAATTATAATGCAATAGATATATGAGTAGATATAGCGGAATGGATAATAGAAAGTAAAGAGAAAATTACAGTGAAGCTACGATAAATAGATAAACGACAGATATGATAAATAGATAAGATAAATAGATATGATAGATAGAATAATACAGAGTGAATGGTAAATAGAAGATAGATAGTAGATAGATAGTACTTAAAAACACGAGGAATGTAAATAGATAGATAGAGTAAGATGAAGAAGATAATAAAAGTGAATGAAGATAGATAGATAATAGATAGTATACAAGAGGATATAGCTGACGTAATAGATAGATCGAAATAGATAAAGATAGATAATAGATAGATATAAACAGAGGAATGGATAGATAGATAGATAGATAGATAGAATAGATAGAATTAGACGGGATGATAAATAGACTGACAGATAAAGTGAAATAAGATAGACTAGATAATAGATAGATAAGAATAAAACGAGAATGAAGATAGATAGATAATAGATAAATAGATGAAGATGATAAGAAGAGAATAGATAGATAGATAGATAGATAGATAGATGATAGATAGATATAAACGAGAATGGATAGATAGATAGATAGATAGATAGATAGAAGGATAGATAGATAAATATTAGACAGAGAATGGAATAGCCTACATAGATACAGATAGAATAGATCGATCGATGATAAATAGATAGAAAATAGATAGATGGATATACAAACAGAGGAATGGAATGAGACATATAGATAGATAGATAATGATAAGAGAAGAGACGAGAGAGAAGGGAATGGAAGAAATGACAGATAAATAATACAGACGACAGAATAATAAGATAGATACGAAGATAGATAATAACAGGGATGATAGATGATGATAGTAGTATAGATAGATAATGATAACAGAGGGAATGGATAAATAGACGACATATGATATGAGATAATAAATAGATAGATAAATAGATAGAATAGATATAAACAGAAGAATGGATAAATGACAGATGATAGATAGAAGGATAGATAGATAGATATAAGAGTGATGACTCAATAATAGATGATCTTGCACTCTAAATGTATTTAAAAGACTTACATAACACAGATCAACAGCATATCAAACAAGCACATCAACAATAGTATAGTATAGATGATTATAATATATAAAGGAATGATAGCTGACTTAGGCTATGAGCAAGTGACATGATACTACATAGCCATGCAGATAAATAGATACCGGGAAGGAGCATTCATATACGACATATAGATAGACGACACGAAGAGCAGACCTAAGAGAGCCAGAGATTGAAAGAAGGAAATAAAACAATATAGACAAAGTTTAGATGAACTGTAGCCACTTAGAGATATGAGATAGATAATATGGTAGCAAGTGGTAAACAGTATAGTGATAATAGAAGATAATAAGATTCTGACTCTAAAGTGCTATTTAATGACATCCACACCTTAGCACAACAAACAAACAACACACACACACACACACACTATATATATATATATATATATATATATATATTATTTTTCTAAAGTGCTTTTTAGCAAGCTGACTGAGCTCCAAGGCTGCATGGCGGGCAAATCCATACGAAAGGCATCAGATGCACCAATGTTCCATTCAGTATATACTAGATCATTAACGGAGGTGCAAACTATATATATATATATATATTATATATAATATATATAAATATGTTTGTTTAAAGCCCACGGAATCATTTTTTGATGATTTCTATTTTTTGTTTCGTTTTTTTTTTGTATTTGTTTATTGGTTTTTTTGGGGGGGGTCATTTATTTTTTGCGTGTCACCCGGATTTCTGTTCATTTTTCTCTGATATATATATATATATATATATATAATATAATATATTAGAGAGAGAGAGAGAGAGAGAGAGAAGAAAGAGAGTAACTATTGAATAATGAAAATAGATAGATATAATGATAGATAGATATACTATAACAGGCTGAAATAGATAGATAGATAGGTAGATAGATAGATAGATTAGATAATAAACAGACTTGATAGTAGTAGATAGATAGATAGAATAGATAGATAGATAGATAGATAGATATACAGACTGAAAATAGATAGATAGATAAATGACAGATAGAATAACAGATGATAGATATAGATAGATAAGATAGATAGATAGATAGATAGATAGATTAGATATAACAGAGGACATAGATTAGATAGATATGAAACAAATTGAGATAGATAGATAATGATAGATATAAACAGACTGAAATAGATAGATAGATAGATAGATAGATAGACTAGATAAGATAGATAGATAGAATAATTAATGAGATGAGATAATACATAGATAGATAGATAGAATAAGATAGATATGAAAGACTGAATAATAGAATAGATTAGATAGATAGAAGATATAAACAGAATAGATTGAAATAGAATAGATAGATAGATGATAGATAGATAGATAGATATATAACAGACTGAAATAGAATAGATAGATAGATAGATAGATAGATAGATAGATAGATAGATAGATAGATAGATAAACAGACTGAAATAGATAGATAGATAAGAGAGATGATAGATAGATAGATAGATATGACATCAGACGTAGATAGATAGAATAGATAGATAGATACAGACTGAATAGATAGATAGATAGATAGAATAGAATAGATTGATAGATGAAAAGTGAAATAGATGATAGATAGATAGATAGATAGATAGATAGATCTAACAGACTGAAATAGATAGATAGATAGATAGATGATAGATAGATAGATAGATAGATAGATAGATAGATATGAACAGAGTGAACATAGATAAACAGAGGAATAATAGATAGATAGATATAGATAATATGATAGATAGATAGAAAACAGACTGAATAGATAGAATAGATAGATAGATAGATAGATAGATATGAAGATATAGATAGATAGAACATATGATAGATAGATAGATAGATAGATAGATAGATAGAATAGATAGATAGATAGATAGATTATAACAGCTGAAATAGATAGATAGATAGATAGATAGATAGATAGATAGATAGATACTGAAATAAATAGATAGATTTAGACAGAGTGAATAGATAGATAGATAGATAGATAGATAGAGATAGATAGAATAGATAGATATGATAGATAGATTAGAACAGACTGAAATAGATTAGATAGATAGATAGATAGATAGATAGATCTAAACAGACACTGAGATACGATAGATAGATAGATAGATAGATAGATAGATATAGAAACAGAATGAGATATAGATAGAATATGATAGATAGATAGATAGATAGATAAGTAGATAGATAGAAACAGACTGAATAGATAGATAGATAGATAGATAGATAGATAGAATAATACAACTGAGATAGATAAGAAACGTGAGAAGATAGATAGATAGATAGATAGATAGATGATAGATAGATCTAAACATACTGAAAAGATAGATAGATAGATAGAAACTAATAGATAGATAATAGAATAGATAGATAGATAGATAGATGATTAACATCAGACTGAAATAGAAGATAGATTAGATGAGAATAGATAGATAGATAGATATGACCTAGATAGATAATAGAACGATAGGATAGAAAACATGATAGAATAGATAGTGATTAGATAGATAGATAGTAGAATACAGACGAAATAGATTAGATAGATAGATATTAGATAGATAGATAGATAAGATAGAAATGATAGCTGATAATAGATAGATGAATGAAACAGACTATTAGATAGATAGATAGATAGATAGATAGATAGATAGTAGATATATACAGGACTGAAATAGAATAGATAGATGGATAGAGATAGATAGATAGATAGATCGATAGATAGAATATACAAGATGAATAGATAGATATGGTAGATAAGATAGATAGATAGATAGAAATAGATAGATATAACAGACTGAATAGATAGATAGATACAATATAGATAGATAGATAGATAGATTAACAAACGATCTGAAGATAGATAATAGATAGATAGATAGATAATAGAAGATAGATAGATAAGACTGAAATAGATAGATAGATAGAATACATAATAGATAGAGATAACAGACTGAAATAGATAGATAGATATAGATAGATAGATACAGATATAGATAGATAGGACAGATGATAGATAGATAGATAGATAGATAGATAGATAGATAGATAAGATAAGATAGATATAATCAACTAGAATGATAGATAAGATATATAAGATGATGAGACGACTGAAATAGAAGATAGATAGATAGATAGTATAGATAAGATAGAAACAGACTGAAATAGATAGATAGGTGATAGATAGATAGAGATAGATAAGATAGATAGAGAGATAGAGAGTTAAAGACAGACTGAAAATAGATAAGCTAGAGTAGAAGATAGATAGATTAGATAGATAGATAGATAGATATAAGATAGATTATAGATAAAATATAAAGATAGATACTAAATAGATAGATAGATAGAAAGATAGATAGATAGATAAGATAGATTGATGATAGATAATAGACAGACTGAAATAGATAGATAGATAGATAGATATAGATAGATAGATAGAATAGATAGATCTGAACAGACTGAAATGTAGATAGATAGATAGATAGATAATAGATAGATTGATAACAGACTGAAATAGATAGATAGATAGATAGATAGATAGAATAGATAGATAGATAGATTAAGACTAAATAGATAGATAGATTAGATAGATAAGATCTAAACAGACTGAAATAGATAGATAGTAGATTAGTAGATAGATAGATAACGACTGAGTAGAAGAAATAGATAGAAGATAGATAGAAACATAAACATTACTGAAATAGATCATAGAAATAGATAGATAGACTAGAAGTCTAACAAGACTGAATAAATAGATAGATAGATCATGATAGATAGATAGAATAGAATCTAAAGACTGAGATAGATTATGATGAGATGTAATAGATACTAAACCGAGACTGAAATAGATTAGATAGATATGATAGATAGATAGAATAGGAGTAGAAGATAGAGGTGCAACAGACTGAGGAAATAGATAGATAGATAGAAGATCACGACTAAAGATAGATAGTAGTAGTAGTGATAGATGATGAGAAGAGAAATGATCTTGATTCTAAGATAAAAGATGAAAGATGATAAGACATATAGGTAATAAGATAGATAAGATAATGGAAGAAGAAAGAGAGTCTATATAGAATGAGGCTTAGCGTAATGACATACTACAGCAAAAAAAAAACTGGTCGGCTAGATAAATGGCTGAGTCACGAAGAGACAAAATCAATTTTGTCAGTTATAAAATCAATCATTAACGGGAGGGGGAGGGGGGCTCTAATTTTTGGGAAATGAAAAATACAATGTGCCATACTTTATTCTGTTAGGGGGTGAGGTGGGGGGGAGGGTTGTATGCAAACAGCAAAATGGATCCGATTAATATAATGGGCAGTCCGTAGTGATTCTGAAATTGAGTTGTTGTTGTTAGAGGACGGGAGTTCGAGAGAATTGGAATTCCTCAACACAACACAAGAAAAAAATAGTCCAAAATAAATTAGATAGATAGATAGATAGATTAGATAGATAGAATAGAATAAGACTGGAAGATAGATAGAACTAGACGATAGATAGATAGATAGATAGATAGATAGATAGATAGATAGAATAGATATGAACAGACATAGTACTAGTAGATAGATAATAGATAGATATGAACAGACATAGATGATAGATTAGATAGAATAGATAGATAGATAGACAGATATGATACAGAGATATAGAAGAAATGAAGATAGTGTGAAGTGTAGATAGATATAGTGATAGGATGCAAGACTAGAGTATGACGATAGATAGGTAATATAATAAGATTGATTGACAGATAGATAGATAGATAGATATGAACAAATTAGATGAGATAGATAGATGATAGAATAGATAGAGAGTAAGACAGACTGAAATAGATAGATAGATAGATAGACAGATAGATAGATATGAAAAGACTGAGATAGATTAGATAGATAGTATAGTAGATAGATAGAATATGAACGGTTGAGAAATAGAAATAGAACGAGATGATGATAGATCACAGAGATAGGTAGATAAATAGGAATAGTAGATAGATTAGATAGATAGATAGATAATAGATAAATAGATATGAATTGAGATAGATAGATAGATAGATAGATAGATAGATAGATAGATAATAGACATGAAAAGACTAGAGAATAGATAGATAGATAGATATAAAGATAGGATAGATAGAATAGATAGATATGAAATCGATCTGAGATAGATAGATAGAATAGATAGACAGATAGATAGATATGAAAGACTGAGATAGATAGATAATAGATAGATCGATAGATAGATAGATAGACAGAGAGAACGGATTGAGATAGATAGATAGATAGATAGACTAGAGAAATAGATACGAAGAGAAATAGTAAGATAAATAATAGATAGAATAGTAAAGATAGATAGATTAGATTGATAGATATAGACAGGATTGATAGATAGATAACAGAGATAGATAGTAGATAGATAGAGATAGAATAGATAACAGGATAGATAGATAATAGATAATAGTAGTACAAATGAGATAAGATAAGTAGATAGATAGATAGATAGATAAAGAGAATAGATAGAATGATAGATTAGATAGATAGAAAGATGACAGAGAAATAGATAGATAGATAGATAGATAGATAGATAGAAATAAACGGATAGTAGATAGGATAGATAGATAGATAGATAGACAGATAATAGATATAAAGATGAGATAGATAGATAGATAGATAAGATAGATAGATTAGATAAGTGAGATAGATTAGATACAGAGAATAGATAGATAGATAGATAGATAGATAGAATAGATAAAAGGATAGATAGATAGAAGATATAAAGATAGATAGAGAGTAGATAGATAGATAGATAGATATGAAAAGATGAAGATAGAAGATAGATAGATAAACAGAATAGATAGATAGATAGATGAAGTAGATAAAGAAATAGAAGATAGATAGATAGATAGATAGATAAACAGAGAATGATAGATAGATAGATAGATAGATAGATAGATAATAAACAGAGAAATAGATAGATAGATAGAATAGAAGATAGATACAGAGATAGAAGATGATAGATAGATAGATAGAATAGTAGATAGATAGATAGATAGATAGATAAACAGAGGTAAATAGATAGAAGATAGATGATAAGATAGATAGATAGATATGATAACAGAGAATAGATAGATAGAAGATAGATAGATAGATAGAAAAACAGAGAAATAGATAGATAGATAGATAAGATAGATTAGATAGATAGATGATAGATAGATAGATAGATAAGAGGATAGATAGATACGATAGATAGATAGAAGATAAAGAATAGAAATATGCAGATGGAATAGAAATGTAGATAGATAGATAGATAGATAGATAGATATACTAACTGGGTGATCTTAAAGACAGGCTGGGTCTGTATTACCACTTAAAGTTCACCCATCTGCCTCATCGTGTCTATTATTTATAGAACATTCATGTCTCCAGTCGCGTCTTTTTAACCCATTCTATCTTTCTTAAGGATAAACTTCTTGTAGTATTCATTGGCTCCTTAAATTTTACCATGACTATAAGACTGGGCACTGCTGAAGAGTGGGAAAAAAACCAACTTTTGGTTAAAGGTAAGTTCTCCTCTGGAGCTAAATACACATCGGACACACTAGTGTTGAGCACTAGCAAAAGCTATATTCCTCACCTTGTAGGACACGTGGATACGTCGATAGGACTTGATAATAACACTAGGCTAATAGGGAATCGAATGGAGAGAGAGAGAGAGGGAGAGAGAGAGAGAGAGAGAAGAGAGGGAGTTTAAAGGGAGTTTNGTATAAGACTCATTACACAAGCAGAAACATATCTGTATAACAAATCAAACAGTCAATTAGAGCAGTGGTTCCACCTATGGCCACATGGCCAAAATGGGCCACAGTAAATTTCAGGTGGGCCAAGGAAATATTATAATTCTCTCTATATTATATTTACCCAACGTGAAGGATGCGACACAAGGTAAATTTCAACAGGTTTTGAATTCAGAGTTTTCCTTCCCTAGACCGGTTGCCTAACCAAGGTTAAAGATCCCAGTCTGCCCTACTATTTACCCATAGCTGGAGGGAGAGTAGAATTCATACCTTTCCCAAGGGTATTAGCGCTAAGTGAAATAATTGCCACGTCCAGGAATTTGAACTCGGGTCGACAAGTCCATTTCCCATACTTTAACCATTACACCACGCACTTCCTAACTTTTTTTGGATATAAGATGTGTGATAGTTCGCCGCTTATACTTATAGACTGGCCAAGGTCACGTGATTGACTCTTCTAACCAATCACTGGCAGTACTAGTGGCCTGATAAGATACTTACCCCCCCCCCATGCTGGTCAAACATCAAATACACTCTTTGACGAGACGACGCACATAGGATTGCCAGGATCTTTACAATACTCACGAAGGACTTATACGATTACCAGTAACTCAGGACACTTTAGTAACCAAAGGATTCACACTGTGAACGGACTCTTTATCAAGGATTCCACCAGATAAGCACTTCTGCTATAAGGCCAAGTGTAGTATAGTAATATGGTCACGGTACCAAAGGTATTTGGTACGTAGCGGTCGTCATTGTCACTTTTTAGAAAATAAATAAGAGGAATATTTAGATGGGAAACTACAACTGGCAGATCCCTTGACCAAAAGAGGGGCATCTATGCTAAATTGCTAGAGGTACTTGATACAGCCCAACTTTTAAAAAGAAGAAAAAAGGGCTGCAAATGTTGATTATGAGTTATCTCCCTTGGACTGTTCC
>JALAJA010000077.1:208844-213844 GCA_023376005.1 Doryteuthis pealeii
GTAAGTATGAGTTCTGGAGCTCTGGGGAATGTGGAATTACATCTTCCTTTCTATTTTCTCTGAATGTTTGAGATGAGGCTTGATAGATTAAGTCATTATCTGCGTTATTCGGATATTGGTCCTCATTTTTATTATTATCTACACTATTTTCTGAATGCTTGAGATGAAGGCTTGATGATTAGTATTATCTGTGTTATTCGGAATTGTCCTCATCTTCATTGTTTATCTGTACAAGTTTTCGGCCGATGGACAACATAAATCCGAATAAACGCAGATAATACTAATCATCAAGCCTCATCTCAAGCATTTCAGAGAAATATTTAAGATAAGAGTTAGATATTTATTTATTTGTTCTTTTTGAATAATTTTTTGTTCTGTGTAATTAGTCGTCCTATTGCATCCGATGCCTCCTGTTTTAATTATTTCTTATTACTTATTGCTTATTGTTAGCGACCCCTTCTCGATGAGAGCGCCCTTTTCAACCCATCAGGAACAATTTGGTTCGATTCATGAACATTTTTGAATTAACTGCAACTTTCTCGACTGACACTTACTCAAATTCAGGAAAGCAGAGACGTATACGAGGGCAGGGACTGAAAAGGGTCATATGTTGGTGTCCATATTTTATGTTGGGGACTTTTTGGCCAAATGGGATCAGCACTGCAACACGATGGATTTAGTGTGTGGACGCAACTGAAAAACAATACGAGGGGGGTTGAAAAGGGTCATATGTTGATGTCATATTTTCTGTTGGGGACTTTTTGGCCAATGGGATCCAGCACTACAACACCGATGGATTAAGTGTGTGGAGCCAACTGAGAACAAGTACGAGGGTGGGTTGAAAAGGTATATGCTGATGCCATATTTTCTGTTTGATGACTTTTGGGGCCATGGGAATCCAAGCACTACAACACCTGTACGAATTTCTAGTCGCCATGCTAGGGTTTAGGTCCCTATTAGTAAACACATTGGTAGAATAGGGTGTATATCAGTAGTAAGAAAAGTCCAGCTGTAGGCCTTGAATCCTAGGTAGAGTTTGGTTTGGTTTGGTTTGTTTTACGGCATACAACCTCAGTGGGCCATTTAATGCCGACAAAGTGTTTGAAATAAGTCATTCTTAATGGAGATAATCAATTCTTTTGTATAAAACACATTTTCTATTTAGAAACCATAGATGAGAACCCTAACAGGTACTACCACTCCGGGTCAGAGTGGACCAGGGAAATGGTGATGAGGGGTCTCCACATTCCCAAACCTCCAGAACTGAACCTCAAACATCAGATAGGAGTTTAACGTCATCCCAGGACATGTTAGCCGGTCACGCCTTCTAGCACCATATGATAAGGAAGGGATTGGGGGTTGCAAATAAGGGCAATAGGGTTAGGGCAATCATATAGGGCTAGGGAATTGACGTGACCAGCCGATTATCGAGGGGGTTCTCGGACCGCCCGTCAGCCTAAGTAGGGTCTAAAGTGGAGTGTTGTAGAATCATGGACTGCTTCATCCACCAACGACTCCGTCCTTAAAATCACGGTCGCCACCCACGGCCCAACAGGTGGCCCATTAGGGGAATCTTTACCCCTTGCAGAGGTGCAGTGCCGTGTATCTAACGCCCCACCGTCAAGAACAGTAATAAAGATGGGAATAGTCAGAATAATCCAAATAACCAGAATGTCTATTATTGTTAGGTTATTTTAGTTTTGCTTTGAATAGAGCATATTTAAGATTCGAGCAATATTTTAATATGTTATCGCCGGCGTTGAATGGTATTAAATACAAACAAGCTTTACATAAATAATGTTTAGTTTTCTTAAATTTTGAATCCTAATTGCTTCGTGAGTTTTGGTGGTTATTATTATTATTTTCATATCGAATTTAATGGAGAGTTTTGTAGACCACCAAATGTGGAATTGATGCATTTTGCTTATGTTGTAGTTTATGTGTTGTTTTATTATACTAATATATATATATATATAATATATATATATATATAATTTATATATATATATATATATTATATTATATATTATTTGTTTTATTACCTAATATATATATATAATATATATATATAATCAATGGTAATATTATGGTTTTACACTCATATTGAAGTTCCAATGGTAATCCAATATCAGATGAAGTTCGGTGGTTGAATCTTAAAACCAGTCTGGTTTTAAGATCTCCAACCACCGAACTCATCTGATGATTGGATTCCAATGAAACTTCAAGTATGAGTGTAAAACCATAAATTACCATTGATTATAAATCGCTCTGCTTTATTAGCATTGAGCCCCTTTTCTGCAATACTTCTCATTATTTCATTCACTATTCATTATATTATAAATGTATATATATAATATATTATAATAATATATAGTATATATATATATATATATATATATATATATATATATCGTGTGTGTGGATTAAACAAAAGGCAGGGTCTCCTTTTTAACGATTTTATTCATGGATCTTTCAAAGCTTTCTGGGGCAATTTTTATATTTGGATGGAATTCGTGGATTAGTCCACCGGAGGTTCATATCCGAGTACTTTCGGCACTTCGAAGTGCCAAGCATCAGGGGTGATGTGTTAGTGAGTAGGAAAACTTTTGTTTTTTCCTTTTTATATAATTTTATAGTTGTTAATTTGACTGACTACTGCCCCTAAAAACCAATCATCTTTAATATAAGTTTTCGGCGATGTGCTCTCCGAAACTTTGTGTAGATAACAATAAAAATAAGAATAGTCTGAAATAATCCAAATATTACAATTTCAGCATTCAACGACAGCACTAACATATTAAACATTTTTAATAACTAACGAGTCTAAAAATAAATCCACCAAGGGTTGACATTTTGGAATTATTCGACTATTGTGCCTCATCTTTTATGGTTATATCGAAACTTTTTGTAGATAACAATAAAGAGAGCTAATAATCCAAATACAAGCCTCATTCAAAATTTCGAGTAAATAGTGTGATAAAATAAGATGAGGACAAATAGTCCAAATAATCCAATATCCAATTATTAGCCTCATCTCAAAATCTAGAGAAATAAGTGTAGATAACAATAAAGATGAGGACAAAGTCGATAATTCCTAAATAATACTAATTATCAAGCCTCATCTCAAAATTCAGAGAAATAGGGTAGAATAACAATAAAGAAATGAAGACAATAGGTCCGAATAATTAATAATCCAAATTATCAGCCGCATCTCAAAAATTCAGAGATAGTGTAGATAAAATAAAGATGGGACAATAGTCCAAATAATTCTAAATAATCAATTTCAAGCCTCAATCTCGAAAAATTCCAGAGAGATAGTGTTTATAACAAAAAGATGAGGACAATAGTTCGAATTAATCCAAATAATCAGGCCTCATCTCAAAAATTCAAAGAAAATGTAGATAACAATACAGATGAAGGACAATAGTCCAAATAATCCATTTTATGCAATTATTCTAAGTCTCATGTAGAAAATTCAGAGAGAAAAAGGGTAGATATGGCCGAAAGATCAATCAACCAAAGCAACCACATCCTGTTAACTGGGGTCCCTGTGAATACACCGACCGCACATCCCCAGAGGGAAAATCCCCAATGGCACTACCTGTTGGCCGTGTGTGAAGTACATGTGATGCTTAAGAATGGAACCCTGGTGCTGAACAATCCATGACATGCAATACTTCATTTTGGTCCTTAATTAGACTAGACGGTCGGTCGGAAGAGGCTGTTACAATTTTTGGGCCATCCTGTAACGGCCTTAGCAACAGCGCTTGTCCAGTGGATAATTGGATCCTTGGTAAAGAGTCCTCCGATAATTAATCCTTTGGTTTTTCTAGTAAAGGTCCTCACTTCCTTCGTCAATGGTCTAAGTCCTCCTAAAATGATTGTCAAAGCAACGTGTCAAGTATCAGTGTTAAGTTTTTAAGGGTCATTACTTGGCCTTAAAGCAAATGCTTACCCTGGTGGAATCCTTGATAAAGGGTCCGTCCAAATGTGAATCCTTTGGATACTAAAGTGTCTCAGTTACTGGTATATCGTATAAGTCCTTCGTGAGTATTGGTAAAAATCCCGGCAATCCCATGTGCGTCCTCCAAGAGAGCAATTCGAACTATGACCAATATGGGGGTTTAAGTATCTTATCAGGCCAGTGATTGGTTAGAAGAGTCATTACGTGACTTGGCCAATCTATAAGTATAAGCCACACACCTTATATCCATAAATAACAAAAATATCTAAAAAAAAAAAAAAACGGAATCCTAAATTTTTGAGTGTTTTTGAAACAATTCTATTTTCTCATATAACAAAACTTAAATTTAATTATTAATTCCTTGTTGCATTAGAATGGTAATAAATATTCTCTTAATTTATTTTCTTTATCACTAAAAAAGTAGCAAGACAGATAGATAGATAGATATGAAAAGAGATAGATAGATAGATAGATAGATAGATAGATAGATAGATAGATATGAACAGAGATAGATAGATAGATAGATATGAACAGAGATAGATAGATAGATAGATAGATGAACTGATTGAGGTAGATAAATATGAACAGACTGAGATAGATAGATAGATAGATAGATAGATATGACAGAGATAGATAAATATGAACAGAGATAGATAGATAGATGGATAGATAGATAGATATGAAAAGAGATAGATAGATAGATAGATAGATATGAACAGAGATAGATAGAGATAGATAGATAGATGAACTGATTGAGGTAGATAAATATGAACAGACTGAGATAGATAATAGATAGATAGATAGATATGAAAGAGATAGATAGATAATGTATATATATAATATATATAATATATTAATATAGAGAGAGTGAGAGAAGAGAGAGAGAGAGATTGAGAAGAGACAGACAGACAAGACAGACAGCCAGGATAGGTTTTTTGATTGTCGAAAGGCAGTTGAATGGCAGACACTTTATTGTGGACGATCGTCATATATGTAGCCTGTTGCCAACTAACTTTCTTCCTCTTTTGCTAAAGAG
>JALAJA010000077.1:223844-233163 GCA_023376005.1 Doryteuthis pealeii
AAATAATCTCCTTGGTCTAGCTCTAGTGAAAAGGGGATAGACTCCCTCGCTGTCTAGCTGAGACCGACATTAGGAGATTGTTTTAACATCTGAGGTGGAGCGCCACACCTACCATCAGCTCCTCACTTTACCGCACAGATCCCTGTGCTACTCATACGCTGAGTTGGTGAGGGCCGGTATCGAAGCAAGAACCTTGTGATTCCTAGCCGAACACTCTACCGACTGAGCTAATAGATAGATAGATAGATAGAGAGAGAGAGAGAGAGAGAGAGAGAGAGAGAGAGAGAGAGAGAGAGGGGGGGGAATAGATAGAAATGGAATGATTGATATCTGATACTCTCGTCGCAGAAACTTGTTAATTTTTGTTTCTGCACGCATGCGCAGATCCCATCTTAAAATGACCGTCTGTCATTCTACAAGCGTGTAGGTATAAGTTGAATATCACCCATAGAATGGCTGCTGTATCGATTGCTAATGCTGACAGGGTGATTTTTTATTTACAAGTTGCTTATCATTGAATACTGCTTGGTCATTCTCAAGTCGGCAAAGTTTTTTCAAAAGTTTAGGGAAGACTTGTTGAGACTTTTCCTTTTGCAGCCAGTGAAACTTATTGTAAGACAGTGTCAAAGATGGCGGGCGATGATAATGCCGGAAGTCTGCGGCCGGATGGACCTTAATATGCATCTTTGATAACTGATAAGGGAAACGGAATAACGCAGTAGCAATGAAATTACAAAGACTTTTATACAAGACTAGAAGCGGCTACCCGGCGTTGCCTGGGTAGAGGGGATGCAAAAAAAAGGGTTAATTCCACAGATCCATTGTTATTGAATCCCGAGTTGAGTATGCTCTATTAGACAAGACGTAATGAGAAAAAGATAAAAGATATTGTATAAGGAAGTTTCGGCCAGGAGTTTATCCATGTACATATGTACTCTATCTATTATTATTTTAAATACAAAATAATAATAATAATAATAATAATAATAATAATAATAATAATAATAATAATAATCTTATTATAATGGAGATTGTGTGTTTGTTTGTCTGTAACCGAAACTATATTACTATACAAGTCACAATTCCCTTTGTTATTTACTTCACATTCTCAATGCTTTTATTTTTTAGTTAAACCTCAATTATTAATAAAATTGTTTTACATCATTAAGAATGTTAATCATATCTACATACTAATAATATGCAATTGTTTTATATATACAACAAAATAGCGTTGACAGTGTGAATGGGAAGGCTAATTTGCATATTGATCTTAAAAATTTGATTTTAATAAATATATGCTTTGTATTATTGATTTCTAATTGTTTGGTTTTATCTTATTGAATATGAGCAAAAATCTCGGGGATAAATCTTAAAAGAAATCCATTAACAAGAATAAATAACTGTAATTTTATTCTTTACTTCCTATTTTAACTAAATAGTTAAATTAGGAAAATTTAACAATGAAAGACAGTAGTAATGGAAAATGATGGAAGAGTTAGTTTCAAAGCTGTTCTATTTTTCAATCATAATGTTCAAAATCATTTTATCTGCATTTTTATTCAGTTTCATTAGCCTTTCTAATTTAATATGATATTTCATTATATTCAAACTTAAATACTTGCACCCGAAGGGTGCATATATTTGCTAGTAATAATAATAATAATAATAATAATAATAATAATCTTACAAATAGACTCATTATCACCATTACTGTTCATTATAGCAATGATGCCTCTCAATCATATACTTAAAAAATGTACAGGGGGATACAAATTCACTAGCGCCACAAGAAAAGATAAACCACCTTGTACACGGATGACATAAAAAATTTTGCAAAAAATGAAAAAGAATTAGAAACCCTGGTACAAACTATTAGAATATATAGCCAAGATATAGGAATGGAATTTGGAATTGAAAAAATGCTATGCTAGTAATGAAACAGGGTGAAAGAAAATTAATGGATGGAATACAACTGCCAAATCAGGACACTATAAAATCACTTGATGAAAATGAAAGTTACAAATACTTAGGAATTTTAGAAGCGGACAATATTAAGCAAACAGAAATGAAAGGAAAAGTTAAAAAAGAATATCTCAGGAGAACTAGAAAACTTCTAGAAACCAAACTTAACAGCAGAAATCTAATCAAAGTCAATACTGGCTGTCCCCATTATAAGATACTCATGACCATTCTTAAAATGGACAAAAGAAGAACTCAGACAGATTGACCAAAGAACGAGAAAGTTAATGACCATGCACAAGGCTCTCCACCCTAGAGACGATAGAGATAGATTATATGTGTCAAAAAAGGAAGGTGGAAGAGGTCTTGCCAACATAGAGGACTGTGTAGAAACCACAATCCAACAATCTGAGGATTACACAAGAAAGAGCAAAGACAAACTACTTATGGCCGCCAACAATAGTAAAGTGACAGATGGACAAACAGAAAAACAACAAAGACTAGAAAACAAAAATGGGAAGAAAAACAATTATATGGACACTTCAAACGACAAACCGAAGAGGTTGCACATGGAAAGACTTGGACATGGTTAAGAAAAGGAAACCGCAAAAGAGAAACAGAATCATTAATAATTGCTGCAAAAAATAATGTCATAAGGACAAACTATATCAAAGCGAAAATTGATAAGACCCAACAAAATAGTAAATGTAGACTTTGCGGTAATAGAGATGAGACTGTAAACCATATACTCTGCGAATGTAACAAATATATATATTATATATATATATATATATATATATATATATATATATATATATCAATAGAGAGATATCAATGGTTAAGAGAAGTACAGCTGTCTTAAATTTTTAAATAAATAGATAGATAGATAGTTTATAATTGCTGACAGAAATCTGTTTCGACCGCATTTTGTTTGTACCCTTTCTTCTAACGGTTATTTATCCCGTCTTTCTCTCATATGTTGCTCTTGATGATGACCGATCTATTGAAGCGGTCGAAACAGATTTCTGTCAGCAATTATAAACATCATTTGTTTTTTCAAAAATGTTAAATTCATACTGTCGATTAATTTCCATCTATTTTCATAGACAGATAGATAGATAGATAGATAGATAGATAACCATTACACTACGAGCTTCAAAGGTCACAAGTATGTATACGTCTTTTTTTTCTGTTTGTTTTAATTTTTTGTTTTTGTTTTTGTTCGTTTTCATTTTAAAATTGACTGTCTCTTGTGAAAGTGTTAAACAAACCTCTGACAACAATGGCGTCGAAATGGAAGTTGAGTCGGAAACCTTTCAAAATGGCGGGTGGGACAAATAATTAGAAATGTCTGTGGGAGGAAACTGAAATGTTTGAAGAACTAAATTGAATTTTGATAGCAAATGGTCAGGGTGTGATAGCAATTGGACAAAATGGGATATATATATATATATATATATATAATATATATATATATATATATAAATGAATAAGATAAATATAATGCTAAAAATAAAACAAGCGAATAGAATCTAGCTGACTCTTTAATCCCATTTTTAATAAAATTAAGTTCATTCTAACTCCTAAAACCAACACACACACACACACACACACATATATATATATATTTAAGTACATGTACAAGCACACACACTATAAACAACCACACATCATTAATGTACAGGAATAGGCATACACGCCCACATATAACACACACACACACACACACACACACACACACACTCATGGTGTTAGGACTGACCAGATACGCCGCCTGATAGACAGTAAATCCACACACCCGCACCCATAAACAATCAAGCAATTCTGGAATGTTAGTCTCAGACACATAGCAATAAAAGAGATCAGATGATCCTGTTAATAAGCAAACAAACAAAAAAAAATAATAAATAAATAAAAATAAAATAAAAACCTTGCTTAGAGGCGAAACAAATCTGGAATAGTAATAAAAATAAAATAAAAAGAAATGATCAGACACACGACATAAGCACCACGCACACACACATACGCTTACATTTACACACACAAGCACGCGCACACACACACTTACACACACAAACACACATAAGCAAGCACCCCAACCATACACATACACACACAGAATTTGGAAGACCAAGGCAGAACGAATGTAGCAGCCGCTAAGACAACTTCAGTTCCAGTATTCTTCTGAGGATGGGAATCTCTTCCGAAATATGAGAAATAAATGACAGGTTAACAAAAAATCATAGTTACTTCTTTTTTTCTTTACACTCGCATTGTGACAGCCTTCAAAACCAACCAACAAACATATATATATATATATATATATATATATATATATATATATATAATATATATATGTGTGTGTGTGTGTGTGTGTGTGTGTAAAAGAGAGAGAGAAAGAGAGAAAGAGATTTTAAAATATGTCACACCCTTTCTCGATTGTAATTTATTAACTTTGTGACTTTTGGAAAGAAAGGTAAAAATATAAATTATTTACTTACCCCTAAAAATAGACTATTAAACAAAACATCCTACTTCTTCAACATTTGATGTCGTGTAACGACCAATGGAGCTGCCAATCCAGAGCCAAAGAAAACGATAAAGAAGCGGTCAACTTGTAGCGATTGTGGATACCGAATGGTAAATTCTGCAAAGAGAAAAAAAGAAAAAAAAAGAAATATAACAACAATTATAGGACCAAGTATCCAATAGGCACCTCAAATCATCAACTTAATGAAATTATTTACAACAGCAATGCGAAGAATCACAATCATTTAGAATTGGTTTAGAAAGAAAGAAAGAAAGAAAAAGAAAAAAAAAAGAAATATTAACAATTATTGGACCAAGTATCCAATAGGCACCTCAAATCATCAACCTAATGAAATTATTTACAACAGCAATACGAAGAATCACAATCATTTAGAATTTGGTTTAGAAAGAAAGAAAGAAAGAAAAAAAAACAATTATTGGACCAAGTATCCAATAGGCACCCCAAATCATCAACTTAATCAAAGGTTCATATTTTAACTCTTAACATCCTATACCACCTCATTCCACCTGGCTGGAAGTTATATTCATTTTCCTAATCTACTCCAAAGGATAGACTTTGTTTAAATGTAATATTAAATATATTTAGAAGTCTTTATTTTTAGGGAAATAACAGGTAAATTTAGATGAAAAGGGATATATATATATTATTATATATATATATATATATATATGTGTGTGTGTGTGTGTGTGTGTGTGTGTGTGTTGTGGTGTGTGTGTGTGTGACGTCAATATTTCTTTTACGGCGTGAGTATGGGACTGTGTAAGTGTGTGTATCGAAAAAAAGCATTGTGCATTTTTAGGTGTGTGGTTGCGCGTGTGTGTATATAGATCTTATAAAGACATATATGCCTACAGTTAATCTTGTTGTATAGATGTGATCAGAAATTGATTCTACAATAACAACAAACAATAAACTTTTTAATTCATTTATTTATTTGTTTTCTTTTTTAATTTCTTTAATCCAACTTACCGATATATCTGTCAATATAACTTCTTTTTTTTCAACATCTCAACAAACATTGATCACAAACTGTTTTGCACTTCGGTCTATGACACGTTTTCTTGTGGTTTTAAAAAAATTGTTGTTAGCCACAGCCTCATGTTGGTAACACTTACATATCAGATAAGCCTTCTTCATCAAAAAGTTTTTTTAAAAAGGGAAGAATCTCTCTAGTTCTCCTCGTTCGTATAATAAAAAATAGGGTAGCTACAGGCTGTCATGACATTTCTAAGAGTGTAAAAATCAATATTTATATTAGATAGATAGATAGATAGATAGATAGATAGATAGATAGATAGATAGATATTAGACTGAGATAGATAGATAGATAGATATATAGATAGATAGATAGATAGATATTAACAGACTGAGATAGATAGGTAGATAGATAGATAGATAGATAGATAGATAGATATGAACAGACTGAGATAGATAGATAGATAGATAGATAGATATAAACAGACTGGGATAGATAGATGGATAGATAGATAGATAGATATGATGAGATGATAGATAGATAGATAGATAGATAGATAGATAGATAGAGATAGATAGATAGATAGATAGATAGATATGACAGACTGAGATAGATAGATTAGATAGATAGATAGATAGATAGATATGAACAGACTGAGATATATAGATAGATAGATAGATAGATAGATAGATAGATAGATAGATAGATTAACAGACTGAGATAGATAGATAGATAGATGAACAGACTGAGATAGATAGATAGATAGATAGATAGATAGATATGAACAGACGAGATAGATAGATAGATATATAGATAAGATGAACAGACTGAGATAGATAGATAGATATATAGATAGATATGAACAGACTGAGATAGATAGATAGATATGAACAGACTGATATAGACAGATAGATAGATATATAGATAGATAGATAGATAGATAGATATGAACAGACTGAGATAGATAGATAGAGATAGATAGATAGATAGAAGAAGATATGATGAGATAGATAGATAGATATGAACAGACTGAGATAGACAGATAGATAGATAGATACAGATAGATAGATAGATAGATAGATAGATAGATAGATAGATAGAGATAGATAGATGAGACTGAGATAGATAGATAGATAGATAGATAGATAGATAGATAGATGATAGAAGTAGATAGAGATAGATAGATAGATAGAAACAGACTGAGATAGATAGATAGATAGATAGATAGATATGAACAGACTGAGATAGATAGATAGATAGATAGATAGATAGAACAGACTGAGATAGATAGATAGATAGATAGATAGATAGATAGAAACAGACTGAGATAGATAGATAGATAGATAGATATGAACAGACTGAGATAGATAGATAGATAGATAGATAGATAGATATGAACGACTAAGATAGATAGATAGATAGATAGATAGATAGATAGATAAATATGAACAGACTGAGATAGATAGATAGATAGATAGATAGATAGATAGATAGATAGATAGATATATGAACAGACTGAGATAGATAGATAGATAGATAGATAGATAGATAAATATGAACAGACTGAGATAGATAGATTTGAACAGACTGAGATAGATATATAGATAGATAGATAGCATAGCATAGCATATCAATAGCATTACAAATCATTGCCATCCCTCACAATCCTATAACCCCACCACCAGAACCTTTCCTCTCATGAGCCCTCAAATGACTCATCAAACCCGCTGCAGATCCACAAAGTTTGATGCAAATATGACATAGGAAGGACGTCCTTCCCGTTGTATCTGATGAATCAGATGATAAAATTTGATGCTTATGCACCACCATATGTCTCTTAAGACAAGAACCTGTCTTACAGACTTTGTTACAGATTGCACAAGACACATTGTTTGTTCCTGGAGTTTGCATGAATTGTTCCTGATTATATTTTCTATGATTGACATATCCAGCCTTAGAAAGCAGAATTTCGAAGTTGATGCTTGAGATTTTCATGCTCAATTCTTTCACTCTCAAAACTTGTACATACATAGATATGCACAGACTGAGATAGATAGATAGATAGATAGAGAGAGAGAGAGAGAGATAGAGAGATAGAGAGAGAGAGAGATGGAGGGATAAATATGAACATATTGTGATAGATGGGTAGCTATATAGATTGATTGACAGACAGACAGACAGACAGATAGATAAATAGATAGATAGATATGAAAAGACCAACCTTCAATTCATTCTTTCTTTTAGCCAGGGTCGTCTCGTTTAAAATATGAATTTTTTTAAAACTTTAATACCCATCAAGAATGATTGTTTGTTTTGTTTTGTTTTACGGCATATCAACCTCAGTGGGTCATTTAATGCCGATAAAGTTTTGAAATAAATCAATTCTTAATGGATAATACAATTTTTTTATTAATACATTTTTCTATTTAATCCATAGATGGGACCCTAACAGGTACTACCACTCCGGGTCAGAGTGGACCAGGGAGCAATGGTGATGAAGGGGTGCTCCACATTCCCCAAACCTCCAAACTGGAACCTCACCATCAGATAGAGTTTAACGTCATTCCCAGGACATGTAGATCCTTGGCAACCCCCTTCTAGCACCCATATGATAAAAAGTGTTGGTGCTTGCCATAAGGGCAAGAGGGTTGGGGCAATCATATAGGTACTAGGGCTTGAAGTGACCAGCCGATGATCGGAGTTGCCTCTCCGACCGCCCGTCTAGCCTAAGGTAAGGTTCTAAGTGGAGTGTTGCAGGTCATGGATTGCCTCATCCACCAAGACTCCGTCCTTAAGCATCACGGGTACCCACCCACGGCCAACAGTTAGCCCCATTGGGGGAGTCTTACCCCTCTGCAGAGGTGCAGTCGTGCATTCTAACGCCCCAGCCGACAGGGCGGTGGGTTATTTTATGCCAAATACGTTTTGTTTTATTTATTTCCTGATAGTTATTCAATTTTTAACTCTATTTTTAAACAATTTTTTTTAAAACTCATTTTTTCTCTATTCAACTAATAGGTGAGACCCTAACAGGTACTACCACGCCGTGTCAGAGTGGACCTGGGGGTAAGGTGATGAATGTGGACTCCACACTCACCAGAACTCTGCAGAGATGCAGTCGGTGCATTCTAACGCCATAGCCGACAGGACGGTTATCAAAATGAATAAAACAAAATATATTCGCTATAAATGACCCAATGAGGGTTGACATGCCGTAAAATCCAACCATCAAACCAACCAACCTTCCATCCACCTTTCCTTTTCTCCTTTCTTCTCTTTTCTCACTCCTCTCTCTCTCTCTCCCTCCTCTCCCTCTTCTCCCCCTCTCTGTCTCTTCTCTTTTTCTCATTCTT
Source organism: Doryteuthis pealeii (assembly GCA_023376005.1). Lineage (NCBI taxonomy): Eukaryota > Metazoa > Mollusca > Cephalopoda > Myopsida > Loliginidae > Doryteuthis > Doryteuthis pealeii. The sequence goes on from JALAJA010000077.1 coordinate 232,684, forward strand.
TATTTTCTTCTTTTTTCCATCTACCATCTCTTTCTCTCTTTCCTTTTCTTTTCTTTTTTCCGTCTACCTTCATCTTTTACTTACCTTTTCCTCCCACCTACATTCTCTCTCTCTCTCTCTCTCTCTCTCTCTCTCTCTCTCTCTCTTCTCTCTCTCTCTTCTCTCTCTCTCTCGCTGTTGCCTTTTCTCTCTCTCTTCTTCCCTTTCGGTCACTTTCTTTCATCCTTTCTTTCTTTCTTTTATTTCTTTCTTCTTTAGTCTCTTTCTCTTTCATTCCTTTTTTTTCACAATCTGATACTTTCATTCACGTCTTTTTCTTTCTTTTTTCTTTTTTTGTTTCTTTCAAATACCCCCCCCATTTCTTCTTTAGGGCGACCTGAATTTACGGGGATTCGTTGGAGCCCTCATTCTCCGTAGTTGGCTATTTCGGACGAAAGAAGGAAACAAATACGATATAATACAGAACTTATCAAAAGTACA
>JALAJA010000077.1:233263-273263 GCA_023376005.1 Doryteuthis pealeii
ATTGACATTTTCTAAGAGGTAAAAATCAACTATTTACTATAGATAATAACTAGAGATAGCATAGTAGATAAACATAGTAGAAGCAGACTGAGATCTTAGATAGGATCTAAATAGAACTGACTAGATAGCGATCTTGACAGGCTAAGATAAGATAGATAGACTAATAGGATAGAACGAACGACTGAGTAGATAAATAGTAGATAGACTATCCTGATAATGAACAGGACTGAATAGATAGATGTAGATAGAGATAATAGATAATAATAGACGAGATAAACATGAACAGACTGAAGTAGAAATAGAGTAGAAAAAATAATAGATAGATAATATAGTAACGACTGAACTAGATAATAAGATAGATAGATCTCTCCTTAATTGAACATACTGAGAAGAATAGATAGATAAAATAGATAGATAGGATAGATAGATAGATAGATTGAACAGACTAGAGATAGATAGATAGATAGATAGATAGATAGATAGATAGATAGATAGATGAAACAGACTAGAGATAGATAGATAGATAGATAGATAGATAGATAGATAGATAGATACAGATAGATAGATAGATAGATAGATAGATAGATAGATATAGACAGATAGATAGATAGATAGATAGATAGATAGATAGATAGATATGAACAGACTGATAGATAGATAGATAGATAGATAGATAGATAGATAGATAGATGAACAGACGATAGATAGATAGATAGATAGATAGATAGATAGATAGATAGATAGATAGATATGAACAGACTGAGATAGATAGATAGATAGATAGATAGATATATAGATTGAACAGACGAGATAGATAGATAGATAGATAGATAGATAGATAGATATGAACAGACTGAGATAGATAGATAGATAGATAGATAGATAGATAGATATGAACAGACTAGATAGATAGATAGATAGATAGATAGATAGATAGATAGATAGATATGAACAGACTAGATAGATAGATAGATAGATAGATAGATAGATAGATAGATAGATATGAACAGACTGAGATAGATAGATAGATAGATAGATAGATAGATATGAACAGACTAGATAGATAGATAGATAGATAGATAGATAGATAGATAGATAGATAGATAGATAGATAGATATGAACAGACTGAGATAGATAGATAGATAGATAGATAGATAGATATGAACAGACTAGAGATAGATAGATAGATAGATAGATAGATATGAACAGACTGAGATAGATAGATAGATAGATAGATAGATAGATATGAACAGACTGAGATAGGTAGAGAGATAGATAGATAGCATAGCATAGCAATAGCATAATCTTTACAGATCATTGCCGTCCCTCACAATCCTCTAACTCCACCACCAGAACCTTTCCTCTCATGAGCCCTCAAATGACTCATCAAACCCGCTGCAGATCCACAAAGTTTGATGCAAATATGACATAGGAAGGACGTCCTTCCCATTGAATCAGATGAATCAGATGATAAAATTTGACGCTTATGCACCACCATATGTCTCTTAAGATCAGAAGCTGACTTACAGTCCCTCACAATCCTCTAACTCCACCACCAGAACCTTTCCTCTCATGAGCCCTCAAATGACTCATCAAACCCACTGCAGATCCACAAAGTTTGATGCAAATATGACATAGGAAGGACGTCCTTCCCGTTGTATCTGATGAATCAGATGATAAAATTCTATGCTTATGCACCACCATATATCTCTTAAGCTCAGAAGCTGACTTACAGACTTTGTTATAGATTGTACAAGGCACATTGTTTGTTCTTGGAGTTTGCATGAATTGTCCCTGATGAGATTTCCTATGATTGACATATCCAGCCGTAGAAAGCAGAATTCGACCACATGTCTGACATTTCCAACCCTCCATGTTCTCTCCAATATGACAGGTGTATCCTTTTCGAAGTTGATGCTTGAGGTTTTCATGCTCAATTCTTTCACTCTAAAAACTGGTACATACATAGATATGCACAGACTGAGATAGATATATAGATAGATAGATAGATAGAGAGAGAGAGAGAGAGAGAGAGAGAGAGAGAGATGGAGGGATAATATTAACATATTGTGATAGATGGGTAGCTATATAGATTGATTGACAGACAGACAGACAGACAGATAGATAAATAGATAGATAGATAGATATGAAAAGACCAACCTTCCATTCATTCTTTCTTTTAGCCAGGGTCGTCTCGTTTAAAATATGATTTTTTTAAAAACTTTTATACCCATCAAGAATGATTGTTTGTTTTGATTTGTTTTACGGCATATCAACCTCAGTGGGTCATTTAATGCCGATAAAGTTTTGAAATAAATCAATTCTTAATGGATAATACAATTTTTTTATTAATACATTTTTCTATTTAACCCATAGATAAAACCCTAACAGGTACTACCACTCCGGGTCAGAGTGGACCAGGGAGCAATGGTGATGAAGGGGTGCTCCACATTCCCCAAACCTCCAAAACTGGAACCTCACCATCAGATAGAGTTTAACGTCATTCCCAAGACATGTAGATCCTTGGCAACCCCCTTCTAGCACCCATATGATAAAAAGTGTTGGTGCTTGCCATAAGGGCAAGAGGGTTGGGGCAATCATATAGGTACTAGGGCTTGAAGTGACCAGCCGATTGATCGGAGTTGGCCTCTCCGACCGCCCGTCTAGCCTAAGTAAGGTTCTAAGTGGAGTGTTGCAGGTCATGGATTGCTCATCCACCAAGACTCCGTCCTTAAGCATCACGGGTCACCATCCACGGCCAACAGTTAGCCCCATTGGGGTAGTCTTACCCCTCTGCAGAGGTGCAGTCGGTGCATTCTAACGCCCCAGCCGACAGGGCGGTGGGTTATTTTATGCCAAAGACGTTTTGTTTTATTTATTCCTGATAGTTATTCAATTTTTAACTCTATTTTTAAACAAATTTTTTAAAACTCATTTTTTCTCTATTCAACTAATAGGTGAGACCCTAACAGGTACTACCCGTCGTGTCAGAGTGGACCTGGGGGTAATGGTGATGAATGTGGACTCCACACTCCACCAGAACTCTGCAGAGATGCAGTCGGTGCATTCTAACGCCATAGCCGACAGGACGGTTATCAAGAATGAATAAAACAAAATATATTCGGTATAAAATGACCCAATGAGGGTTGACATGCCGTAAAATCCAACCATCAAACCAACCAACCTTCCATCCCACCTTTCCTTTTCTCCTTTCTTTCTCTTTTCTCACTCCTCTCTCTCTCCTCCCTCTCCCTCTTCTCCCCCCTCTGTCTCTTCTCTTTTTTCTCATTCTTTATTTCTTCTTTTTTCCATCTAACCATCTCTTTCTCTCTTTCCTTTTCTTTTTCTTTTTTCCGTCTCACCTTCATCTTTTTACTTACCTTTTCCTCCCACCTACACACTCTCTCTCTCTCTTCTCTCTCTCTCTCTCTCTCTCTCTCTCTCTCTCTCTTCTCTCCTCTGTTGCCTTTTCCTCTCTTCCTCTTCCCTTTCGGTCACTTTCTTTCTTCCTTTCTTTCTTTCTTTCTCCTTTCTATGCATTACATTCCTCCCTCTTTAGTTTTCTTTCTCTTTCATTCCTTTTTTTTCACAATCTGATACTTTCAGTCATGTTCTTTTTTTCTTTCTTTTTTCTTTCTGTGTTTCTTTCAAATTCCTTCTCTATTTCTTTCTTTAGGGGCGATCTGGATTTACGGGGATTCGTTGGAGCCCTTATTCTCCGTAGTTGGCTATTTCGGACGAAAGAAGGAAACAAATACGAATATAAAATACAGACACTTATCAAAAAGTACAGAAATGTTGTTGCAAATTTTAATGGTATTTGCTACCGGACTTTCTTTTCCTTTCTTTTTTTCCATTCATTCTTTCTCCATGTCACCTTCTTCCTTCTTTTGGTCACGATTGTCTGGTTTCCAATTTTTGTCAAAAGTCAAATTTTCTTCTCTTCTTTCTTTTTATTTTTATTCATTTTTTTTTTTTTTTTTTTTTTTTTTTTCATATTTCACCCGATTTTTCTTTCTCTTCTTTTAAGTCAATTCCTTTCACCAGAGGCTATCATCCGAAATATTCATGCAAAAAAAGACCATCTCATGTCTTAAGAAAGAGAAATATCATATATAGCATTGTTTCCCAAAGATGGTGCTGCGGAACCCCAGGGTTTACCAAAAACATGACTGGGTTTAATAAAAAGAGAATGATGCTTTTTATGTATCATTTATTTCTACGAGGGAAAGAAATGAAAAAAATTCAATCCGAAGATGAAATCTGTGTGTATTATTTTTAATAATTTTGATATTTTTGATAATTTTAAAATTTTTAATAATTTTAATATTTTTGATAATTTTAATATTTTTAATAATTTTAATATTTTTGATAATTTTGATATTTTTGATAATTTTTTTTTTTTTCACATCAGTTAAAAATTAATAACAAAGAAAAACTGAGATGCTTTGTACTTTTTTGCCTCACATTACTAAAGAGTTCAGCTCAAAGTTTCCGGAAAGTTACTGAAATTAAAACAGATGCCTACAGAAGGCCGGAGGGTATAACGGCCAAAACGTCATGACTATAATAACAACTGAGCTGATTTTTTTTTATTTTACTGTTTTATATGTTTTCAATATTATTAGAAATTTTGTTTTTTCATATGATTTTGTTTTCATTTAATTTTTTTTTTTTTTTTCAAAATTAGGGTGTCAGAAGTTTCCGTAAAAATATACGAGGGTGAGTGAAAAATAATGCCATTTTCTTTATTTCGGACTAAGTTACCTTTAATCACCCCAGAGGCGACCTGGATGCAGAAGGACATATTTCGTTTTGCACCGTCAACGTCCGGTTGTTTGTTAGGGCTAGGGTTAGGGGTTAGGGTTAGAGTTAGCAGTTAGTTTTATAATTTACCTTTAAGTACCCCAGGGGCGACCTGGATTCAGAAGGAAATGTTTCGCGTTGCACCGTCAACGTCCGGTTGTTTGTTAGGGCTAGGGTTAGGGGTTAGGGTTAGGGTTAGCAGTTAGTTTTGTAATTTTTTTTAAATGCGTCTAAAAATCGTCTGTTAACAAACAACCGGATGTTGACGGTGCAAAGCGAAATATGTCCCTCTGAATCCAGGTCGCCCTTGGGTGCTTAAAGGTAACTTGCTCCTTTTTTTTTCATGTGAAGTTTCTTTTATAAAATTAAGGCCGATATTGAGACCCTAACGAGGCTCAGAGTAAGAATCCGACGAGTAAGACCCAACTTGCCAATCAACAATGTCCTCCTTCTGTATGAGAATGCTCGACCACACACAAGCATCTGGACAAGGGAGACAATCGCCTCATTCGGGTGGACAACTTTACCACATCCTCCATTTCCCGCCTTCTGATTATCATCTGTTCGGTGCCATGAAAGAGAGTTTGAGAGGCAAACATTATTCCAGTGACGAGGAAGTGAAATCTGTAGCGAAGAAGTGGCTCAAAGAACAGTCAACAGAATTTTATGGGGTATGCACTCATTCGAAGGTGGAAACTTTTTTTGTTAATTTGAAAGAAAAAACATTAATAAAACAACTCCTGATGATTTTTTTTTTTAATTTTAAGCTTACGGAAATAATGAAAATTATGAACGTAAAACAATGTTACATTTTTGCACCTTTAAATAAATTGAAATTTAACGTAGCTAAAAACAAGTTATGACTAGAGGCTTTTTTTAATTCTATGAAAAATCAACTAATGCTCGGATTTTCACGAGAATTTCCATAATTACTTACATTTTGATGAAAATATGTCTGAAATAGTTTTTTTACCTAAAATATATTAGGGGAAACGTTTGTATGAGGTCTACCGCCCCCCAATTTTATTTTGTGAAATATGAAAAAATGAACCGACAAAAAAATTTTTTACTTTTTTCTATAAAGGTAAGAGTCTGAATAATTATATGAGAAGATTTTTATAAGTTTCGATGCGAAAGCTTTTTAGTAAAAGAAAAATGAATACAGAATTCTGCTAAGAAAATATCAATAAAAAACTGACCCTGTTGAAAAAAAAACGGACTGTTTTACTTATTTTTCAAGATAACGGTGAGTAATTTTTTCCCAATCGGATAATTTGATCTTTGAATTAACTGTTTTTCTTTGTAACAACTCTTTATATTCGTTATTTCTTTTTTGCGAGATTTTTTTTTAAAGTTCAAAATATTTACGTTACTTCCTTCAATATGGCCTAAACTGATCACGTAACATATTTTGGTGGTACCTACCAGTCAACCACATTAAAATTTTAGAAACAGCAATTCATAAATTAGTTTTTACTGCACAAACAATATAGACAGATATTATAAAGAAACTATAGAGAATCCAAGTCTAGACAAAAATCGCGCGCGAGAAAATACCCAAGGACAAAACAGCAGGCTTAGATTAAAATATATAGAGATATATAGACACACATGCGATTAAGTAGGCATACACACACTCTCACACACACACACACACACACACACACACACATATATATATATATATATATATATATATATATATATATATATATATATCTGAATGGAGCACTCTGTGACGGCCTTTACACACAAAGCGATGTGTGTATAAAAACAGTTAAAATCCCCTTCCCATTCTGTAAGTGAAGACAGCCTAATGGTTAAGGTGCCGGACTGACACCCAACCGTAGGTAGCTTACAAAATGTCTAGCCACACTGAAGAGATTTGTCTGTGGATGACTATATATATATATATATATATATATATATATACCTACGGGTTATCTCAGTCGGTAGAGCGTTCGGCTAGAAACCAACAAGTTCGATACCGGTACTCACCAACTCAGCGTATGAGTAGCACAGGGATCTGTGCGGTAAAGTACGGAGCTGATGGTAGGTGTAGCGCTCCACCTCAGATGCTAAAAACAATCTCCTTGGTCTAGCGCTATTGAAAAGGGGATAGATTCCCTGGCTGATACCGACTTTAGGCCGCCCCGTTGACTTACTTATATATAAAAAAGTGGACCATATGACCTTTAGGCACCCCTTTTTGATTTCAATTAAGAAAGGACATGTTTTTAATTTACACCGTCAATATCCGGTTGTTTTAACAGACGATTCTTAGATTTTTTTAAATTATCAAACTAACCCCTAACCCTAACAACTAACCCTAAACCCTAACAAACAACCGGATATTGATGGTGTAAATGAAAAACATGTTCTTTCTTAATCGAGATCAAAAAGGGGTGCCTAAAGGTTATATGGTCCCAAAAAGTTACTATCACGTTTTCATTGTAGTAGCTTAAGTAGTTAATCCAAAAGGGCTCAATATATCTTGTAAAATATAGAGCATTAATAGGTATATATATATATATATATATATAGCTTATTATAATGGAGATTGTGGGTTTGTATGTCTGTAACCGAAACTATATTACCATTCAAGTCACAATTCCCTTTGTTATTTACATCACATTCTCCGTGATTTTATTTTTATTTAAACCTCAATTATTAATAAAATTGTTTTACATCATTAAGACTGTTAATCATATCTACATACTAATAACATGCAATTGTATTTATATATACAAGAAAATAGCGGTTTATAGTGTGAATTGGAAGGCTAATTTGCATATTGATATTAAAAATGTGATTTTAATAAATATATGCTTGGTATTATTGATTTCTAATTGTTTGGTTTTATATTAATGAATATGAGCAAAAATCTAGGGGATAAATCTTAAAAGAAATCCATTAACAAGAAGCAATAACTGTAATATTATTCTTTACTTCCTATTTTAACTAAATAGTTAAATTAGGAAAATTTACCAATGAAAGACGGGAGTAAGGGAAAATGATGGAAGAGTTAGTTTCAAAGTTGTTCTATTTTTCAATCATACCCCCTCTGTTCCAAATATTTTTATCTGAATTCTTATTCAGTTTCATTAGCCTTTCTAATTTAACATGATATTTTATTATATTAAAACTTAAATACTTGCACCCGGAGGGTGCATATATTTGCTAGTATATATATATATATATATATTCATCAACAAGTTACTACGCCGTTTTCATTGCAGTAGCATAAGTAGTTAATCCAAAAGGGCTTAATATATCTTGTAAAATATAAAGCATTTATAGTTGTAAAAAATTGTTTCTCTCTACCACGATTTTGCTGTTCAGGATACACCTCTCTCAGGAGAACTAAAATATTATAGGTAGCTAATAATTTATATACTTGTCTGGTTTATAATTTTTGTTTCTCTCCCTGTCTTCCTAAAATACACTTTTAGTCTTTAAAACTAAACTTTTTTCCTTTTAAATTTATTGATTAGTTTTCCATATGCTCACCCGGCAAAAGTAATTTGTAATTCTATCTATCAGCTGTTTTTACTCCTATCCTCTTTTTTATTATTATTCATCTTATTTATATCTTATGTGCACATCTGAAATTCAAGTCTTCTGTTTTAGGCAAAGCGTTATATGTATATCTATCAAAGCGATATATATATATATATATATATATATATATTGGGAGATTATGTGCTTAATTAAAGTCATACCTAATTTGTTAATTAATTAATTATAATTGAATGAATTAGGCGTGCATATCGGTTTAAATGTAAAGCATAAACAAATCGAGAAAAAGTCGATCTCTGTATGTACATTTCAGTCTGTACATGTACATACAGAGATCGACTTTTTCTCGATTTGTTTACGCTTCACATGTAAACCGATATGCACGCCTAATTCATTTAATTATAATTAATTAATTAACAAATTAGGTATGACTTTAATTAAGCACATAACCTCCCAAAGAATTGTCGGCCTTCGCCATTTCAAACACATTGTTTGTTCCCTTCATATATATATATATATATATATATATATATATATAAATTTTATTTGAAGGCACTTACAACGCATGTATCGCATAAAATTCGATACTTTTTCTTATAGAAAATGAAATTGACAAGTGTAATCCCGGCAAAGGATCGCTCGGTGTGTAGAATGTCGTACAGACTGTTTCGACTTTATTAAGTCTCATCAGCGACATACTAACGATTTCCCTCCGACAGAAATCGAAACCGGGACCTCAGCGAACATAGTGAACCACTATATCGCCTCGACCACAGTACACAGCCAACAATCCTTAGCGAAATTAAGCTTGTCAAATGATACTACACGCCTCTACCATAATAGGTAAGGGGGGGGCGTTTTTGAGAGAATAATAACAATATATATTATGAGTTTGCTTATTTATTCCCCTGTAGTAATAAAAGAATATTGACGTGTGTCATGAAGTTGTGGCGTGACTTGCTGTCACTTGATTCCCAATAATAATTTTAAAAAACAGTTAATAAAGCTTATTTCAACTCTAAGAATTGAAGTATAGTTCCTTTTTTATCTTATTTATTTATTTATTTATTTTTGCTTTTTGTTTTGTATTTTGGGGGTAGTTTTTTTTTTGGGGGGGGGCGGGTCTTTTGTTTTTTGCTTGTTTGTGGTTTGTTTGGTGTTTTTTATGGGGGGGGTCATATATTTTTGTGCGTGTAATTTAGATTTGATTGAGAATAATGGAGACACGGTTCGGAATTTAGCTTTTGTATTCCAATGCGCTTGCGCAGCATTCGTGTCATCGTGGTATCCCCGCGCAGATAGAAGCGCTTATGTTCTGTTTAATAAGGTGGCTTAATTACAACTGTCAAGCAACCTGTGTCTTTTCTTTCTACCTTTCTTTCTTTTTTCATTCTTTTTTTTCTTTTTCTTTGTCTTCCTCTTTTTTTTTCTTAATGATACTCGTTTGGTCACACAACCAGATGTTTCGAGTTTAAAATTCTTTTTCCAACAAACATAATCATTACACACAATCTGGATCCTATCTAGGCATCAAAACCATAAATATACGTAGTAAAGATTACAAATCCCTCAGTATCTTGTATAATGTTTTATTTTATTATATTATTATATTTATTACTATATTATACGGTACTATATAATAATATATATTAAGTGATAACCATATGTGTGTGTGGAGAGAAAATCTATCCCATACATAATAGTATTATATAACATCTTAATAAAATAAAATAGTATTGATATATGTTAATCTACTCACTCTAAAGCGTGTTCAGAGTTGTGTGTTTTTGGCAATTTAACCTGGTATATTACCAGCCACCACCTTCGAGCTGTGGTGGCCATTGTACATAGTTCGATGTGTGTAATACTTGATAAGTTTTACTGGGCAAAATAAGTTTCTGCGTTGTTATAACGTACTATCTGTATTACTACATATACGTACGGAACTGCAATACATATGCGAAACTCATAGATATAATTATACTGTATACATAATACAATATAAATATAGCTAATAATTTCTAGTTATTATATATTATTGTAATTCAACAAAAATATAATATATTAGAATAACATTAAACATAAATTAAGCTTTTTTTGGTCGTTTATAATACTACGTTACTGTATATATACGCGACATGTATAATAAATGTTCTATTCAATTTCAACGCATATCAGGATGGGACACTCACTAGGCTAACAGATTTTGCTTTACTACATCCGGTACTGTCCAGACGAAGTGCCGACCAGGGGGAGCAATGGTGATGCAGTAGGGGTGAGCCACATTCTGCCGAACCCTCATGCCAATTCAAACTGGGAAATACAGCTCCAGACATGAGTGCGAAAGCCATAATAATTAACGACATACCATCATCATCACCGGTGGTGGTTTTTCTCAACTTTATGTTATAGTCCAACCCAGGGGGGGAGGGGGGATCTTGATGTTTTGGTAGACCTCTTTCAGTTCAACGCTCTTTCTTTATCGCAAAACCACCATATGATAAAAGTGGAGGTTGGGCTTGCCATAAGAGAAATAGTCACCACGGTTGGGACAATCATATAGGTGCTAGGGCTTGACGGGTGACCAAGCGTAACTTTAGCATCGAGGAGCCGACGAGGCCTCTCAAACGAAGTGCCTGTCTATAACCTCATTACTAACGTTGTAAGTGGGTTACTAACGTGTTTGCAGTCCCATGGCGAATTGCCTCATCCACCAAGACTCCGTCATAAAGTCACGTGGTCACGCCCCCACGGCACAACAAGGTGGCCCCATTAGGTCGCTTCTAACGCCCCCAGCCGTCAATGGCGAGTATATAAATGCATAGACAATAGTCCGAATAATTCCCAAATAATCACAGAATGTCCCTATTATTGTGTGAGGTTATTGTTAGGTCTTGCTTGCTCATGTGATGAGGCATATTTAAGATTCCTGTGCGCCAGCAAAAATTTTAATATTGTGTATCGCCGGCGGCTTGATATGGGCTATTAAATACCAAACAAGCTCTAATAAATTAATGTTACTGTTTTTCCTTTAAATTTGTTGAATCCTTAATCTGCTTCGTCTGCACGCTTTTGGTGGAAGTCTTCATAAAACAAATCTATTGATATCGATTGGTCTTCATATCGTTAATGCAGATTTTTGTTGCAGATCATGGCTGCCTCACTTCTCCAACGGTGCTTCCGTCCCTTCAAAAATCACGGGTGCACGCCACACCACGAGCCAACAGGTGCGCCTCAATATTGGGGAGTTCTACCCCTCAGCAGTTAGGTGCAGTCGGTGCATTGTAACGCCCCCCAGCCGACAGTGGCATGACGGCCAATGCTATTTGTGTAATAAATGACCGTTAACATAAATATGATTTAAAAGAGAGAGAAAAAATGACTTCATATTTCGATTCTGTCTTTTCGATTTTTGGAATTTTGTTTTTTCTTGCTCTGTAGTTTATTTGCTGACTCGCCCCTAGGCCCCACAAATGTTAACCGCATTCTCTAACGTCCACATCTAATTTATAATCAGATCAACGCCATTTCTCTATTTTTCCTTTTTTTGCGATTTCAGCCCGAGCTGCATCTTCTATACTTCCTTCATTATTTTGGATTTCGACCGACGATAAGCGTGCAGACGGCAAAGTTCCTTCCTGGCGCGTCAAAAAAACATCTATTAATTGATATTATGTCATTAATGGAGAGACAAAAAATGAATATTTCTATGTTTATCTCCTCTCATTTATCGGCCTAGTTTAGAATAGACTGCTTCAGCGTTTTTTTGGTCGTTGTTATATCGTTTTTTTGTTTTTGTTTTTTTTTTGGTTTTTTTGTTGGGGGTTCATTTTTGCGGGTTTGTTCTTTTTGTTTTGTTTTTGGGAGGTTTTTTCTGTTTTGTTCTTTTTGTGATTGGGGGGGGTTATGTTTTTGACGGGGGTATTTTGGGGTTGTTTGGGGCGTGTTTGTTCTTTTTTTTTTGCTCTTGGGTTTGGTTTTTTTTTTTGGGGGGTGGTAACCGGTGCCCATCGGTCATGGTGGGCGGGTGTTAGTTTTACTATTTCCTTATTTCTGAACTCAACAATTTTATATTTCTTTACTAAGAAACCAGGCCTTAGTAGCCAACCGTCATTCACCTAAAACGAATTATATATATAATATATATAAAAATAAATATTCTGAATTTATTAATACTTATTAATTCCATATTATTAGGTACTATTATTCTAAATCTAAATTATTCAATTATATCAATGGACTTGTAGGCTTCCTCGAATGCAGATCAACCATGCTCTGGAGAGGAGCACCGAAAATGAAAACCTTCGAGGAGATTTGGACTGATTTGCGTGATATTGGCTTTTTCGGACAGAAGTCACTATTTTTGAGATTGTTACTCTTAACATTCCTATTTATCACCACCTTCATTGCCGCGGCCGGATAGCACACTTCTACTTTTTCATAATCCCCCCCAATGAAACGATAGCTTTCCGCTTTAAAATGTAACACTTAAAACCATTAAAAAAGTCTTTGATTAAGGAGGAATAAGACCAGGAGTAACTTAAATGGGAAGTTAACAGAGGACCATTGTTTTAGCCATTTTTTGATAAATCCTCCATAAGGTAGCTGGGCTTCGAACTTTGAAAAATTCTCTTCAACAGGATTAAGAGTTAAGACCCTTGGCATTACAGGGGCAGCAAGAGTAGCGAGAGCCATAAAAGAAAATATTCCAGGAGTTTGCTTAGAGAAAAGCATCACAAGAAATGGCTCTGAGAACTACCGCAGGACCGATGTTGGGATAGTGCCACTAGGTCGCAAACCAGGGACCAATTGAACCATGAGTTACCCAAAAGGTGGGAATTATCTCACTGAGGAACAGATGCAAGCTAGGGTGTATGGGTGTTACTTGAATAGTTTATATGACAACCACGGAAACCAACCTGTTGAACCTTTTTGGCTTTCATGATATTAAAAATCCCACTCCGAAAAGACTTAAATGATACTTCGTTCCCCCTTTTTGGGAGACACCCTAGTAATTTTCAAACGCACGCCCAACTGCGGTCTTTTTATTTTTTAAAAACTAAAATCCTGTTTCTATTATGAACGTCATATTATGAGTGAATTTCTATCAAGAATAAATAAAATACCTGTATTCATCCAATAACACCAAGCCTAAGAAAAAAAGGGCATCTGTCACGGGTGGGAACCCACTCTGAATGAAACTTTACCTAGATATTTATTTATTGATCTATAGGATAAAATGTAACGAAACGCGTCCGCTAGGGGGTTTAGGTGTTAGTTTCAACTCTGGAGAAAAGTTAGGTTTATTAGTAAATTGAAGTAATATCTATCATATTAATAGCATTAATATAAAAATTCTCAATTCAGAGTCTAGGATGATATTCACCTTATTTTATTAATCTAAAGCTGAATACTTATTATTAATATATGATATAATAGTATTTCATATTAGACTACAGATTGGCGGAGAGTGAAAACACGCCAAGAACATACTCAAAGAAGAGTCCGTTCTAATGAGCAGCACAAACGTGATATTTTATCAATTGGGGCAATTCTTTTCAAGAACACCCTTTTTCCTCAAACATATATGCTCCTCGTTTGAACATTATATCCAGTAACTTTAATCTTCATTTGAATCTTTGACTGCCAAGTCCAATAATATTAGCCCATTATTCACAATAAAAAGGACCCTACTCGATCCAGATTGTTTCTTGTCAAAGAAGGCCTGATTGCCCTAAAGTTTTCCGCATTATGCTCTCCTCTTAATATCTCATATTCGGTGTATTTTATCATCTATATACCTCCGTTTTTTTAGCTAAAATAGTGTTACATAATTACGAATACCGCTTCATTTAAATATATTTATTTAGTTATCATTCCCATCTTTGTCCCCGAAATACCGACACTGTATTTATTATATATCTCCGTTTCTAGTTAATAGTGTTAAATAATTACAAAATACCAGGCTTCATAATTATTATATTTAGTTATCATTCCAATTTGTTCCCTTAATACCGACATGTATTATTTATTATATCTTCCGTTTCTAGTGTTAAATAGTGTTAAAGATTACAATTACTAACAATACCCCTCTCAGAGATTAATTAATTTTATTTATTTATCCAATTACCCCCACTTTCGTTTCCCTTCATTTAAGTCTCTATGTTCTCTTTTTAAAAAAAATCAGTCCCCATTAATACTTTTTGCTTCGTCTTTTGCAATTTCTTCGCAAGTTTTGGCGGTGCCGTTCCACAACCGCGTCATAACGATGACCCTCTCGTGCCTGTGAAAGTAAGAGCATTCTCTCGTCGGACTTGTGTGAGCCACTGGCGCTTGGCAAAAATATAACCACGACTGAATTCAACACAAATACAGTTACCATAGACTAAAAAGAAAGTATACCTTTCATCTGTCTCTGCGTGGTCAAAGCGCTAGTTTGACTATAAAGCCGTATTAAAAACAGTTCCATCATTTTCTTCACCCCCCCATATCCAAGGAACAAATCTCCACGCTGAAGTGTAGTGGGGTTTCAGGTTTCTTAATGTTATACTCGCGAAATGTTTCATTGAAAATCCCGAAGTATAACTTTATATAGTTTAACAAAAAAATCCCATTTATTTTCAGGTTGAACCACTATGTTTTTTTTCAAATTTCTGTTTATTCTAGTATAGCTATCAATATATATATCATATATAATATTTATAGTAATGTATGTTACCCTCCTTATATTCACTATCTCGATGGAGAGACAAGCCTGGCTATAGAATGCGTGCCGCCCATCCTCGCTCAGCACGGCCGGGGATTCGTGTACGACTCCAACTAAAGCAACCCAGATGCTCGTAAAGAGGATAGCACCTATGAGGGCTAGTTCCCTTTACAATACATAGGGAAGAGAGAATGTTTTATTAAAAAGTTTTTTTAAAAAGGGAAGAATCTTCTAGTTCTGTTCGTAAGAAAAATAGGGTAAGCTATAGGTGTCATGACATTTAAAGAGTGGTTAAAATAATTAATTTATATTTAGATAGATAGATAGATAGATAGATAGATAGATCGATAGATAATGAAAGTGAGATATGATAGATAGATAGATTAGATGATAGATTTGAACAGGACGAGTAGATAGATAGATAGCATAAGATAGATGATAGAAGATGAGATATGTTGATAGATAGATAGATATGATAGACATGAACAGATGAGAATAGATAGATATGATAGATAGATAGATCGATAGTAGATAATAGATAGATATGAAGAACATGAGATAGATAGATAGATAGTAGATAATGTATGAATAGATAGATATTCAAAGTGCGATAGAGATAGATAGATGATATGAACAGACCTGAGATAGATAAGATAGATAGTAGATAAGATAGATAGATAGATAGATTGAAAAGAATGGAGATAGAATCGATAGATTGATATGATATAGATCGATTAGATAGATAAGATTGAAGAACGAGATAGAGATAGATGATAGATCGGATATTTGATAGATTGACCCAGCACTGGTGATAATAGACTAGACCTAGCTACGATTATGATCAGATATGCAACATGACCTTGTGTAGATACGCTGATAGAATGATACGAGTAGTATGTTAGATAGCATTCGAAAGTGAGATTTAAGATACGATAGATAGAATAGGATAGATAGATAAGATAGATATGTACAGGCAACTGACGATGATGATAGTTTTAGATAGATGATAGACTCGTACGATGGTTTAGATAGTAGCCAACCGATTGAGATAGCGCGATTTAGATGAGTTTTAGATATATAGATATCCTTGACAAGCCTGAGATAGTATGATAGATAGACTAGAATGTAGCAGCTAGATATGAAAGTGAGATATGGATAGATAGTATGATACGATTAAGATAGATATCGCCAAAGACTGAGATAGATAGATAGATTAGATCAGATTAGACTCCGCTAGATAGTAAATGAACGCGATAAGCATAGCTTGTACGACTGGTAATAGACTGATAGATGATTGAACAGAGAGATGCGCCTTACCGATAGATATGATTAGATAGAGTCGATAGATCTGACCACGACTGATGATGAGATGACATGACTTTGATATGATGATATGATAGATAAGATAGATTGTAGATCGATATGACATGACATGAGATAGTATACGTATACGATAGATAGCACTAGATATGAAGATCTGAGACTGGATGATGACGCTTTGCTAGCATAGAGTATGACAGATCGCGCTGATAGCTGTATACGACTGACGATAGGATATGAAAAGCTGAGATAGGTATGAGAGATAGCTAGATAGCCCATAGCATCCGCATTGCATAATTTGCAAGACTACTTGCGTCTATATTCCTTATCAATAAGAATTTTTATGGCTCTCCACATGATCCTTAAGTAGTGCACATACCAAAGTTGATGCAATACTGAATACGGATAGGACGTCTCAACAATTGAATGTAGATGAAGATGATAAAATTCTAGAAGCTTAATGCAATTAAAATATGTATAATTAAGATCAGATAGCGATTAAGTCAGAATATATAATACGAATTTCATAATGAGTCAGAATGATATCACTAATGCAGTAAAAGTTTGATGCAATATGAATAGAAGGGTTTTTCGTTGTTTGATGAATCAGATGATATTCTCTGTTTGCACATTATATTTTCGTAGTAAGCTGACTTACGAGACTTTGTTGTATAGATTGTACATAGGCAATTGTTTGTTCCTTGGAGTTTGCATGAATTGTCTGATTGAGATTTATGATGAGTGATCGCGTAGAAAGCGAATTGAAATGTC
Organism: Doryteuthis pealeii; assembly: GCA_023376005.1. Lineage (NCBI taxonomy): Eukaryota > Metazoa > Mollusca > Cephalopoda > Myopsida > Loliginidae > Doryteuthis > Doryteuthis pealeii. The sequence goes on from JALAJA010000077.1 coordinate 250,387, forward strand.
TGACTTTCAAAATCTAATGCTTTCCAATATGAAGGTGTATTTTTGAGTTGAATGCTTGAAGGTTTTTAATGTATATTTTTCATTTAAAATGGTTAGAATAATAGATTGTCAGAAGAGACATACGCCCTATATGAAGTAGATATGATAGACTAGACGAGAGAGAGAGAGAGAGAGAGAGAGAGAGAGATTGATGGGCCATATATTACGTATCCATATTGTCATAGAGTGGGCTCTAGGTATAGGCTAGATTGATTGGACAGAACGATACAGATTTAGATAAATAGATAGATAGTATAGACTATGATCAAAGACAAATTCTATTATCCTGTTGTACTCTCTTTATAGAGGGTTGTTCGGTTTAATAATATGTTACTCTTTTTTCAAGAAATTTTATAACCACAACGAATGCTTCGTTGCTTTGCGCGCGCATATAATTGCTGGGCCTTCTAGGGTGGATCAACACAATATATACAAAATGAATAATATTATATAATATTTAAATTATATCATACAGCGTTGTTACTAACACGCATCGCATCCGTCTCCTAACTTGGTAAGAGTGGATCCAGCGGAGCATGGCTGATGAAGCGCTAATTACTAGCAACTGGATTTAATATCCGATGGTTTACCTTGCTCTACATAGGAAATGTAGACCTTGTGTCACTTTAGCATACTTGCCTTACCAATGGTGCTCTCGCGCGCTCGCCATGTGTGTGTTCCTACAGTGAGGTTGCGCGGTCTGTATGGTACCTCTACGTGTTGAAGTGTAAGACGAAGATTGATCAGCGGGTGGTCCTAGACTAGTTTGTTGTCTTGTTGTTCAGATGTGTGTTCGGTTCGGACCTTGGTTCCAAAGGCGTTTAGTGCATGCATAACGGGTCTACACATATACCGGCGAACAGTTAGCATCTGGGAGTAGTCATCTAAACACACTTGCAAAGCATGGGGGAGAGATGAAAATGAGGTCGCCTCTATATTGTCTCCAGTCGTACACGGCCTCGGCTGTACCTTCATTGCAAAAGACGTTTTTTGTCTCTATTCTACTTCCGACTCGATAGTCTGCTGTTCCTTATTATTCTTTAATTCTTCGTATATTTCTTTAACCACATTCTTCTATCAATTTTTTAATATTCTCGAGGTGATGGTTCCTCCCCCGTCCCCACATACGAAACGGTTACCTACGCGCGCTCCCCCCTTTCGCGTTTACCCCCTTTCTGTCGTCGTCACGCGCCAATTGGCGCGCGCGCGGGTCCACAAGAAGACAGATGCGCACATAGTTACTCTACACCAACTCGCCGCGTCGCCGCGCCTCTGGCAGTGCTCGAGCGCTCTCAAAGAATCGAAATACAAAGACACAAGTAAATAAAATTAAAGGATATAAAATAGATAGAGAAAGGTAAATGAATGAAAAAAGGGAAAAAAATCAAATAAATCAAAAACAATAAAATATTTGATTTTTTTTATTTATCTCTCTCATCATAAATTTGAATAAAAAAATAAAAAAGATAAAAAACTCTATAATAAAAAGTCATATGTATTATCTCGAGCACTAGCATTTCTTTTCTCGTAAATTAAATAGTTTTTTTTCTTAACTTTCTTTTGTCTTTTTCTGTCTTTTGAAACTCTATCTCTGCTCCGGCTGTTATCCTGCCCGCCTGCGCGACAACAGTTCTACTATCTTTCGCTTCTCCTCTCCTACTTATCTATATCGTTATATATATAGTATTTGTTCCGTCTTTTAGTTTTCCTATGTATTTCCGGCTCTTCTCTAGTCAGTCTCACTTTGTTGCTATGTTCAGTTTGTAATTTCATGCTGTTCTTATCAATCTTGGGGTTTGCGCCTTTTAGTTTTTATATTGTGTTGACTATTTTTTTTTTTGTCGAAAATCCTGACTAATCTTTCAAGCTGATGTTATGTTTTCCTTCTTTATTTTTTCAGATGTATGTTTTTTTACAATTCGGTTATGTATTTATTTTTCTAGTGGGGATATGGATTTATGGCAGGATTAGTATGGAGCTTATTTCTAGTAGCTTGGCTATCATGGAGAAAGATAGGAAGATAAGAATGTCTAGAAACTCGAGAAGTTATAAGAAAGTAGAAAATGTTTGTTGAAGCTCGCAAATTTTAAATGGTATTCTGTAGCGCGCCCCTGGGGGGTCGCGCGGTCCGCCGGATTATTTTTATTTTTTTTTGATTCATTATTTTTACCATGTACTTCTTTTTTTGCGTAGGATTGGTCTATGGGTTTCAAATTTTTGTCAAAAGTTAATCTTTTTTATTTTTTCTTTTTATTTTTTATTTTTTTTTTTTTTTCTTGCTTTTTTTTTTATATTTACACCAGCATTTTTCTCTCTTATCTATATTTTTAAGTCATTAAATTTAAACAGAGGCTATCATCGAAATATTCCATGTACGAAAAAAGAGTTAATTGTTGAGAGAAGAGAAATATACATATTAGCATCGTTTTAAGAGGTCATGCGGAACGGCTTAAACATTAGACATGACACCTGGGTTTAACCCCGGCGGTACAAAGCGCAATTGATTGTTCTTTGATCGTATACCTTCATACCGAGCGGCTCGAGAGAAATGGACTTAAATGACTCTAAATTTGCCCGGCACAGGATGCTCATACTCTCTGTGCGTGTATTACTCTTCCCTTCTTGAATAATTTGGCATATTCTTTGCCGGTTCAGTTTCTCAAATCTTTAATGTGATTTTATATATATTTTTTGATAATTTTAATATTTTTAATTATTTCTCTTGTTTGACTCATTGCATATTTTTTTGCATTAATCTTGATTTTTTTTTCGCAATCACGCGTTTTAAAGAAGCCAACAGACAAGGAGATCTCCCGTACTGGGTTGTGACTGCTCTTTTGCTATTACTAAGAGTTGACCGCTTCAAACGGTGGCTGCGACAGTTTTACTTCCGAATTAAAACAGATGCTAGCGAGGGTATCATTCTCAGGCAAAAGTCATGCTATAATGAAACTGAGATCGACTTCGTTTCTTTCTCTATTTTACTGTTTATATGTTTCATATACTTATTCTCAGACGAATTTTGTTTCTCTTACCATATGATTTTGTCGTTTCAATACACCCTTCTCTCTTTCCTTTTTTTTCTTTTTCATCTAATTAGGTCTTTTCTCCCTCCTCTTTTCCTCCTCCTCGTGTTCCAGAAGTTTACGTCAAGAATCTAAGAGCGCTTCCGTTGAGCTCTACCTTAATACATCGCTGTTATTCTTCACTTTCTTCTTTTGGCTACATAAAGTTTACTTTTAATAACTCCTCTAGAGGGCTGACTGAGGATGCACAGAAGGACATATTTAGTTTTGGAAAAGGTAACCGTCTAGTGTTGATTTGTTAGGGCTAGGTTAGGGGTTAGGGTTACTGAGTCTACGCTAAGTTTGTTTTATATTTAACCTTTAATGTACCTTCTTTACCCGGGCCCGATTCCTGGGATTCACTGACGCGAAAATTGTTTACGCCGTCTGCACAAAAAGTAACGTAAACGGTTTTGGTTATGTTTAGGGAATAAGGGTTAGGGGTTAGGGTTAGGGTTAGAGTTAGTTTTGGTAATTTTTTTTTTAAATGTGCGTCTAAAGAATCGTCTGTTAACAAACACAAGCGGATGTTGAAGGTGCAAGGGAAATATGTCGCTCTGAATCGAGGTGCCCTCTTGGGGTGACTTAAAGGTACTTGCTATTTTTTTTTTTACATAGTGAAGTTTTTTTATATATTGCAAGATATCGTTGGTTTGAGACCCGTCCTAACGAGGTCAAGAGTAAGAATCGCGCTACCGAGTCTAACGACCTCCTATATTTTCGTAACAATTCTTTCCTTCCACATAATGTCTTACTTCCCTTATCGTATGAAAGAATGTGACGGAAAAAAGCATCGGTTTGTGGACAAGTGGTAGACCACTTCGTAACCCTACTCTCTTTGCGGGTTGGTCTCTCATTAACAACTTCCGTATTTCATGTCTATGATGTAATCATTGTGTCTGGCTCGCCCGCCGCCATGAAAGAGGTTTAGAGGAAAATCTATTTCAGTGAACAGAGGAAGTGAATTGTAGCGAAGAGTGGCTAAGAAAGCTCAAAAGAATTTTGGAGGTATGATTTAGACTGCAGGTGGAAACTTCTGTTTTTGTTTATCTTTCTCCCTGGACAGAGATAGTAAAAAGCTTTCCGATCCCGCCGGAAATACTCATGAGTCTGATTTTTTTTTTTTTCTTTTAATTTAGCTTACGTGAAATAATGAAATCTATCGGAAAGTAAAACCACACCAATGTTTTAACTTTTTGAATTAATAAATTGAATTTTAAACGTAGCTAAAAACAAGTTATGAAATAGAGGCTTTTCTTTAATTTTTATGAAAATGACTAATGACGATCGGATTTTAAGAGAGATTTGATAATTATTACATTTTGATGAAAATATGTCATGAATAGTCTTTTTATAATATCATTAGGGGAACGTTTGTATGAGGATCAGAAATTTTTTTTGTGAATATGAAAAAATGAACAGCGAAAAAAATTTTTTACATTTTTCTATAAGGTAAGAGTCTGATAATTATGAGAAAGATTCTTTTATAAGTTTCATGGAAAACTTTTTAGTAAAGAAAATGAATACAGAATTGCTAAGATATATTGAATAAAAAACTGACCTTTGAAAAAAAACGGATTTTCTTATTTTTCAGATAACGTGACTTATTGTCATTATGGATTTAATTTATCTTTGAATTACTGTTTTTTTGTAAAACTTTTTATATTCTTATTTTTTTTTGGAGATTTTTTTTTAAAGTTCAACAATATTAGGTTACTTTCCTTCAATATTGCTAAACTGATCGAACGCCTCGGCGTAACATATTTGGTGGTACCTAGTAACACATTTAAATTTTTAAAAACTCTATATAGTTTTATGCAGAAATTATACAGATATTACTACGAAGAATATAGAGATTAGACTTAGGAACATCTAGGCAGAGAAATCGACCCAAAGGAACCAATGAGGACAAAGCTCAGATTAATATGATATTAGAATATAAACACATATGCAATAGATACACTCACTTCACCACGACATGCAACACACACACCCATATAAATTATATAGTTATATATACTATATTATATATATATATATAATATATATCTGTAATGAGCACTCTGTGACGCTTACACAAAATGGTGTGAAAAAACAGTTAAATCTTCCATTCTGTTAGTGAAAGACATGCTAATGGTTAAGGTCGACTGAACCCGTAGTGCTAAAAAGTCTAGCCAAACTGAAGATTTGGGTTGTGGATGACTATATTTTACATATATAATATATACTATATACCGGGTTATCTAGTCGTAGAAGCTCGGCTAGAAACCAACAAGTTCATACCGCTCACACACTCAGCGAGAGTAGACAAGGGATCTGTGCGGTAAGTCGATGGATGGTTCGGTTAAGCGTCCACCCTAATGCATAAAAAATCTCACTTGGTCTTACGCGTATGAAAAGGATAATCCGTCTGGCTGATACGACTTTAGGCGCCGTTGACTTATTATATATAAAAAAGTGAAACATACTTTTTAGACCCCTTGTTGATTTCAATTAGAAGAATTTATACGTTTAATCGAACATGATATTTGTGGGAACAACGATCTTTAAGTTTTTTAATATTCCCAAACACCCTAAACCCTAAAATAACAACCTAACTAACCTAACAAACAACCATTATGATGGTATATGAAAACAATGTCTTCTTATTATTCGAGATAAACGGTGCACTAAAGGTTATATTTGCCGTTAAAATCTATATAGTTTTCATTGTAGTAGCATTAAGTCCGCTAAAAGCCGTAATATATTGTAGTACAAATATTAGAGCATTATAGGTAATATATTATATTATATAGATAGCTTATTATTGGAGATTGTGTTTGTTGTCTGTAAAAACATATATTACATTCAAGTCAAAATTCTTTGTTATGTTACATCACATTCTCCGTGATTTTATCTTTATTTAAACCTAATTATATATAAATGTTTAATATCTATTTAAGACATTTAATCATATCATACTACAAGAACTGATGTATCTTATATATAAAGAAATAGTTATTCGTTGAATTGGAAGGCATAATTTGCCATATTGATATTAAAAATGTGATTTAATAAATATATGCTTGTATTATGTTGATTTTAATTGTTTCTTATAATTAATAATTGAGCAACAAATCAGGAAAATCATAAAGAAATCACATTAAAAAGAAGCAATAACTGTAATATATTTTTACTCTATTTTACTAAATAATTAAATTGAGAAATTTCCAATGAAAGAACAGGGAGTAAGAGGAAATATAAGATTAGTTTAAAGTTGTTATTTCTTAACCCTCATTTCCAAACTATTTTATTAATTTCAAATTCAGTTCATAGCTTTCTATTTAACATGAATATTTATTATATTAAAACTCTAAATATTCGACCGGGAGTTGCATATATTTGCTAAGTATATATATATAAACTATATCATAAAGTTAACTACCGTTTCATTGCAAGCCATAAGTAGATAATTCAAAGGCACTATATATCTTGTAAAATATAACATTTATCAGTTGTAAAATGTTTCTTCTAACGATTTTGCGTTCAGGAAATCTCAGGATAACTAAGATATATATAACGTAACTAAATTTCATATATTGTTGTTTATAATTTTTGTTCCTGTCTTCTAAAATACACTTTAGTCTTTAAAACAAACTTTGTTTTTAAATATTATAGTTTCCAATGATCACCCGCAAAAGTAAATTGTACATTCTATTTCAGGTTTTACTCTATCTTTTTTATTATTATTATCTATTTATTTAATGTAATCTTAATTCAAGTCTCTTGTTTAGGCATAAAGCTTATATGTATATTCAAAACCGATATCTATATATATATATAATATATATATTGGGAGATTAGTGCTCTATTAAAGTCATATAATTTGTTATATTAATTAATTATAATGAATGAATTAGGCGTGCATAATGGTTTAAATGTAGAAAAATAGAGAAATCGATCTCGTATGTACATTTAGTCTGTATGTACATACAGAGATCGATTTTTTCTCGATTGTTTACGCTTCACATGTAAACCGATATGCACGCTAATTCATTTAATTATAATTAATTAATTAACAATTAGGTTAACTTTAATTAAGATAACCTCAAAGAATTGTCGGCTCGCCATTTCAAACATTGTTTTGGTCTATTATATATATATATATATATATTAATATATATAATTTTATTTGAAGGACTACAGCAGTATCGATAAAATCGATTACTTTTTCTTATAGAATGAAATGCGAAGTGTAATGGCAAAGGATGGCTGGTGTGTAGAATGTTGTAAGACTGTTTAGATTTATTAAGTCTAATCACGACATATAACGATTTCCTGCAGAAATCGAAACCGGATAAGCGAACATAGTGAACACTATATCGCTGACCAGTAACACCAGCTAAAAATTTTAGCGAAATTAAGCTTTCAAATGATACTAACGCTACATATAGGTACGGGGGGGGGTTTGAAGAAGAATAATAACATATATATTATGAGTTTGCTTATTTATTAACTGTGTAATAAAAGAATATTGACGTGTGTCATTGAAGTTGTGGTGACTTGCTGTTTGATTAATAATTAAAAAAACAGTTAATAAGATATTTCACTATAAGATTGAGTATAGTTCCTTTTATCTTTTATTTATTTATTTATTTTTGTTTTTTGTTTGTATTTTGGGGTAGTTTTTTTTGGGGGGGGGGGGGGTTTTGTTTTTCTTGTTTGTGGTTTGTTGGTGTTTTTATGGGGGGGTATATATTTTTGTGCGTGTAATTAGATTGATTGAGAATAATGGAGACACGGTTCGGAATTTAGTTTTGTATTCAATGCGTTGGCAGCATTCGTGTCATCGTGGTATCGCGAGATAGAAGCGCTTATGTTCTGTTAATAAGGTGGTTAATTAAATGTCAGCAACTGTGTTTTCTTTACTTTCTTTTTTTTCATTTTTTTTTTTTTTTTTTCTTTGTTTTTTTTTTTTCTATGATACTTGTATTCGGTCACACAAAGAGATGTTTGAGTTTAAAATATTTTCAAAACATCATTACACACAATCTGGAGCTATTAGGCAAAGAACAATATACTATATATAATTATATATATATATATATATATATATTATGAGTCTATACATGTGTGTGTGATAAATATATATAATTATATATATATATTTTGTAAGACATGTGTTTTGAACAAAAGGAGTATTCTTTTTATTTTTTGTATGGATATTTTTCATTTTCGGTCCTCTTTTTTGAATGCGATTAGTTGATTCATGATATTTTGTCTATATTTCCGAGCGTTTCGACTGTTGTCAGTTATTCATGGGTTATTACTTGGTTTTAGTTATTTTTAGTTTGTTATTATGTTTTATATCAGAGAGTTATTTTTTTAAGAGGGGGGTTGGTGAGTGTTAATGTTTATTGAGATATTTAATACGGTCACGACTTAAGGCTATTTTATTATGTTAGGTTTTTTATTTTTATGCATATGGTTCTAGGATTGTAGGCGTTTCTTATTGTTATTTTTGTAGATAATTTTAGTATTTTTGGTTTAAAGATTTTTCTAATTTGGGGAGGTGGATTTTTCTGGGTGTTTTTATAAAGTGTTGTTTTATGAGCTATGTGGAGAGATGGTATGTGAGACGGCGGGATAGTGTTGTTGTGTATGGCCAATGTAGTATTAGTGTATAGTTTATTTCTGAGAGCACTTGGAATGGGCAAATGAATCTATATACTACGTGTTTGGCTAGGGGTTTTTAGGAGAGTTTAGTATTTTTAATGAGAGGTTGAGGTTGAGTATTATATAATAGTTACACATATAGATATATATATGTATAATATACAATATATATATATATAATATTATATATTATCGAATAAGTTTTGATATTTAATAATATGATTATATAATACATATATATAATATGTATAACATATAGATATATATGTTATTAAATATCATACATACATATATAATATATATATTATATATAATATATATATATTATATATAATATAATATAAAGTTAAATAATATTTTTTTTAAAACATAATTCTTTTATGAAAATTTTTTATAGATATTTAATTTTTCCGTTGGAGATAAAACATTATATATATATATATATTATATTATATATATATATATATATATTATATATATATATATAAATAATACCGAAAGAGCATATAGTAGTCTACGAAACAACAACAACAACATCATAAACACAATAAGGTGCTTACTAAGGTAAATAGAATGTCCGAACATTTCTAGCTTGCTGAATCTTCTCTTCGTAGTAGTGGTTGACGGGCAACCTGCTCCTTTGTGTGGTCGTTGCTTGTAATGATATTTGATTTGGTTTGGTTTGTTTTACGGATATCAAATAAGTGGGTTATTTAATGCTGGTAAAGTTTTGAAATAAACAGGTACTACCACTCGGGTCAGGGTGGAAGTGAGCAATGGTGATGAAGGAGTGCTCACATTCGCAAATTCAGAACTGGAACCTCAACATGAGTTTTAACGTAATTCCAGGACATGTAGACCCTCAGTCACTGCTTCTAGACACATATGATAAAAAGAGTTGGGGTTGCCATAAGGGCAATAGGATTGGGACAAATCATATAGGTGCTAGGGTTGACGTGACCAGCATATTGATCGGAGGGGGCCTCTCCGACCGCTGTCTAGCCTAAGTAAGATTTAAGCGGAGTGTTGCAGGTCATGGACTGCTATTCCACAGGCATTCAATTCTTAAGCATCAGGGTCGCACACGGCAACAGGTGGCCCAATTTGTGGGAGTTTTACACTGGAGCAGAGGTGGCAGTGGTGCATTCTAAAGGCAGAGCAGCGGCGGCAATGTATTTGTGTAAAATGACTAAATAAAATGATTAAAAAGAAGAGAAAATAACTATATTGATTCTTTTTTGTTGTTTTTTTTGTTTGTTTTTCTTTGTTAGTGTTATTTGTGACCAGGCAAAAAATAATTAACGACATTTTAACGTCCACATCTAATTATAATAGATTCAAGCCATTTTTCTTTTGTTAGGCCGAGGGCAGTTTTATTTCTTATTTTTTGATTTGACGACGATCAAGTGCAGACGACAAAGTCTTTCGCGGCGCAAAAACTCTATTATGGCGGAAAAATATATTTCTATGTTTCTTCTTTGCTTATTTGGTCGCGTTTGGGTTTGTTTTTGTTTTTGTTTTGTTTTTGTTTGTTTGTTTTTTGTTTTTTGTTTTTGTTTTTTTTTTTTTGGGGGGGGTATTTGGGGGTGTTTTTGGGTTTGTTCTTTGTTTTTTGTTTTTTTTTTGGTGGGGGGGTTATGTTTTTTTGGAGGGTATTTTTGGGTTGTTTTGGGGTTTGTTTTTTTGATTTGTTTTTTTTTTTGGGGGGGGTTTTTTTTTTGGAGGGGGTATTTTTGGGGTTGTTTTTGGGGTTTGTTCTTTTTGATTTGGTTTTTTTTTGGGGGGGTTATGTTTTTTTTGGAGGGGTATTTTTGGGGTTGTTTTTGGGTTTGTTCTTTTGATTTGTTTTTTGGGGGGGGGTTATGTTTTTTTTGGGGGGGTATTTTTGGGGTTGTTTTTGGGGTTTGTTCTTTTTGATTTGGGTTTTTTGGGGGGGTTATGTTTTTTTTGGAGGGGGTATTTTTGGGGTTGTTTTTGGGGTTTGTTTTTTGATTTGGTTTTTTTTTTGGGGGGGGGTTATGTTTTTTTGGAGGGGTATTTTTGGGGTTGTTTGGGGGTTTGTGCTTTTTGATTGGTTTTGGTTTGTTGGTTTTTTGGTAGGGTTGGAGGGGGTATTTTGGGGGTTGTTTTTGGGTTTGTTCTTTTGGTTTTGCTTTTGCTTTGGTTGGGGGGGGTTAGTTTTTCCTTTTAACAAATTTTTTTTCTTTTAGAACCAGGCTTAGTAGAAAGTCATTAACCTTAAAACGAATTATATATATATATATAATATATTTAATATACAAGCGTGTTGGTAGATCTTGAGAAAGAAAAAGGCNAGAGAGATGTTGATTGTAAAAATATACCTTACCAACATCAACCAGGAAGAAAAAATTTTTTGAAAAAAAAAAAAGACCAAGATATTCGTACCAACAAAAAATAATCTATTGGTATAGTATTTGGCCAAAAGAAAAACAATTTATATGTAATATTATATGTATATAAGATATATATATATTCATATAACCGCTAGGAGAAGCTAATTTGTAAAAGTGCTCGATACCTAAGTAGAGCCAAGTAATAAAGATAAAATCTACTGAGTCAGACGAACCTACTATTAGTTTCGCATAAAGCTCTTCAGGGCTAAAATCTGAGTCAGATTTTTAGCCCTGAAGAGCTTTATGCGAAACTAATAGTAGGTTCGTCTGACTCAGTAGATTATCTTTATATATATATTATATATATATATATATATATATATATATATATATACAAGAGCTTGTGGTCGAATGCAGATCAAATGTCTGGAAGGCCCGAAATGAACCTTTCGAGGTTGGATGCCGTGGGTTTTTGCTTGACAGGTCACTTTTGAAGATGTTTAACTCTTAACATCCTATACCACCTCATTCCACCCGGCCGGAAGTCACATTTATTTTCCTAATCCCCCCCAAACGATAGCTTTTGTTTAAATGTAATATTAAACATTAAAAAAAGTCTTTGATTTAAAGGAAATAACAGGTAACTTTAAATGAAAAGGGCATTTTTAGACATTTGTTGATAAATCCTCATAGGAATGGGGTTCTGAACTTGGAAAATTCTCAACAGGATGTTAAGAGTTAAGACCCTTGGCATTAGGGGCCAGCAAAGTAGGAGAGCCATAACAGAAATAACAGGAGTTGCTGAGAAAGCATCGAGATGGCTCTGGTCCGCAGGAGCGATGTTTGGATAAGTGCCACTAGGTCGCAAACCGGGAATTGATCAGTCCAGTTGGGGTCTCCTGGGCGAGGGTGTATGGTGAGTAATGACCCGAAACACCTGTTGACCTTGGGTTCATCACTGATGACTGCGGCCTAGTATTTCACCCAACTGTGTGTTTATAAATTAATATATATATATATATATATATATATATATATATATATATGTACATTGGGGAAACAGCAAGAACTCTCAAGAAGCGTTTATATGAGCACAAACGTGATATTAAATTGGGAAATTTTCAGACACCCTCCTCCAACATATGTCTGAAATTAATCATAACTTTAATTTCAATGATGCCACAATATTAGCCATATTCACAACAAAAGACTACGGCAGATTTTTGAAGCCTGTGCAATTTCGCATTTGCCCCCCTTAATAATCGACTTGGTTTTTTCAAATATATCTCCGTTTTTTAGCTAAAATAGTGTTAAATAATTACAAAATACCAGGCTTCATTTAATTATTTTATTTAGTTATCATTCCCACTTTTGTTCCCTTAATAACCGACATGTATTATTTATTATATCTCCGTTTCTAGTTAAATAGTGTTAAATAATTACTAAATACCAGGCTTCATTTAATTATTTATTTAGTTATCATTCCACCTTTGTTTCCCTATGTTCTCTTAAAAATAATCAGTCCATTAATACTTTTTCTCGTCTTTTGCATTTCTTCGAGTTGCGTCACGCGTCATGACACCTTCGCGTGAGTAGATCGCGACTCACCTTTCAAAAATAAAACGCTGATCAAATACAGTTACATAACTAAAAAGATTTTCATCTCCTGTCACATTTAAAAACATTCATCATTTTCTTCACCCCAAGAGACATCCTGATGAAGGTTCAATGTAACCGAAATGTTTTTAAACATTCATCCCAATTTCGGAACACTTGTTTTTTCAAATTTTCTTTATATATATATATATATACATGGATGACTATATATGCTCCCCATCCTCCTGGGGTTGAGCACTTTGGGAGGGATTTCGCTGACGACCTCCAACTAAAGCGTAAACGCAACGCTCTCCTATAAAAGGGATGTAGCACTATATGGCAGCCTTTACATACATAGGGATGTGTGTATTAAAAACAGTTAAAATCCCCTCCGCATTCTGGGGTGACTATAGTCTAGCGGTTAAGGTGTCTGACTGATGCTGAACCGATCGGATTTCTAGGGTATTTCTAATCCAATCTTAAAAATATTTATATGGTTGGAAAGAAAAGAAAATAATATTTTAATGTCATACTCAGGACACTTAAATTTGGGATTACTCTTTTTATTTATCACCTCAATATTCCATACAGCAATGTAATTAGTTAGATTAATGCGTCCAATTAGACATCTTCGTCATCGGATATCGATGGTCTACCTTTCCGGATAAGAGGACATCATAAAACTATGATATCTAATCAAATTTGGTTGGTTGGTTGGTTATTTGGATTTTACGGCATGTCAACTCTTATTGGGTTATTTTATACCAAAATCAGTTTGAAAATTATGGTTGATTCAATTTTATGGCATGTCAACCCTTGTTGGGTTATTTTATGCCAAAATCAGTTTGAAAATTATGGTTTGTTGGTTTTATGGCATGTCAACCCTTGTTGGGTTATTTTTTATACCAGAATCAGTGTGAAAATTATGGTTGGTTGGTTTTATGGCATGTCAACCCTTGTTGGGTTATTTTATGCCAAAATCAGTTTGAAAATTATGGTTGGTTGGTTTTATGGCATGTCAACCCTTGTTGGGTTATTTTATGCCAAAATCAGTTTTGAAAATTATGGTTGGTTGGTTTTATGGCATGTTAACCCTTGTTGGGTTATTTTATGCCAAAATCAGTTTGAAAAATTATGGTTGGTTGGTTTTATGGCATGTCAACTCTTACTGGGTTATTTTGTGTTAAAATCAGTTTGAAAAGTTGGTTTTATGGCATGTCAACCCTTGTTGGGTTATTTTATGCCAAAATCAGTTTGAACATTATGGTTGGTTGGTTTTACGGCATGTCAACCCTTGTTGGGTTATTTTATGTCCAAATCAGTTTGAAAATTATGGTTGGTTGGTTTTATGGCATGTCAACCCTTGTTGGGTTATTTTATGCCAAAATCAGTTTGAAAATTATGGTTGGTTGGTTTTATGGCATGTCAACTCTTACTGGGTTATTTTGTGTTAAAATCAGTTTGAAAAGTTGGTTTTATGGCATGTCAACTCTTGTTGGGTTATTTTTATGCAAAAATCAGTTAAAAAAATTATGGTTGGTTTGGTTTTATGGCATGTCAACCCTTGTTGGGTTACTTTGTGCTGAAAATGTTTTGTTTTATTCATATTTGAAGGGTATTCAAATTTTTTATGTACTGCCACTCCGAGTCAGAGTAGATCTGGGAATAATGTCGATAAAGGGGTACTCCACACTCTCCGGAGCTGCAAAATTAGAACTTCACCGTTTAACGTCATAGTCAGGACACTTAACTTTTGGAATTATCTTTTTTATTTATCACCTCAATATTCTCTACAGCAATGTAATTAGTTAGATTAATGCGTCGAATTAGACATCATCGTCATCGGATATCGATGGTCTACCTTTCCGAATAAAAAGACGTCATAAAACTATAATTACCAATCAAATTTGACTACAATAACGTTTCTGGTTTTTATATTCGTTTACGGTTTTAATTAAGATATCTTAATTAAGCTTTTGGCATGATGTCCACACACAGACACACACATACGCACACAAAACACGCACGCACACACACACACGCACGCACACACGCACGCACACACAAACACACACACAAACACACACACACACACACGCACGCACACACGCACACACACAGAGACAATCAACCGGAAGTTGAAGTGAACCTGATGTTTGTGGCGGCCATTTTGGATAGATCTTCACTCGGCGTGTCGTCTGCGTGTTCGGTAAATGCAAAGCCTTAATTGCAGTCACGAAAAGTCGTCGATCTAAGGCACGCACATTTCTCCTTTCGGCTCGGATTTTGTACCGAAAAAGTAATTATTTTTCTTCAAATCTTCCCCGGTCTGAAAAACCGATTCTACCAAAGAAATGGTTTCGCCATTTTCCGGCCGAATGCAACTAGAGATGCAATTATTCTGGCAGGAAAAAAAGGCGGCCTTGGACAAACAAACTCTACAGGGTGATTGTAAAGTAACTCCCTTCCCTAATTTGAAAATCTTATAATTTATTTCTGAATCATTATTTTTACACACACACAAACATATATATATATATATATATATATATATATATATATATATATATATATATATATAAAGTAAAAGTAAGGAGCTGATGGTAGGTGTGGCGCTCCACCTCAGATGCTAAGATAATCTCCTTGGTCTAGCGCTAGTGAAAAGGGGATAGACTCCCTCGCTGATTGGCAGATACCGACATTAGGCCGGCCCGACGACTTTACTTACTTACTTATATATATATATATATGTGTGTGTGTGTGTGTGTGTGTGTGTGTGTAAAAATAATGAGGTGTAATCTAGTGGGACTATCTTTCGTAATAAAACTACGGTTGCTCCAAGTCTTTTTAGTCAGATTCTTGCCCTGATGAGCTACAAAGCGAAACTATTAGTAGGTATTAAGACTCATTAGGATTAACTTTTTACATTTTAACTTAGACAATCCTAGCGGTTTATATATATATATATATATATATATATATATATATATATATATATATATATATATGGTGATGGAGCAAGAAGAAGAAGAAGAAGAAGAAAGAAAGAAAGAAAAGAAAGAAAAGTAGATGATGGTGAAAGAAGAAGAAGAAGAAGAAGAGATGATGATGATGATGATGATGATGATGGAGCAAGAAGAAGAGAAGAAAGAAAGGTACATGATGGTGAAAGAAGAAGAAGAAGAAGAAGAAGAAGAAGAAGAAGAAGAAGAAGAAGAGAAGAAGAAGAAAGAAGAAGAAAAAGAAGAAGAAGAAGAAGAAGAAGAAGAAGAAGAAAAGTAGATGATGATGAAGAAGAAGAAGAAGAAGAAGAAGAAGAAGAAGAAGAAGAAGAGAAGAAGAAGAAGAAGAAGAAGATGATGATGATGAAGAAGAAGAGATGATGATGATGATGATGATGATGATGATGGAGCAAGAAGAAGAAGAAGAAGAAAGAAAGAAAAGTAGATGATGGTGAAAGTTGAAAGAAGAAGAAGAAGAAGAAGAAGAAGAAGAAGAAGAAGATAAATGGAAGGGAAGATGAAGAAGAAAGAAAGTAGATGATGATGGAAGAAGAAGAAGAAGAAGAAGAAGAAGAAGAAGAAGAAGAAGAAGAAGAAGAAGGCGGAGGAGGAGGAATAGGAGGAGAAAAAGAAGAAGATGATGATTTTATGTTGTAATAGGTAACTGAGTAGAATAAGTAATGAATTACCTACGTGCACCTATTTCCTGTCCAATTCTAAATATATTTCACTTAAAAACCTATTTAACTTATTTCTATATCTATTTTATTTTAATCTTTTGCAAGTCAAGCCGTATCTCTTTTTTTCTAAATTCTTCCTCCTTTTAATATTTCACCGGTCTTCATATCATTCTTTTCCTTCTTCTAAATGTGTTAATGGAAATCTTCTCCAATTCCTCATTTTAAGCATTTGCATACCTACCAATTCTTGAAGAGATTTATTTAACTCTATTTCAAAACATCGCCCTTTCAGTTGAGGCGTAATAAATTTGGAAACTTAAATGTTTTTAGTGATTTTTACTTGTTTTTAGAAATGATTTTAACTATAAAAATGCATTGGAAAATGATTTTTACTATAAAATGCATTGGGAAATGATTTTTACTATGAAAATTCACTAGAAATTTTTTTACTATGAAAATGCATTAGAAATGATTTTTATTATGAAAATGCATTGAAAATTACTTTTAGTATAAAAAATGCACTGGAAAATGATTTTTACTATGAAAATGCATTAGAAATGGTTTTTACTATGAAAATGCATTGGAAATGATTTTTAATATAAAAATGCATTGGACAATGATGTTTACTATAAAAATGCATTGGACAATGATTTTTACTATGAAAATGCATTAGAAATGATTTTTACTATAAAAATGCATTATAAATGATTTTTACTATGAAAATGCATTAGAAATGATTTTTACTATAAAAATGCATTAGAAATGATTTTTACTATAAAAATGCATTAGAAATGATTTGTACTATAAAATGCATTGGACAATGATGTTTACTATAAAATGCATTGGACAATGATTTTTACTATAAAAATGCATTAGAAATTATTTTTTCTATAAAAATGCATTGGAAAATGATTTTGACTATAAAAATTCAAGTCAGCCGTATGTCTTCTTTTTCTAAATTCTTCCTCCTTTCAATATTTCACCAGTCTTCATATCTTTCTCTTCCATCTTAAATACGTTAATGGACATCTTCTCCAATTCCTCATTTCAGACATTTACATACCTAATAATTCTTTAAGAGATTTATTTAACTCTATTTCAAAACATCGCCCGTTCAGTTGAGGCATAATAATAAATTTAGAAACTTAAATGTCTTAGTGAACTTATTAACATAAACGTATCTGAATTTTAAATCTCAACAGAAAGCAAAAGTCTCATAACTCAGAAAACTCCTAAGTCAAAGTAATGTGGTATATAATAGTTAGAGACATCTAACGAATTAGACTACAACAGTTACTTCCCCTTGATCATTGTTTATACTAGCAAATATATGCACCCCCGGGTACAAGTGTTTACGTTTTAATATAACTAGCAAATATATGCACCCTCCGGGTGCAAGTATTTAAGTTTTAATGTAATGAAATATCGTATTAAATTAGAGGCAGACAAAAAGATATGTAACAGAGAGGGGGTATAATAGAAAAATAGAAATGAAACTGACTCTTCCATCACTCCCATCTTTCATTGCTGAATTTTACTTATTTAACTATTTAGTTAAATTAGGAAATAAAGAATAAAATGACAGTTATTTTTTCTTGTTAATGGATTTCATTTAAGATTCATTGAAGAGATTTTTGCTTATATTCATTAAAATAAAACCAAACAGTTAGAAACCACTAATACTAAGCACATATTTAATAAAATCACATTTTTAATATCAATATGCAAATTAGCCTTCCCATTCACACTGCAAACCGCTATTTTTTGTATATATAAATACAATTGCATGTTATTTGTATGTAGATATGGACAACACTAATAAAAAGGTGAAGACATTTTATTAATAATTGAGGTTTAAATATAAATAAAATCATGGAGAATGTGATGTAAATAACTATGTTAATTGTGACTCGATTAGTAATATAGTTTCGGTTACAGACAGAAAAACACACAATCTCCATTATAATAAGATATGATATTATATTAAATTAAAAAGGAAACTAAATAAGAATGAAGATAAAAAGATTCAAAACAGAGGGGAGTATAATTGAAAAATAGAACAACTGAAACTTACTCTTCCATCTCTCCCGTCTTTCATTACTAAATTTTCCTTATTTAACTCCGCCCTGTCGGCTGGAGCGTTAGAATGCACCGACTGCACCTCTGTAGAGGGGTAAGACTCCCCCAATGGGGCTACCTGTTGGCCGTGGGTGGCGACCCGTGATGCTTAAGGATAGAGCCCAGGTGGATGAGCAGTTCATGACATGCAATACTCCACTTTGGCCCTATCTTGGGCTAGACGGGCGGTCGGAGAGGCCCCCTCCGATCAATCGGCTGGTCACGTCAAGCCCTAGCACCTATATGATTTTCCCAACCCTACTGCCCTTATGGCAAGCCCCAACCCCTTTTTATCATATGGGTGCTAGAAGGCGGTGGCTGCGGGTCTACATGTCCTGGGAATGACGTTAAACTCTATCTGATGGTGAGGTTCCAGTTTTGGAGGTTTGGGGAATGTGGAGCACCCCTTCATCACCATTGCTCCCTGGTCCACTCTGACCCGGAGTGGTAGTACCTGTTAGGGTCCCATCTATGGGTTAAATAGAAAAATGTATTTATAAAAAAATTGTATTATCCATTAAGAATTGATTTATTTCAAAACTTTATCGGCATTAAATGACCCACTGAGGTTGATATGCTGTAAAACAAAACAAACCAAACCAAACCTAATTTAACTGTTTAGTTAAAATAGGAAGTAAGAATATAATTACAGTTATTTGTTCTTATTAATCGATTTATTTTATGATCTATCTCCGAAACTTTTGCTCATATTTATTAAAATAAAACCAAACAATTACCAATCAATAATACTAAGCACATATTTATTAAAATTAAATTTTTTAATATCAATATGCAAATTAGCCTTCCCGTTCACACAATAAACCGCCATTTTGTTGTATATATAAATACAATTGTATATTAATATGATGTAGATAAGGCCAACAGTATTAATCATATAAAACAATTTTATTAATAATTGAAGTTTAAATAAAAACAATATCATGGAGAATGTGACGTAAATACCTAAGGGAATTATGACTTGAATAGTAACATAGTTTCGGTTACAGACATAAAAGCACACAATCTTCATTATAATAAGATTTTAATGTTTGAAGACATGTTACATAATTATTAGATACCTAATATTTATGTGCAATAGTGTAGAAATAAAAATGGCTGTTATAAGTTATAGCCCACGGCATTGATGGATGAGTGACAAGGCTTGACCTCAGTCCTAACCTTCCGGTGGATACCGTGAGAATCGGTGGAGGAGACCCGGTTTAGATTAGAAATAGATTTTAGTCAGTCGGCGAGAAACCACGACGTGGTAAGTCGTGTTATACACGCGGCCGACTCGATCTGCGCAGGTAGTCTGGTGGGGGGTTTCGAGAATAAAATATGATCAAAGTAAATCGAAATCTTGTGTTATTATCTAAAAATTAACAATGATACAGGGCTTCTGATAAAGAGAAATCCCCAATAGAAGACCAGACCGAAGTCCCCAAGAAAGTCCAGACCTTAGAAGATTCCAGACCAAGACAAGATGTTATAAGATTCCAAAGACAGCCAGAAGAATAGAGTAAGAAAGAAGTAAGTAAAGAAGTAAAGAAGAAGGGTATACAACAGACAGCGTCTGTGACGCTCTCAGCTCAGTTTGAGATTGGTCGTCTGCGAGTTCAGAAACATTTTCTAACTCGGGTCTTAAAATAAATCCTTCTTGTTAAATTTCACAATAACCCTGGTTTTCATTCATTATTCCCTTTCAACATATTTTTATCTGTACAAGAAAACGTAACAAGAACAGTTTAAGCTTTCTTTTAAATATTGAATAGTATAGTTCAATCCGGACACATATACGTCTGTAGAATACCCTTGGGAAAGGTATGAATCCTACTCTCCCTCCAGCTATGGGTAAATAGCAGGGCAGACTGGGTTCTTTAATCATGGCTAGGTAACCAGTCTAGGAGAAGGAAAACTCTGAATTCAAACCTGTTGAACTCCGCTTAAGAAATTGACCTTGTGTCACACCCTGCTCGTGCGGAGGAGTTGGTAAATAGATATACGTCTGTCTGTAGATAAATTAACTAATTATTTTTAGTCGATGCAGTTATAAAAATACTTTTTATAGTAATATTTTCCCCTTTTGATTACTGGACAGTATCTTAATCTGTTTGTACTTAGATAATTACGTATTTGTAATCAGTTTTTTTGCCTCAGCTAACTTAATTATCTTTGTTATTTATTCTGGGCAAGTCACCAACAGGCACCCCAGCCCAGATCAGTTTTGAAAGGAACTGAATTTTGCTTTTCACTGGTTGTCAGTAAAAAAAATCAACAGCCGATAAAAACGAAAAAGATTTCGCTATCAAATTTTAATTCTAAATATTCTAAAATTCTGAAATAGGGTTAGGGTTAGGGTTAGGGTTAGGGTTAGCAGTTATTATTATAACCTTATAATATACTTTTTATAAATCTGTTTTATTAACTATCCATAGAGGCACATGGAAAATAAATAAACGTGTCTTTCGTTTTAAGTTTTTTTGGTGTTTTTTAATAACAATATTAGTTTATTTTAGTGCAAAATTTTTTTTCACATATGCTAACGACAACAACATGAAATAACTAATTTTTTATTAAAATCAAAAACTATTTTAGTATAAAAATGTTACTGGTTTTTATCGGCCGGCTGTTTTGTTTACTAACAACCGGTGAAAAGCAAAATTCAGTTCCTTTCAAAACTGATCTCGGCTGGGGTGCCTGTTTGTGACTTGGTCCTTTATTCTTTATAGTAAATAAAATGGTCTACTACCGATAGGCCCAGCCAAGCAAATGAATTATTAAAAAATCTGGGCCACGTGAACCTGTATTTAACACCTACTCTGAACGCTGATTGGCTTTAGCATTAACCAATCAGATGTACAGAAGCCGAGGTCTGTGTTAGCAAAGCTCCATTTAAAGCCATCTTTTTCCTATTAACGTTGTACAAGACATGGGTGGCGCGTTATAGTTTGATCATCTCTAAAAGGGTCTAATTGGCGAGGCGGGTATTATGTTGAAAGAGCATAAAAAACATTGGAAATGATTTTTACTATAAAAAAGCATTGGACAATGATTTTTACTATAAAAATGCATTGGAAATGATTTTTACTATAAAAATGCATTGGACAATGATTTTTACTATAAAAAAGCATTGGACAATGATTTTTACTATAAAAGCATTGGAAATGATTTTTACTATAAAAATGCATTGGACAATGATTTTTACTATGAAAACGCATTGGAGATGATTTTTACTATAAAAATGCATTGGACAATGATTTTTACTATGAAAACGCATTGGACAATGATTTTTGCTATAAAAAATGCATTGGATAATGATTTTTACTATGAAAATGCATTGGAAATGGATTTTTTACTATGAAAATGCATTGGAAATGAAAATGTATTGGACAATGATTTTTGCTATAAAAATGCATTGGATAATGATTTTTACTATGAAAATTGCATTGGACAATGATTTTTACTATGAAAATGCATTGGATAATGATTTTTTACTATAAAAATGCATTTGGAATGATTTTACTATAAAAATGCACTGAAACTGATTTTTACAATAAAATGCATTGGAAATAATTTTGACTATAAAAATGCATTGGACAATGATTTTTCAATAAAAAATGCATTGGACAATGATTTTTTACTATGAAAATGCATGGACAATGATTTTTACTATAAATGCATTGGACATGATTTTTACTATAAAAATGCATTGGACAATGATTTTTACTATAAAAATGCATTAGAAATGATCTTACTATAAAAATGCATTGGACAATGATTTTTACTATAAAAATGCATTAGAAATGATTTTTACTATAAAAATGCATAGGACAAAGATTTTTACAATGAAAATGCAAGTCAAATCATATATCTCTCTTTTTTTTTTCATTCCTCATCGTCTCAATATTTCCCCAGTTTTCGTATCTTCCTTTTCCTTCTTCTAAATATGTTAATGGCCATCTTCTCCAATTCCTTATGTCAGACATTTTCCTACCTAATAATTCTTTAAGAGAATTCCTTAACTCAAAAATCAAAAACGCATTAATTGTTTTCTACATAAGACACGACGAGAACAGTTTTCAAAATGGCTGCCCGCAAAAAAATTCTCTTCAGATGAATCAACCTCGTAAAGACGACGTCATGAAACCCGAGTAAGACATTCACTTAGACGACTTGACAACCGACCATTTAGAAGTTCCTCTTAAATTTGTACGGTTAGGTATGAACAAAAACAGGCACATTCATCATCATCATCATCATCGTCGTCGTCGTCGTCAATTTGTGCTGATAGAATTGATTCACTTGGTTATCTCTCGCCATCTGTCCCTATTGGCTATTGGCTCTTGGTAAGGGTCCGTACAGAGTTGA
>JALAJA010000077.1:278263-280763 GCA_023376005.1 Doryteuthis pealeii
TATATATATATTATATATATGATGGCAGCAAACTCGAGTTCAAGTATTGCCATTGCTTGATAAAAAAAATATTAAAAAATGAATAAAATTTTTTAAAAGTTCAACAGTTCAAATAATATAACGGTGATCTTCAAGAAGTTCAACAATGAGCTGCATGAAAGTGGCTCTTTAGTCCTGCAAAGTCTTGCACATCTTCTCACATTTACAGGTAATTCCAGGGAGCACAGGGTATTAGTCCATCCCGCCGATGCACAGATTGGTGACTGATCAGGCCAGCCTTGCTCATACATAGCCTTCCACACTGGTCACATAGTAGACCGATTTGAAGCGCTTGGTTGTCTACTGTTTTATTCTTGCGAATATCTCGTGTCAACTGCTCATGCTGTATATGGTTGGTCTCAAACTATTTTGTGCCCTCCTGTAAAGCTCTTCTCCACTGCCGACGGTCCAGAGCCTTACTCTCCCAGGTCTTCTCATCGACGTTACATTTTTTCAAGGTCGACCTCAGGCAATCCTTGTATCTCACCTTGGGCCCTTGAGCCAAACGCATTCCGTTTACAAGTCCCCCATAGAGCAGTTGTTTAGGAAGTCGCCCATCGTTCATCCTTACCAAATGCCCACTCCATCTCAATCTATGTTTGATTATGAGAGATTCTATACTTTGACATTTGCTCGTCCAGAACCTCAATGTATTAACCATATATTGCTATATACACACCACATCCCATGCACAAACACACACACACACAAAAAAAAAAAAATCTTATTCACTTCGCGAGGGCATTCGGCTGTTTGTTGTTTATTATTCTCTCAATAGCGCCCCCTTACCTATTATGGTACTGTGGCCGAGGCGATAAAAGTGTTTCACTAGTGTTTCACTGCGTCTGCTGAAGTCCCGGTTTCGATTTCTGTCGGAGGGAAATCGTTAGTATAACGCGATGAGACTTAATAAAGTCGAAACAGTCTGTACGGTATTCTACACATCGAGCCATCCTTTACTGGGATTACACTTGTCAAGTTCATTTCTTATAAGAAAAAGTATCGAATTTTATGCGATACATGCGTTGTAAGTGCCTTCAAGTAAAAAAAAAATTATATATATATATATATATATTAATATGTGTGTGTGTGTGTGTGGAATTAAACAAAAGACACATCTCCTGTTAAACAATTTTATTTTTACCTTTTCTAATTTTCTGTCCAACTTTTTAATGTTTGGGTGGAATTGGTGGATAAGTCCACCAAAGTTCAGTTCCCGAGTACTTTCGGCACTTCGAAGTGCCATCATCGGGAGTGATGTATTCCAGTCTTTTTTTAAATTATATTAATGTGGAGGCTGGAAGGAGAAGAATTATCCACCAAT
This sequence comes from Doryteuthis pealeii, assembly GCA_023376005.1. Lineage (NCBI taxonomy): Eukaryota > Metazoa > Mollusca > Cephalopoda > Myopsida > Loliginidae > Doryteuthis > Doryteuthis pealeii. Next base: position 279,627 of record JALAJA010000077.1, read on the forward strand.
TCCACCCAAACATTAAAAAGTTGGCCAGACAATTAGAAAAGATCAAAAATAAAATTGTTAAACAGGAGATGTGCCTTTTGTTTAATTTTACATGTATAAAATGAAGAATGCTGCTCAAATACACACACACACACACACACACACATATATATATATTATATATATATATATGTGTGTGTGTGTGTGTGTGTGTGTGTGTGTGTCTGTGTGTGTGTGTTGTGTGTGTGTTGTTCTCAAAGCGGAAATCCAGTCTGAAATCCCGTTAGAATCTGATGATAGAAGAAATTTTAAATATAAGCTATCAGAACCGCATACTAATTTTCACTTCTCTTAAAGAAAAACCCGGCTATAAAGAACAAAAAAAAATCAAAATGGCCACCGTTTTGAGCGGCAAAGCAGACGATTCTTGTAAAATCAAAAATGCACCACTGATTTAAATATCAGCCAATATCTTTTCGGTACTGCTTAAATAAAAGCATCACCCTACTAGCATAAAATGTCGTCTGTTTTTCTTCATTATTTTTGCTTGCTTGTTTTTGCGTTTTTCGTCATTGTTTTTTTTTGTTTTTTTTCGCGGGCTTATTTTTTTCAAAATGGCGGAAAGAAAGCAAATATGTAAATTCAGACGAAGAAGACTTTAGCAAATTTGTTTTGTCAATGATTTCTAGTTTTACCTACGAACAATAAGTTTGTCTAGTGAAGAAAGGTAAGACGTGCGTAGTTGATAAAAAAAATCATAAAGATATTGTCGAAATAATATTCGCCTTAGTGTGTGACTTTCCCGAGATTTCCGCTGGGGACAGGGAAAGACTGGTACGAGATTTGACAAACGTGCCGAAGTGGTGGTCGTTTTTTGGTTGTTGTTTTTGTTTTTTGTTTTTGTTTTTTTGTTTTTTGGGTTTGTTTTTTTTCAAGCAAATTGCTCCGGGTTTTTTAATGGAGGACGAGAACAGTTTTGTCTACACCGAGCAGACGGACATTTTGCTAAAAGGTTCTTTTGAGCGTATATAATTTGACGAGGATACGACACACATACGTACACGAACGCGCGTTCACACCTATCTATATCTCCCTCATAATATATATAAATATATATATATATATATATATATATGTGTGTGTGTGTGTGTGTGTGTG
>JALAJA010000077.1:285763-288263 GCA_023376005.1 Doryteuthis pealeii
ATTAATCGATACAAACAAACTTACGGGATATTAGTATTATCTGCGTTATTCGGACTATTGTCTCCATCTTCATTGTTATTTGTACAACGTTTCGGCCGATATGCCCTCCGGCCTTCTTCAGGTATTTCTTGTCGGACTCGGGAACCTTCTCGGACTCGGAAACCTTCTTTTCGAACTCGGGAACTTTCTTGTCGTAATCGGGAGCCATCAGGGAACTTTGAACCTAACCCTTTATTTATTCCACGGGGGTATCCTGTTCTCATTCCGCTAACCATAGCTGGGGTAGGAGTTGTGCTAATTAATTATTTTTCTAACTGCTTTTCACTCAGGATTGAACTCTGGATCCAGAGATAACTGTCACTTAGAACTGTCTTAACCTAACTGCCTTATCCACTCGACCATGAGTCCAATTGGACAATTGAGTGTGAATTTTGGGAACTTATAAACCTAATGTCTTGATTTGGCTAGAATATCTACCTATTTACTTATGTATGATTTTTTACCTAGACTCATATTGTGTGTGTGTGTTTTTTTTTTTTTGTTTTTTTATTTTTTTTTTTTTTTTCTCAATCTGATCTAGCCTTCTTAATTATGGGTTCCCATATTGTATTCATTTCTATGATAGATCTACTTAACAGCCCAAGAAGAACATCGTAAAGCAGTGGTCCGAGGAGAAATAGAAAAGTCGGGTATGGCTGACCATATATGGAATGAAAAGGGAAACCATCTGTTATATATTGTTATATACTGAGGCTTTCACGGTACCAAATCGATATAATGTTGTATACCCTTTCTTCATTCTTTTACTTCTTACTTGCTTCTATATCTTGGACATCTATTCTTCTGGCCGGATTTGGTTCTATCTTCTAACATCTTGCGTCTGGAGTTGTCGTGGGGACTTCGGTCTGGTTTTCCATGCTAGGGATTTCTCTTTATCAGAAGCCCTGTGTCATTGTTAGTTTTTAGGTAATAAACACAAGACTTCGATTTACGTTGATGTTACTTTATTTCCAAATCCCCAACCCAGACAATCTGCGCAGATGAGGGACCGCGTGTATAACACGACTTACCCCTTTCGAGCTCGCTTCTACTTGCTAACTGACTTAAACTTACTATATCCTTAAACCGGAAGACAGGGTTTTCTATGCCTTCCGGTTCTCACGATTTATCGATCACAAGGTCAGAGTGAGGTCAAGCGTTGTCACTCATCCTTCAAGGCCGTGGGCTGCACTAATCGCCATTATGTTTCTACCCTACCTTAAAAAAGTATTAGGGTTCCAATAATTATGTAACACATCTGCCCATATGGGATGAAGTTAGAATAATAGATAGAGAAGAACATTGGAAGAGAAGACGCCTCAAAGAATCAGCACATATGATAGGCTGTACTGGGCTGTTTAGTAGACCTAGCATAGAAATGAATACAATATGGGAACCCATAATTAAAAAGGCTAGATCAGATTGAGAAGAAAAAAAAAACACAATACGAGTCTAGGTAAAAAATCATACATAATGAATTAGGCGAATATACATGTTCAAACAGTCTATAACTCTGCTGATGAGGCATAATATGCCGAAATGTACATACAGAGAATGACTTTTTCTCGATTTGTTTACGCTTTACATTTGAACATATATATTCGCCTAATTAATTTTCAGATGAGGTATGACTTCAATTAAGCACATATTCTCCCAAAAATTGTCGGCATAGCCATATCAAACAAACTGTTTGCGTACTTTCATATATATATATATATATATATATATATATGTGGTGTGTGTGTGTGTGTGTGTGTGTGTAGAATTAAACAAAACAGATGTCTCCTATTTAACGATTTTATTAACAATCTTTTCAAGCTTTCTGGTCACCTTCTTTTATATTTGGATGGAATCCTTGGGTTAGTCCCCCAAAGTCTTAATCCCAAATACTTTCGGAATTTCGAAGTGTTATCTTCAGGTGTGGCGTGTTTGTGTTCCAGTTTTTTCAAATTAGTAAGAGTGAGAGTAAGTAGGAGTCCCTTCCAAACCCTCTGTGTGTTGTGTGTGTGTGTGTGTGTGTGTGTGTGTGTGTGTGTTTTTGCCTGTTCAACAGTTTCTGATTATCATTCCAGGTCTTGCTCACCCTCTAAGCATAAACTTTTTTGTTTATTAACAGGACCATCTGATTCTCTTTTTTATGTGTGTGTGTGTGTGTGTCTGATTATATACATATTGTGTGCCCGTGTGTGTGTGTGTGTGTGTATACTCGTAGAAATTATATTTAGGGGTGTGGGGGCTGGAAAGAGGAGGATTGGCAGGAAAAGGGTTATAGGCATTTTAAAATGTGACTCGTGCATTCGAAATCAATTTTATTTGAGGATGGTTTGTATTGTTTGATGTATAGAGCTTCTAGTATTTGGAGTTTTTGTTTGTTTTTTTGTCTTTGTAAACAAAGGGAAGCAACTCTAGCTTTTTTTTAGTCTATTTTGTTAGGTGTTTCCTAACAGAAAGACAGTCACAT
>JALAJA010000077.1:293263-298731 GCA_023376005.1 Doryteuthis pealeii
TCCTCTTTTGCTACATCTTCTCGTACGAGCACATGGGTTAAGAGACATTGTCACACCTTTCTTCTTGTGGGGGCTTCGGCCCCAACGCTATGTAACTCTCCTGGAGGCTTCGCACCCCTTACATCACTAGTAAGTGATTTGTAATGTACGGACTCTCAAGTCCTTTTATCTCTACTCTTGTATGTACATGTATTTTATTGTTATTGTATCTTGTCTTATTTCTGTGCTGTTTACAATATAAAATGTTTTGTCCCACAAACGTGTCGGAGTTGTATGTTCATATTATAACCATGAACCTTACACAGCCAAACAGAGTTGACTTTGATGTGACCAACCGATTGATCCGAGGGGGCCTTTCCGAATGATTGTCTAGCCTAATGATTGTCTAGCGCCAAACTAGACTGCTCGGCCACCAGGGTTCCATCCTTAAGTATCATGGGACGCAACCCCACGGCCAACGTGTGGCCCAATTTGTGGGTGGGGTCTGAAAATGAGCAGTCGGTGTATTCTTAAGCCCCGGCCGACAGGGTTCCTACACGTGCTGAGGGGTTGGTAAATATGTTATATACTTTTTGAGTGGGGGTATGTGACGATATCATGGAAGATTGATTGGCACGTATTAATCTCGTGTTAACCCGTTTTCCGGTAGATACCCTGAGAATTGGTAGAGAAATGAGAAAACAAAGGCTCTTTCCGGTTTTGATTTGAAAGGGTTAGTTAGATCAGTACTGTGCAAGCCACGGAGATAGCAAGTCGCGATCAGCGCGCTCCCGGTGGGGGCCATACTCACACTCTGCGCAGTTAGTCTGGATGGGAATTTCTAAATAAAATATGATATAAAGAAAATCTAAGTCTTGGGTTATTTATTCAAAAACTACTAATGACCCAGGGCTTCTGATAGACGAGAAATTCCTAATGAAAGACCAGACACGAAATCTCCAAATGAAAAGTTCCAGAAGAAAAAAATATTTACCCTACAGGTACGATTTGATACAAGATCACAAGTATGGAGCATCCAGTGGGGATTGAACAAGATTTATCAGTAGTAACGGATCTGTTAACCCTTACACCACGATGAGTAATCACTTGAAAACTGAAGGTACTTTAAATAAATTTAAGGTCGGTGTGTCTAACCTATGTATACCCAATTTGCCGAAAAATCCATGTTTTTTACAATACAAATTTACGCCTCCCGTTTGAAAAAAAAAATACTAAAAATCAGGGAATTGCTGACGTTGTATCGCATCCTGCTCGTGCAGAGGGGTTGATAAATAAATAAATAATAAATATATCTTATTATAATGGAGATTGTGTGTTTTTCTGTCTGTAACCGAAACTATATTCCTACTCAAGTCACAATTCTCTTAGTTATTGACATCACATTTTCCATGATTTTATTTTTATTTAACCTCAATTATTAATAAAATTGTCTTACATTATTAATACTGTTAACTATGTCTACATACTGACAACATGCAATTATATTTATATATACAACAAAACAGCGGTTTACAGTGTGAATGGGAAGGCTAATTTGCATATTGATCTTAAAAAATTTGATTTTAATAAATATATGCTTAGTATTATTGATTTCTAATTGTTTGGTTTTATCTTAATAAATATGAGCAAAAATCTCGGGGATAAATCTTAACAGATATCTATTAACATAAAGAAATAACTGTAATTTTGTTCTTTTCTTCCTATTTTAACTAAATAGTTAAATTAGGGAAATTTACCATTGAAAGATAGGAGTAAGGGAAAATGGTGGAACAGTTAGTTTCAAAGTTGTTCTATTTTCCGATTATACCCCCTCTGTTCCAAATATTTTTATCTGAATTCTTATTCAGTTTCATTAGCCTTTCTAATTTAATATGATATTTTATTATATTAAAACTTAAATACTTGCACCCGGAGGGTGCATATATTTGCTAGTATATATAATGAATAGAGAATGAATGAGAAAATGAGAAAAGTATTGGCATGAAAAGGTGCTCAATGCTAATAAAGCAGAGCAGATTTATAATCAATTGTAATATTATGGATTTGGACTCATAACTTAAAGTTTCATGGTTATGCAATCATCAGATGAGTCAAATGGTTGAGATCTTAAAAACCAGTAGTCAAAATTGTTGAGTTTTTTTTTTAAATCTCAACCATTTGACTCATCTGATGATTGCATAACCATGAAACTTTAAGTTATGAGTCCAAATCCATAATATTACAATTGATTATAAATCTGCTCTGCTTTATTAGCATTGAGCACCTTTTCATGCCAATACTTTTCTCATTTTCTCATTCACTATTTATTATATATTTATATATATATATATATATATATATATATATATATATATATATATATATATATATATATGGACTGATCGAATACCAATCGATTGCAATATTGATTTTAATGTTCATTTAAATTTACCCAATCAGAGTTGGCTTTGTATAAAACCAAGAGCGATAAGAAAAAAAGGCCGCCATTTTGTATGGACCATTTCTTATTAACATTGTCAGCAGTACGTGACTTGTGCTTCATTTTGGCGCCAAACGAAGGAGGACGTGTCACAAGTGCGCAGCCGCGACCGGAAACGAACGCTATTAATCCAGTGGCGGCGGTGGGGTGAGCGAGAGAAATCAAAAAGTGTTTGATCACTCTGGATAAAGCTGTTGCTCTCTTTTACACCAGAAATTTCCAGGTTTTTTTAACACTTGCCGATCAGCTAATTCAAAATGGCGTAAAGTCTCGCGAAAGTGGAATTACTTTTCGCCCGATTATGCCCGATATTGATCGTAACTACGAAAAAAAAAATACTTTTTGAAACTTCTTCTTTCGTTCTTTCCTCCTTTCTTTCTTTATATTTTTTCGTTCTTTCCTTCATCTCTCTCTCTCTCTCTCTCTCTCTCTCTCTCTCTCTCTCTCTCTCTCTCTCTCTCTCCTCCTTTCTTTCTTTCTCTTTTTTCTTTATTTTTTTTTACATTTTTCCTTCTTTCCCTCTTTATATTCTTTCTTTCTTTCTTTCTTTATATTTATTTCGTTCTTTCCTTCATTTCTCTCTCTCTCTCTCTCTCTCTCTCTCTCTCTCTCTCTCTCTCTCTCTCTCTCCCTCTCTCCTTCAGTTCTTTCTCTCTTTCCCCCTTTCTTTTACTTTACTTTCTTTCTTCACTTTTTCTTTATTTCTTTATTTACATTTTTTCCTTCTTTCCCCCTTTACATTCTTTCTTTCTTTCTCTCTTTCTCTTTTTTACATTCTTTATTTCTCTCTCTCTCTCTCTCTCTCTCTCTCTCTCTCTCTCTCTCTCTCTCTCTTTCTTCTTTCTTTCTTTCTTTCCTTCATTTCTTTCTCTCTTTCCCTCCTTTCTTTTTCTTTACTTTTTTTTCTTTCTCTTTTTCTTTCTTTCTTTATTTACATTTTCCCTTCTTTCCCTCATTTCTTTCCCTCTTTACATTATTTCTTTCTTTCTTTCTCTCTATCTCTTTTTTTACATTCTTTATTTCTCTCTTTCTTTCTTTCTTTCTTTCTTTCTTTCTTTATATTTTTCGTTCTTTCCTTCATTTCTTTCTCTCTTTACATTCTTTCTTTCTCTCTTTCTCTTTTTTTACATTCTTTCTTTCTTTCTCTCTTTCTCTTTTTTTACATTCTTTATTTCTTTCTCTCTTTCTTTCTTTCTTTATATTTATTTCGTTCTTTTCTTTTTCTTTTTCTTTCTCTTAACATTCTTTCTTTCTTTCTTTCTCTCTTCTTTTTACATTCTTTAATTCTCTCTTTCTTTCTTTCTTTCTTTCTTTTTTATTTATTTCGTTCTTTTCTTCATTTCTTTCACTCTTTACATTCTTTCTTTCTTTCTTTCTCTTTTCTCTTTTTTTCTTCTCTTTTTCTTTCTTTCTTTCTTTCTTTCTTTATATTTTTTCGTTCTTTTCTTCATTTCTTTTCTTCTTTTCTCTTTTTTCATTCTTTATTCTCTCTCTTTCTTTCTTTCTTTCTTTCTTTCTTTTTTTTTTCTTTTTTTCTTTCTTTCTTTTTTTTTTTTTTTTTTTTCGCTGACATGACCAGCCGAGTGATGCTTAAGGATAGAACCCAGGTGGTTAAGCATTCCATGACTTGCAATACTCCACTTTGGTCTTTACTTAGACTTGACCTAAGCAAGGGTCAAAGTGGAGTATTGCAAGTCATGGACTGCTCAACCACCTGGGTTCTATCCTTAAGCATCAGGCGTCGCCACCCACGGCCAAAAGGTGGCCTCACTAAAAGAAGGTTACCATATTCGACAAAAACACCTGAAGGAGGCTGGAGCACACATCATCTGAAACGCTGTATCTTATTATAATGGAGATTGTGTGTTTTTCTGTCTGTAACCGAAACTATATTCCTACTCAAGTCACAATTCTCTTAGTTATTGACATCACATTCTCCATGATTTTATTTTTATCTAAACTTCAATTATTAATAAAATTGTTTTACATTATTAATACTGTTAACTATGTCTACATACTGACAACATGCAATTATATTTATATATACAACAAAATAGTTGTTTACAGTGTGGACGGGAAGGCTAATTTGCATATTATTATTAAAAAATCGAATTTAATAAATATGTGCTTAGTATTATTGATTTCTAACTGTTTGGTTTTATTTTAATGAATATAAGCAAAAATCTCTTCAATGAATCTTAAATGAAATCCATTAACAAGATGAAATAACTGTCATTTTATTCTTTACTTCCTCTTTTAACTAAATACTTAAATTAGAAAAAATAACAATGAAAGACGAGAGTGATGGAAGAGTAAGTTTCAGTTGTTCCATTTTTTATTATACTCCTTCTGTTTCAAATCTTTTTATCTGTATTCTTATTTAGTTTCATTAGCCTTTCTAATTTAATACAATATTTTATTACATTAAAACTTAAATACTTGCACCCGGAGGGTGCATATATTTGCTAGTATATATAAATAAAGATGAGGACAACAGTCCGAAAAATTTAAATGATAAAATTGATCAAGCCTCATCTTAGAAATTCAATCAAATAATATCCAATCGGGAGAAAGACTATCAATAGAATAATAAAATGACGTTTTTTTTCCTACAAAATTCATATTTTCGCTTTTTTGGAAATTCAGGAATTTTTTTCGGTTTCATCCCTGATATTTTCTGCTGGGGAAAAAAAGGGGAAAAAATTCCATCCCAGGGAAAAAAATAATTTATCCAGAATTTTCAAAATTTCCCATGGGGAGTTGGGTACGGGTTTTTTTTTTTTTTTATTATTAGCAATTTAGTTGATTCTTATAAAAAGAAGGGAAAAAAAACAGAAGTATTGCCGAAAACAACGGAAGATTCTAATTTAAATACAAAATATCAAAATGTTTGATTTTTTTTTAATTTGATCCTAAAGGGAATAATTATGAAAATTCTAATCTGGATGGGAGTAACTTATTTTCTTCACATTGGAGAGGTTAAAAAAAA
>JALAJA010000078.1:0-2500 GCA_023376005.1 Doryteuthis pealeii
CGGTTTTTGAAAAAATATGAGTCAAATATTCTCTTTTAAAGTGTGAGTATGGACGGTGTAAGTGTGTGTATCGAAAGGAAACATTGTGCATTTTTTAGGTGTGTGGTTGCGTGTGTGTGTGTATAAATCTTTTGCGATAAACGACAGCGGAAACAAACCTCAAGGTTGTGTGTGTGTGTGTGTGTGTGTGTGTGTGTAAGCATGGTTACCATTGAGAAACGATGTATGTTTCAGGTAGCAAGAGAATATTCTTTAAACTTTTTTGAGTTACTGTGTGCGTTTGATATGTAAGATGGTAAGGGGGAGAGATGTCATTTACGCGTCAAAAGAAATTTTATATATACTAGCAAATATATGCACCCTCAGGTGCAAGTATTTAAGTTTTAATGTAATAAAATATCATATTAAATTAGAAAGGCTAATGAAACTAAATAAGAAAGCAGATAAAAAGATTTGAAACAGAGGGGAGTATAATAAAGAAATAGACCAACTGAAACTTACTCTTCCCTCACTCCCGTCTTTCATTGCTAAATTTTCCTAATTTAACTATTTAGTTAAATTAGGAAGTAAAGAATAAAATTACAGTTATTTTTTCTTGTTAATGGATTTCTTTAAGATTTATCCCTGAGATTTTAGATAATATTCATTAAGATAAAACCAAACAATTAGAAATCAATAATACTAAGTACATATTTATTAAAATCAGATTTTTAATATCAATATGCAAATTAGCCTTCCCATTCACACTGTAAACTGCTATTTTTTGTATATATAAATACAATTGCATGTTATTAGTATAGATATTACCTACAGTATTAATAATGTAAAACAATTTATTAATAATTGAGGTTTAAATAAAAATAAAATCCTGTAGAAGGTGACGTAAATAAACTAAGGAATTGTTACTTGAGTAGTAATATAGTTTCGGTTACAGACAGAAAAACAAACAATCTCCATTAATAATATATATATATATATATATATATATATATATATATATATATATATATATATATATATATATATATATATATATATATATATATATAATATATATATCCTTAGTAATATATTTGTTACCAACTGAGAAATCCTTAAAATCAGAGTAACCAAAGAAGTATATATCTAGAACCAGGTATCCCTGCCTGTCGTAGGCGCAAAAGAATCTTAGAGTAACAAAATGTTAAACAACAAAGTTATACGAAACAAAAGAAAATAATAATATTTTGCGAACCGTGCAAGAGTAGAAACTGACTCTGCTGTAAACAAATTGACTACACTGAATTATTCTCTAGTTCAACAAACAAGAAGACCTTTAAAATTTACCACAAATCAAACAGTAATAGCGAAAAGAAACATTATTTACCTTTTAGAATGCACTTGTTGCCCCTAACAATACATATTATTGTATACCAAGTAGATGTTCAACCAACCGTCACATTTGAGTGACTACTCAATGCACGTCTGATTATATACAAAATACATAGAAAGTAAGTAAAAAGTGGGAAGGAAGAAAGAAAGAAGCAAAGAAAAGAGTGAAAGAAAAAGAAAGAGAATGAAAAAGAAAGAAAGAAAGAACATAAAGAGAAAAGGAGCAAGAAAGAAAGAAAGAAAGAAAATAAAGAGAAAAGGAGAAAGAAAGAAAGAAAGAAAGAAAGAAAGAAAGAAAATAAAGAGAAAAGGAGAAAGAAAGAAAGAAAGAAAGTAAAAATGGAAAAGAAAGAACAAAGCAAAGATTTTGAAGAGAAAAGAAAAACGTGTGAAAAAGAAGGAAAGAAAAAAAAAGAAGGAAAGAAAGAAAAAAATATAAAGTGAAAAGAAATTAAGAAAACGAGTGAGAAAGAAAAAAGAGTGAAGAAAGAATGAAGCAAATAGTCTGAAAAGAAAAGAATGAAAATGAAAAAAGGTGAAAAAGAAAGAAAGAAAGAAAGAAAGAAAGAAAGAAAGAAAGAAGCAACAGAAGAAAAAGAAAAAAAGTGAAAAAGGAAGAAGGAAGGAAATAAATAAATAAAAAAGTAGCAACAGAAGAGAAAGAAAAAAGAATGAAAAAGAAAGAAAGAATGAAAGAAAGAAAGAAGCAACAAAAGAGAAAGAAAAAAAGAAGGAGAAAGGAAGAAGGAAGGAAATAAATAAAAAATAAAAAAGCAGCAACAGAAGAGAAAGAAAAAGAATGAAAAAGAAAGAAACAATGAAAGAAAGAAAGAAAGATGCAACAAAAGAGAAAGAAAAAAAGAGTGAAAAAAGAATGAAAAAGAAAGAAAGAAAGAAAGAAAGAAAGAAGCAACAAAAGAGAAAGAAAAAAAGAATGAAAAAGAAAGAAAGAAAGAAAGAAAGAAAGAAGCAACAAAAGAGAAAGAAAAAAAGCATGAAAAAGAAAGAAAGAAAGAAAGAAAGAAAGAAAGAAAGAAAGAAAGAAAGAAAGAAAGAAGCAACAGAATTCTTATCACTAAAAGAAAATATTCTTTAAAGATATCTGAGTAATTCTCTGATAATGCGAAAA
>JALAJA010000078.1:7500-15000 GCA_023376005.1 Doryteuthis pealeii
ACACATCAGCTTGTCCATCCCGGCACCCACATTCAAGCAAACGTGGGTACTGTCTTGCAGATAAGCACTCATGCAGTCGCATAGCCGCACATGTGTAAACACACAAAAACACATTCTTTTATCGTATGCACAAATATATTTACACGTGTATGCAAATATTTAACTATCAATATATGCCCATTAAAAGTAAAGGCATAAAAGATGGCTAGAGACCACAAGGTTCCTAGTTCGATACCGGCCCTCGCCAACTCAGCGTTATGAGTAGCACATGGATCTGTGCGGTAAAGTAAGGAGTTGATGGTAGGTGTGGTGCTCCACCTTAGACGCAAAAACAATCTCGTTGGTCTATCGCTAGTGAAAAGGGCATAGACTCCCTTGCTGTATGGCTCATACTGACATCAGGCCGCCCCGACGACTTATATATATATATATATATATATATTTGGAAGTATATAGAGAAATAAATCCGAAAGTATGTACAAAATAAAAAATAAAACACGGAGTATTCCAAAAAGATGAATTTATTCTTGATGGTGAAATCGAGGTTATAACGTTTCGGTTTTAGTAAACCTTCATCAGAACTTAAGATGGAAAGAATGTTATTTGATTTGGGGTGGATGACTTTCGAAACTCGCTACAAGTAAGTCGTACGCATATTTCTCTTATAGAACATTCCTGTATCTGTTTTATACACCTTCTGTTCATATATGTACTCTCTTTGTATATCTTTCTCTGAATGTATCTCCGTCATCAGGAATAAATATTGTTATCTTTTGACCAAATGCTACATGACCTGGGAATGACGTTAAACTCTATCTGATGGTGAGGTTCCTGTTTTGGAGGTTTGGGGAATGTGGAGCACCCCTTCATCACCATTGCTCCCTGGTCCACTCTGACCTGGAGTGGTAGTACCTGTTAGGGTTCCATCTATGGGTTAAATAGAAAAATGTATTTATAAAAAAAAATTGTGTATCCATTAAGAATTGATTTATTTCAAAACTTTAATGGCATTAAATGACCCACTGAGATGATATGCCGTAAAACAAACCAAAGCAAAGCAAACCAGAAAAAAGAAAAATTGTCACCCATATCCTTCAATTTTTCTGAAATTTTATCCAGGTGTAGACTATGTTAAAGTTAGACAATACCCAATTTGATCTTCTAATTCCAAAAATTTAGCTCTCTAAATTTGGTGTGGGGGGGAGGGAGTGTGCAAAAGCTGTAACCTTTTGTTTGTAAAATGAGTTCTAGAGTTTCCCTAATAAAAATTGGCTTATAAAAAGCTTTTTGGCCAAAGGAATCCAAAAATGAAACTTATATCTTGGAGATTGTCTAATTTTAACATAGTCCACATCTGAACAAAATTTCAGATAAATTGAAGGGGGTGGCTGGCAAATTTTATTTTTTTCAGGATGATTTGACATGGAATTGCCCATAAAGATAAGTGAAATAGATCCCTAATTAGGACTGAGCCTATTCTAGTAGTGACCACCCCAAGTGGAGTTTAACAGGCTTGAATTCAGAGTTTTCCTTCTCTTAGACTGGTTGCCTAACCAAAGTTAAAGAGCCTAGTCTGCCCTACTATTTATCCATAGCTGGGAGTATAGCTGGATTTGTTTGTTTGTTTGTTTGTTTTGTTTTACGGCATATCAACCTCAGTGGGTCATTTAATGCCAATAAAGTTTTGAAATAAATCAATTCTTAATGGATAATACAATTTTTTTATAAATACATTTTTCTATTTAACACATAGATGGGAACCTAACAGGTACTACCACTCCGGGTCAGAGTGGACCAGGGAGCAATGGTGATGAAAGGGTGCTCCACATTCCCCAAACCTCCAGAACTGGAACCTCACCATCAGATAGAGTTTAACGTCATTCCCAGGACATGTAGACCCGCAGCCACCGCCTTCTAGCACCCATATGATAAAAAGGGGTTGGGGCTTGCCATAAGGGCAATAGGGTTGGGAAAATCATATAGGTACTAGGGCTTGACGTGACCAGCCGATTGATTGGAGGGGGGCTCTCCGACCGCCCGTCTAGCCCAAGATAGGGCCAAAGTGGAATAGCTGGACTCATAGCTGGATGATTAGATATGGAATAACCCGTTATTAAATGTGGCTTGGAGCAGTATCTATCATCATCATCATCATCATCATGTCGCACAAGCAGCACGGATATCCATGACAATCTCTCGCCAACCTTCCCTATCATTCATTGCCCCTGGGAGATCTTCTGTGCAGCAAACAGCATCCTCGCATAGTTGGTCAATGTAGGTCCTTGCTGCGGGGTCCACATTAGCATGTCCATGTGTTGGCTTCCACAGGAGAATGTCACCTATGAGCTCATCCTTATTTCTCCTACAGTATCCTGCATGCCTTGTCTTTGTGAGATGGGAGGCAGGTGGCCCTACAGCTGCTTCCTTGTGGGGTGCTGTTTCCATAACTTGTTCAAGACTGCATGTAGCATTCTTGTGCAGCTCCCATCTAGCTTATTCTCAAAGCACTTTGTTAGGATCCAAGTGGTGCAACCATACAGCAGTACTGATATAATCACAGCCTGGTGGAATTGTCGCTTTAACTTGTCAGTGAGATTGGATTTCCATATGACTGATAATTTGTTTGTGGCCGACCATGCCTTTTCTAATCGTGTATTAACATTGCTTTCTGTGGATGAGATATTACTACCTATGTATGTGAATTGTTCTACTAGCTTAAGAGGCTTACAGTCTAGTGTGGAGATCTTAGTATCTATAGCATGTTGAAATAGGCATCATGGTGTTCAAGGGTCATATGTAAAGTTTTAAATTGTAGTACGACTTGTAGCAAAAATCCTTCAATCAATCAGCTGGTAACATCAAGCCTATATGATGTACTAACCATATTGCCTTAATTGCGAGCTCCAAGGCTTTTTAACATTATAGATGCTAGAAGGTAGTGGCCGAGGGTCTTAGTGTGCTGGATGTGACACTAGACTGCATCTAGTGGTCACTGATCTTTGGCAGATTGCACTGATACTTCACTCTGATCTTTTGTCCTAATGCACAGATACTACACTCTGATCTTTTGTCATAATGCACAGATACTACACTCTGATCTTTTGGCAGAATGTACAGATACTTCACTCTGATATTTGGCATGGTATATAAATACTATACTGATCTTTAGCAGAATACACAGATACTATACTCTGATGTTTTGGTCAATGCATGGATACTACACTCTGATCTTTTGGCAGAATGCACAGATACTACACTCTGATCTTTTGGCTGAATGCACAGATACTTCACTCTGATCTTTGTCATAATGCACAGATACTACACTCTGATCTTTGTCAGAATGCAGTGATACTACACACTCATCTTATGTCATAATGCACAGATACTTCACTCTGATCTTTGTCAGAATGCAGTGATACTACACACTCATCTTATGTCATAATGCACAGATACTACACTCTGATCTTTTGGCAGAATGCACAGATACCACACTCTGATCTTTGTCATAATGCACAGATACTTCACTCTGATCTTTTGACAGAATGCACAGATACTACACACTCATCTTATGTCAGAAAGCACAGATACTACACTCTGATCTTTTGGCAGAATGCACAGATACTACACTAATCTTTTGGCAGAAAGCACATATACTACACTCTGATCTGAGAGAGAAGCGCTAACAGACAAAATAAGTCTCTTACACTTTTTAATATCTTTTTCTGTCGTCAATTTTGATGTGTCAGTTTAGGACAGAAAGTCTATAAAGAAACAACGTCCGTCTAATGTTGATAAACTAATAAATTCTTTTGATTACATCTAAGTCGATATCTGTCATTCAGTCGGGAAAGAAAGAAGGAATATTTAAATGTTTTCCCCTTTCAAAAAACAAATCTAACATCAAAGTCATTCGCTTCCAACGATGCTAAACCTCTGGCAAAACATGTCTCTTCAGTTTTTCCGCACCAAGTAACCAATCAGCACCCCAGCTGGGAGCTGTTTTGAAAAGAACACCTTTTGCTTTGCACTGTAAACTCCCGGTTGTTTCTCTGAATGTTTGAGATGAGGTTTGATGATTAGTATTATCTGCGTTATTCGGACTATTGTCCCCATCTTTATTGTTATTTGTACAATGTTTTGGCCGATATGCACTGAGTAGAGGCAGTAACATAGAAAAATAATTAAGACAACTCCTACCCCAGCTTTGGTTAGCGGAATAAGAACAGGATACCCCTGTGGACTAAATAACGGGTTAGGTTCAAATTTTCGTGATGGCTCCCAATTACGACAAGAAGGTTCTTGATTACAACAAGAAAGTTCCCGAGTCCGAAAAGAAGGTTCACGAGTCCGAAAACAAGGTTTGCGAGTCCCGGCTGTTTGTATACAAACACATTTTTATATTAAAATAATTTTTATTTAATCAGAAGAGAAATGCAGATAATTGATTTTGTATTTGGCATTTTTTGTGTCAGTGACCAGTAGTATAATTCGGTTTTTGAATTTTTTCCGAAAGTTTGACATAGTTAAAAAGTTGATTTTAGTAAGATTTATGAGTGCCAAAATTTTATTGATAATTTTGAAAATTTTATTAGTGAATTTTATGACTTTTGCTTTGTAGTATGGATCGAGTTCTGAGCTCATGCCTGACTGTTTGGAGAAATTTTTTCCAATTTTGTTTTGGGAATCGTGGACATATGGTAATGAAAAGTGGTTGTGTCAATGGCCACCATTCCACGGATTGCGTTCCCTTGATAGTGTCCATGTGATACCGTAGTCTCGGGAGATATTCCCGCACTCTTTGAGTTTATGATGCAATCTGTTTATTTAAATGAAAATATTTTTTTATTTACAATATTTTTTTTTGTTTATCTAAATAAAAGGATGTTGAGACCAAGTAACCCATAAATAACTAATTTTTTTTTTATCATAATCGAAAAACTATTTTAGTATAAAACGTTACTTTTAAAAAATCTTGAAATGAAATTCTAATGCAAAAAAAAAGTCTGTTGTTTGTAACAAACAACCGGGAGTTTACAGTGAAAAGCAAAAGATGTTCCTTTGAAATAGCTCCCAGCTGGGTGCTTATTGGTTATATTGGTTATTGAATGCCAACGGGAGCAATGCATTTTTTGCACCCGCCACCCATGAGCTTCGGTTCATGGGTGGTCCATATTAATATGGCTTGTGCCTAACCGTACACGTGGGGTAATGTGTAAAATATCCTACCACTTGGACCTTAACCAAATGTCTAGACAGTGGTATTGGTAATTTTCACCTTTAGTTGGCTAAATTCCTAGCAAATAAGGCAATTAGAGTAACCTCCCTTGATTTTCACTTTGAAACAAGCCGGAGCCCATTTTGAAAGTCTCCGTGCGAAATAAACAAATCTTAGAAACTTTTTCAAAGACAATACAACTGCATGCTTTAACCCAAAAATATCATAAAATGTGTTCTTAATAACGATTAAGTTCATTTCAGATAATTTTATGCTAGGAATTTAGCCAACTGACTTTCACTTTGAAACAAGCTGGTAGCCATTTTAAAAGTCTTAGAAACTTTTCGAAAAAAAAATACAAAAATATCATAAAATGTGTTCTTAATAACAATTAAGTTCATTTCAGATAATGCGCATGCACAATTTTATGCTAGGAATTTAGTCAACTAAAGGTGAAAATTACCAGGGTATTTTACAAGAGAACGTTGCCTTTTTTAAGCTTAGTCAATGGTCACCAGCAAAATCCCCTCCAAAGTGCTCTACTCACAAGAGATTGGGAGCATATACGAGTCATCACAGTCCTCTCTTTCTTCTCTTCTTCTTCTTCTTCTTCTCTTCTTCTTCTTCTTCTTCTTCTTCTTCTTCTACCTTCTTTCTTCTTCCTTCTTCTTCTTTCTTCTTCTCTTCTTCTTCTTCTTCTTCTCTTCTTCTTCCACCTTCTTCTTCTTTCCACCTTCTCTTCTCTTCTTCTTCTTCTTCTTCTTCTTCTTCCACCTTCTTCTCTAACACCCTTCTTTCTTCTTCAATTCTTCTTCTTCTTCTTCTTCCACCTTCTTCTTCTTCTTTTCTTCTTCTTCTTCTTCTTCTTCTTCTTCTTCTTCTTCTTCCACCTTCTTCTTCTAACACCTTCTTCTTCTTTCAATCTTCTTCTTCTTCTTCTTCTTCTTCTTCTTTCTCTCTTCCTTCTTCTTCTTCTTCTTCTTCTCTTCTTTCTCTTCTTCTTCCACCTTCTTCTTCTTCTTCTTCTTCTTCTTCATTCTTCTTCTTTCCACCTTCTTCTTCTTCTTCTTCTTCTTTCTATTTTTTTGCTCTTTTCTTCTTCTTCTTCTTCTTCTTCTTCTTCTTCCCTTTCTTCTTCTTCTTCGAACCTTCTTCTTCTTCTTCTTCTTCTTCTTCTTCTTCTTTCTTCTTCTTCTTCTTCTTCTTCTTCTTCTTCTTCTTCTTCTTCTTCTTCTTCCCTTCTTCCTTCTTCTTCTCTTTCTTCTCTTCTTTCTTTCTTCTTCTTCTTCTTCTTCTTCTTCTTCTTCTTCTTCTTCTTCTTCTTCTTCTATTCTTTCTTCTTCTTTCTTCTTCTTTCTTTCTTCTTTTCTTCTTCTTTCATTCTTCTTTCTTCTTCTTCTTCTCTTCTTCTTCTTCTAACACCTTCTTCCATTTATTTCCAAGTGTCTAAACAGTAGTATTTTACAGGAGAGCATTGCCTTTTTAAGC
The DNA here is from genome assembly GCA_023376005.1 of Doryteuthis pealeii. NCBI lineage: Eukaryota > Metazoa > Mollusca > Cephalopoda > Myopsida > Loliginidae > Doryteuthis > Doryteuthis pealeii. The sequence goes on from JALAJA010000078.1 coordinate 14,204, forward strand.
TTAGTCGGTGGTCATTCAGCAAAAATTTCCCTCGAAATTTGTTCTACTACAAGGGATTGGGACATATAGAGTCATCCACAGACAAGTGTCTCGAGATCTGAGAACAAAATAAGCTGATCTGAATATTTCAATCAAGTGAGGTAAGATCCAATATTTTCTGTTAATCAATCAACGCCCAATCATCTATCATCACTCGAAAAGATCTGTATGTTTCCTCGTAATCTTTAAACTAACCCTCCTCCCGTATAAGACGGACACTTATCAGTACTTTTACTTAATCTGCCCTTAAGGAAACCCCACTTAATTTGTCAAGCACTTCCTATTTATAGGAACTTATCTTATATAATTATTTCTTAATGCTAATATCACTAATCACAAGGATTATTAGACTATCGTCATTTGAATATACACGATGATGACCAATAGAAAATAACCCCATAGGTCAAGGATGTTTTCCCTGCTTATTTCTCATATACTTTTCTGTAATTTTGAAGCTAATAGTCAAGGGAGTTATCTCCCTTGAGAATGAAATCAATTTAAAATCAGTAATTGAAAGGCTGGAAGATAAATGTATAAACAAATTAAAAAGCTATTATCCATTTGGACTTAATATGAACTTAAATTAAAGTTAGTGAGAGATAATACTCGAAAACTTTCAGAAATGATAGGATCAACAAAATATTCCATATATTTGAATATGATCATTATCGTTTATATTATATATATATATATATATATATATGGGGTAATATATGGGTATTCCATGTCAAATCATCAGGGCCATGGCACCCACCCCC
>JALAJA010000078.1:20000-27500 GCA_023376005.1 Doryteuthis pealeii
ACTCTAACAAGTCCAAGTAGGAGAAAAATATTCTGAAAGACGAAATATTTCTCTCCTACTTGTATGAGTCATTATTTTTTATACTACTCTGCTCTTATAGTATTGAGCACTCTTTCTATGGATACACTTTTCTTATCTTATTATAATGGAGATTGTGTGTTTTCCTGTCTGTAACCGAAACTATATTACTACTCAAGTCACAATTCCCTTAGTTATATACGTCACATTCTCCATGATTCTATTTCTATTTCAACCTCAATTTATAATAAAACTGATTGACATTATTAATACTGTTGGCCTTACCTAAATATTAATAATATGCAATTGTATTTATATATACAACAAAATACCAGTTTTCAGTGTAAACATAAAGCTAATTTGCATATTGATATTAAAAAAACTGATTTTAATAAAAATGTGCTTGGTATTATTGATTTCTAATTGTTTGGTTTTATCTTATTGAATATGAGCAAAAATCTCTTCAATAAATCCTAAAAGAAATTCATTAACAAGAAGAAATAACTGTAATTTTATTCTTTACTTCCTATTTTAACTAAATAGTTAAATTAGGAAAATTTAGCATTGAAAAATGGAAGTGATGAAAGAGTAAGTTTCAGTTGTTCTATTTTACGATTATACCCCCTCCGTTTCAAATATTTTTATCTGAATTCTTAATTAGTTTCATTAGCCTTTCTAATTTAATATGATATTTTATTACATTTAAACTTAAATACTTGCACCCTACGGAGGGTGCATATATTTGCTAGTTTGCATAATAATGTTCTTCATTTTAGAGTTGGAACGAGTAGGAAAGTGATAAAATCGGATGTGTGGACATGTTGGAGGAAATTTGATAGGTATAAGTAGTATAGTGCAAAAGAGGTAGGTGAAAGGGTGGGAGGATTTTTTTATTCAAATCCTCCTACCCTTATATATACTAGCAAATATATGCACCCTCTGGGTGCAAGTATTTAAGTTTTAATGTAATAAAATATTGTATTAAATTAGAAAGGCTAATGAAACTAAATAAGAATACAGATAAAAAGATTTGAAACAGAGGGAGTATAATAAAAAATGGAACAACTGAAACTTACTCTTCCATCACTCTCATCTTTCATTGTTATTTTTTCTAATTTAAGTATTTAGTTATAAGAGGAAGTAAAGAATAAAATTACAGTTATTTTTTTTCTTGTTAATGGATTTCATTTCAGATTCATTGAAGAGATTATTGCTTATATTCATTAAAATAAAACAAAACAGTTAGAAATCAATAATTCTAAGCACATATTCATTAAATTCGATTTTTTAATATTAATATGCAAATTAGCCTTCCCGTTCACACTGTAAACCGCTATTTTGTTGTATATATAAATATAATTGCATGTTGTCAGTATGTAGACATAGTTAACAGTATTAATAATGTAAGACAATTTTATTAATAATTGAGGTCTAGATAAAAATAAAATCATGGAGAATGTGATGTCAATAACTAAGAGAATTGTGACTTGAGTAGGAATATAGTTTCGGTTACAGACAGAAAAACACACAATCTCCATTATAATAAGATATGGTAGCAGGCAGGTATTGCATATCAAGCAATGCCTGTGCCTGAAGCTTTTTTAAGTGAGGAAAGGCTTTGCACAGAACCAATCCCACTCTCTAAGTGACTGCCACATTTGAGCCAAAAAGAAGAACAAGTCAACATCATTGGCTGCAGCAGCCGCCGCAGGTTAAATTTTGGAGTTTTCCTTCTCCGAGACACTTGCCTTGACAAAGGCTGAGGAATGCATCTCTCCCGGTGGTTTTGCTACGCGTCTGGATACCAATCCAAGTATTTCTACGTCCCCGCGTATGTTATTTGCTAGATGGCCGTTGAGCAACAGGCTTCACCCGCCCTTTGACAGATTTTGTTTTTCATCCTGCTGGATGTCTAGCTATCCTCCTCACCGATAACCCGACTATGAGACAATTTTTAAGAGTAGGGGAGTTATAGAACACATTTTATAGACAAAAATAGATAACAAAATGTCGCCATTTTTCTCCACCCCCTCAAATTTTTCGAGTTTAAAATCGATATAACTCGGCAAATATTTCAAATTGGAAGCTCAAATTTGAGGGATTGTCTAATTTTAACCTACTCTACACCTGTACAAAATTTCAGAAAAATTGAAGGGGGGTGGGTGCCATGGCCCTGATGATTTGACATGGAATTACCCATATATATATATATATATATATATTCAAATATATGGAATATTTTGTTGATCCTATCATTTCTGAAAGTTTTCGAGTATCTCTCACTAACTTTAATTAAGTTTCATATTAAGTGCAAATGGATAATAGCTTTTTAATTTGTTTATACATTTATCTTCCAGCCTTTCAATTACTGATTTTATATTGATTTCATTCTCAAGGGAGATAACTCCCTTGACTATCAGCTTCAAATTACAGAAAAGTAATATGAGAAATAAGCAGGGAACAATCCTTGACCTATGGGGGTTATTTTCTGTCGGTCATCATCGTATATTCAAATGACGATAGTCTAATAATCCTTGTGATTAGTGATATTTAGCATTAAGAAAATAATTATAAGATAAGTTCCTATAAATAGGAAGTGACTTGACATTAAGTGGGGGTTGCTTAAGGGCAGCATTTAAGTAAGTACTGATAAGTGTCCGTCTTATTACGGTGAGGGGGTTAGTTTAAAGATTACGAGGAAACATACAAGATCTTTTCGAGTGTGATAGATGATTGGGCGTTGATTGATTAACAGAAATATATTGATCTTACCTCACTTGGCATTGAAATATTCAGATCAGCTTATTTTGTTCTCAGATCTTCGAGACACTTTGTCTGTGGATGACTCTATATGCTCCCAATCCCTTGTGGGTAGAACAATTTCGAGGGGATTTTTTGCTGATGACCACCGACTAAGCTTAAAAAAGGCAATGCTCTCTTGTAAAATACCACTGTTTAGACACTTTGAAAATAAATGGAAAAAAGAAGAAGAAGAAGAAGAAGAAGAAGAAGAAGAAGAAGAAGAAGAAGAAGAAGAAGTGGAAAAGAATTCTTTTTTTTTTTAATTAAAAAGTCTGTGGATGACTCTATATGCTCCCAATCCCTTGTGGGTAGAACACTTTGATTTTTGCTAATGACCACTGACTAAGCTTAAAAAAGGCAACACTCTCTTGTAAAATACCACGGTAATTTTCACCTTTAGTTGACTAAATTCCTAGCATAAAATTGTGCATGCGCATTATCTGAAATGAACTTAATTGTTATTAAGAACACATTTTATGATATTTTTGTATTTTTTTTTCGAAAAGTTTCTAAGACTTTTAAAATGGCTACCAGCTTGTTTCAAAGTGAAAGTCAGTTGGCTAAATTCCTAGCATAAAATTATCTGAAATGAACTTAATTGTTATTAAGAACACATTTTATGATATTTTTGTGTTAAAGCATGCAGTTGTATTGTCTTTGAAAAAGTTTCTAAGATTTGTTTATTTCGCACGGAGACTTTCAAAATGGCTACCGGCTTGTTTCAAAGTGAAAATCAAGGGAGGTTACTCTAATTGCCTTATTTGCTAGGAATTTAGCCAACTAAAGGTGAAAATTACCAATACCACTGTTTAGACATTTGGTTAAGGTCCAAGTGGTAGGATATTTACCACATACCCCATGTGTACGGGTTAGGCACAAGGCCATATTAATGTGGGACCACCCATGAACCGAAGCTCATGGGTGGCGGGTGCAAAAAATGCATTGCTCCCGTCAGCATTCAATAACCAATAAGCAGTAACCAATAAGCACCCCAGCTGGGAGCTATTTTCAAAGGAACACCTTTTGCTTTTCACTGTAAACTCCCGGTTGTTTGTTTACAAACAACAGACTTTTTTTTGCATTAGAATTTCATTTCAAGATTTTTTTAAAAGTTTGTTCATGTATATTCATAACCCAAAGACACGTTTTTATACTAAAATAGTTTTCGATTATGATAAAAAAAAAATTAGTTATTTATTGGTTACTTGGTCTCAACATCCTTTTATTTAGATAAACATAAAAAAATATTTTGTAAATAAAAAATATTTTCATTTAAATAAACATATCTGCATCATAAACTCAAAGAGCGTGGAATATCCTCCCGAGACTACGGTAATCACATGGGACGCTCATCAAGGAATCGCAATCCGTGGAATGGTGGGCCATCGACACAACCACTTTTATTACAATATGTCCACCGATTCCCAAAACAAATTGGAAAAAATTTCTCCAAACAGTCAGGCATGAGCTCAGAACTCGATCCATACTACACAGCAAGGTCATAAAATTCACTAATAAAATTTTCAAAACTATAAATAAAATTTTGGCACTCATAAATCTCACTAAAATCAACTTTTTAACTATGTCAAACTTTCGGAAAAAATTCAAAAACCGAATTATACTACTGGTCACTGACACAAAAAATGCAAAATACAAAATCAATTATCTGCATTTCTCTTCTGATTAAATAAAGATTATTTTAATATAAAAATGTGTTTGTAAACAAGCAACCGGGACTCACAAACCTTCTTTTTGGACTCGGGAACCTTCTTTTCAGACTCGGGAACTTTCTTGTTGTAGTCAAGAACCTTCTTGTCGTAATCGGGAGCCATCACGGAACTTTGAACCTAACCCTTTATTCAGTCCACGGGGTTATCCTGTTCTCATTCCACTAACCATAGCTGGGGTAGGAGTTGTCTTAATTATTTTTCTATGTTACTGCCTCTACTCAGTGCATATCGGCCGAAACATTGTACAAATAACAATAAAGATGGGGACAATAGTCCGAATAACGCAGATAATACTAATCATCAAACCTCATCTCAAACATTCAGAGAAACAACCGGGAGTTTACGGTGCAAAGCAAAAGGTGTTCTTTTCAAAACAGCTCCCAGCTGGGGTGCTTATTGGTTACTTGGTGCGGAAAAACTGAAGAGACATGTTTTGCCAGAGGTTTAGCATCGTTGGAAGCGAATGACTTTGATGTTAGATTTGTTTTTTGAAAGGGGAAAACATTTAAATATTCCTTCTTTCTTTCCCGACTGAATGACAGATATCGACTTAGATGTAATCAAAAGAATTTATTAGTTTATCAACATTAGACGGTCGTTGTTTCTTTATAGACTTTCTGTCCTAAACTGACACATCAAAATTGACGACAGAAAAAGATATTAAAAAGTGTAAGAGACTTATTTTGTCTGTTAGCACTTCTCTCTCAGATCAGAGTGTAGTATCTGTGCTTTCTGCCAAAAGATCAGTGTAGTATCTGTGCATTCTGACATAAGATGAGTGTGTAGTATCTGTGCATTCTGTCAAAAGATCAGAGTGAAGTATCTGTGCATTATGACAAAGATCAGAGTGTGGTATCTGTGCATTCTGCCAAAAGATCAGAGTGTAGTATCTGTGCATTATGACATAAGATGAGTGTGTAGTATCACTGCATTCTGACAAAGATCAGAGTGAAGTATCTGTACATTATGACAAAGATCAGAGTGTAGTATCTGTGCATTCAGCCAAAAGATCAGAGTGTAGTATGTGTGCTTTCTGCCAAAAGATCAGAGTGTAGTATCTGTGCATTCTGCCAAAAGATCAGAGTGTAGTATCTATGCATTCTATCAAAGATCAGAGTGTAGTATCTGTGCATTCGACCAAAAGATCAGAGTGTAGTATCTGTGCATTCTACCAAAGATCAGAGTGTAGTATCTGTGCATTTGACCAAAAGATCAGAGTGTAGTATCTGTGCATTCTACCAAAGTTCAGAGTAGTATCTGTGCATTCTATCAAAGATCAGAGAGTAGCATCTAAGCATTCTGCCAAAAGATCAGAGTGTAGTATCTATGCATTCTGCCAAAATATCAGAGTGTAGTATATGTGCATTCGACCAAAAGATCAGAGTGTAGTATCTGTGCATTATGACATAAGATGAGTGTGTAGTACTACTGCATTCTGACAAAGTTCAGAGTGAAGTATCTGCATTTTGACAAATGATCAGAGTGTAGTATATGTGCATTCTTACAGAAGATCAGTGTGTAATATCTGTACATTCTGCAAAGATCAGAGTGTAGTATCTGTGCATTCGTCCAAAAGATCAGTGTTGTATCTGTACATCTGAGTGTAGTATCTATGCATTCTGCCAAAGATCAGAGTGTAGTATCTGTGCATTATGACATAAGATGAGTGTGTAGTATCACTGCATTCTGCCAAAAGATCAGAGTGTAGTATCCATGCATTGACCAAATCATCAGAGTATGGTATCTGTGTATTCTGCTAAAGATCAGGCTAGTATTTATATACCATGCCAAATATCAGAGTGAAGTATCTGTACATTCTGCCAAAAGATCAGAGTGTAGTATCTGTGCATTATGACAAAAGATCAGAGTGTAGTATCTGTACATTATGACAAAGATCAGAGTGAAGTATCAGTGCAATCTGCCAAAGATCAGTGACCACTAGATGCAGTCTAGTGTCATATCCAGCACACTAAGACCCTCGGCCACTACCTTCTAGCATCTATAATGTTAAAAAGCCTTGGAGCTCGCAATTAAGGCAATAAGGTTAGTACATCATATAGGCTTGATGTTACCAGCTGATTGATTGAAGGATTTTTGCTGGTCGTACTACAATTTAAAACTTTACATATGACCCTTGAACATCATGATGCCTATTTCAACATGCTATAGATACTAAGATCTTCACACTAGACTGTAAGCCTCTTAAGCTAGTAGAACAATTCACATACATAGGTAGTAATATCTCATCCACAGAAAGTGATATTAATACACAAATAGGAAAGGCATGGTCGGCCACAAACAAATTATCAGTCATATGGAAATTCAATCTCACTGACAAGTTAAAGCGACAATTCTTCCAGGCTGTGATTATATCAGTACTGCTGTATGGTTGCACTACTTGGACCCTAACAAAGTGCTTTGAGAATAAGCTAGATGGGAGCTGCACAAGAATGCTACATGCAGTCTTGAACAAGTCGTGGAAACAGCACCCCACAAGGAAGTAGCTGTATGGCCACCTGCCTCCCATCTCACAAAGACAAGGCATGCAGGATACTGTAGGAGAAACAAGGATGAGCTCATAAGCGATATACTCCTGTGGAAGCCAACACATGGACATGCTAATGTGGATCCCCCAGCATGGACCTACATTGACCAACTATGCGATGATGCTGGTTGCTGTACAGAAGACCTCCCAGTGGCAATGAATGATAGCAAAGGTTGGCGAGAGATTGTCCTGGATATCTGTGCTGCTTGTGCGACATGATGATGATGATGATGATGATAGATACTGCTCCGAGTCACATTTAATAACGAGTTATTCCATGTCAAATCATCTAAGCCATGTCATCCATACCCTTCAATTTATCTGAAATATTGAAAGATTTGAGTTTCATTTTTTGATTCCTCTGGCCAAAAAGTTTTTATATATATTTACCAATGCCTCTGCATG
>JALAJA010000078.1:32500-40000 GCA_023376005.1 Doryteuthis pealeii
ACTTTATATATATATATATGTATATATATATGTGTGTGTGTGTGTGTATGTGTGTGTGTAGAAAGTACCGGTACCGATCGAGAGCGTTCTGTGCCTCGTGATTAATGATATATTTATTTCGTTTTTCCGTTTACAATGTTGCTTTGATAAAGACATCTTCATATGGTCGAAACAGATTTCTGTCAGCAAAACTTTTAACATCTTGTTGTTCTTTCTACAAAACTTTCTACACATATTGTCGGATTCAATATCCATTTTACCTTTCATATATATATATATTATATATATATATATATATATATTCCACTCACGCAGTTGCAGACAACAAAAAAAAGAATTGGACACTACGCCATCGTCTTTAGTAGACGGATGGATGCCAACAAAACAAAATTAATTTCTCTGTAGCAACTAGCTACTACTCAACCCAATAGTTTTTTTTTTTGTAGTCCGTATTATTCATTAATTTCAAGTGAGTAATGTGTTCATATATATAAATAGATAAATATCCTTTTTTAATTTTTCATTAATAAAAACTCAGATAAAAAATGTTATCTATATTTGTTCATTTTTTTTTCTCTCCTTTTCGCATTATCAGAGAATTACTCAGATATCTTTAAAGAATATTTTCTTTTAGTGATAAGAATTCTGTTGCTTCTTTCTTTCTTTCTTTCTTTCTTTCTTTCTTTCTTTCTTTTTCATTCTTTTTTTCTTTCTCTTTTGTTGCTTCTTTCTTTCTTTCTTTCTTTTTCATTCTTTTTTCACTCTTTTTTTCTTTCTCTTTTGTTGCATCTTTCTTTCTTTCTTTCATTCTTTCTTTCTTTTTCATTCTTTTTCTTTCTCTTCTGTTGCTGCTTTTTTTTTATTTATTTATTTCCTTCCTTCTTCCTTTTTCCTTCTTTTTTTCTTTTTCTTTTGTTGCTTCTTTCTTTCTTTCATTCTTTCTTTCTTTCTTTTTCATTCTTTTTTCTTTCTCTTCTGTTGCTACTTTTTTATTTATTTATTTCCTTCCTTCTTCCTTTTTCACATTTTTTCTTTTCTTCTGTTGCTTCTTTCTTTCTTTCTTTCTTTTCATTTTCATTCTTTTCTTTTCAGACTATTTGCTTCATTCTTTCTTCACTCTTTTTTCTTTCTCACTCGTTTTCTTAATTTCTTTTCACTTTATTTTTTTTTCTTTCCTTCTTTTTCACACGTTTTTCTTTTCTCTTCAAAATCTTTGCTTTGTTCTTTCTTTTCCATTTTGACTTTCTTTCTTTCTTTCTTTCTCCTTTTCTCTTTATTTTCTTTCTTTCTTTCTTTCTTTCTTTCTTTCTTTCTTTCTTTCTGTCTCCTTTTCTCTTTATTTTCTTTCTTTCTTTCTTGCTCCTTTTCTCTTTATGTTCTTTCTTTCTTTCTTTTTCATTCTCTTTCTTTTTCTTTCACTCTTTTCTTTGCTTCTTTCTTTCTTCCTTCCTACTTTTTACTTACTTTCTATTTATTTTGTATATAATCAGACGTGCATTGAGTAGTCACTCAAATGTGACGGTTGGTTGAACATCTACTTGGTATACAATAATATGTATTGTTAGGGGCAACAAGTGCATTCTAAAAGGTAAATAATGTTTCTTTTCGCTATTACTGTTTGGTTTGTGGTAAATTTTAAAGGTCTTCTTGTTTGTTGAACTAGAGAATAATTCAGTGTAGTCAATTTGTTTACAGCAGAGTCAGTTTCTACTCTTGCACGGTTCGCAAAACATTATTATTTTCTTTTGTTTCGTATAACTTTGTTGTCTAACATTTTGTTACTCTAAGATTCTTTTAGGCCTACGACAGGCAGGGATACCTGGTTCTAGATATATACTTCTTTGGTTTCTCTGATTTTAAGGATTTCTCAATTGGTAAGAAAATATTATTACTAAGGATATATATATTCTTTACTTATATATTTGCTCTGTGACTCTAACATTAAGAGCACACATTGAGCTCTCAAACTGCGACAGGGTTTTTAAATAAAAACTCTTGTGTCGTAAGGAAGATTTCTTCTCTGGACTTTTGGATTATATATATATATATATATATATACATACATACATATTTGCTCTACTAACGTATTGAGCACTTTATATTTGTTATATCGCTGTCTTATCATTGTGAAACTTGAATCAACTAACCACTGTGACCATTTTCACCGGTAAGTCACTTTTTCCACAAATACCATATATATATATATATATATATATATATGAGGTGAGGTAAACAAATGTACGTATTTTGCTTTGAATAAAGTCAGACTGAGGATGTTCTTCGTGTCAGAAGGACGAAATATTTCTCTCTTACTTGGACTTATTTGAGTCATTATTTTTGTTCACTTTTCCTTTTATCTCACCTGAGATATATATATATATATATATATGTGTGTGTGTGTGTGTGTGTGTGTGTGTGGAGAAAATTTTTAAAGAAAACAAACACAGGATGTCATGAACGATGGAAACTCTTTATATCCATACTTAAGTATTTAGGTTTTTTTTTTAATAAAACTTTCTTCTGGACATTGAAAATTTGTATGAGTAAAAGATGAAAAATGTTCAGTGTTTGTTGAATGTGTGATAAAAGGTTATTTACCGTTATTTACGTGGCGTTTGTAGACGAAAGCCGATGACGTGATCATTGCGTGTGATAGGGAAAATTAATTATCAGAAACCGTCGAATGTCGAACGTGAATTGTCCACGAGTGAATGTTAAATCATCGACTTTCATCTATAAACGCGATGTAAATAACGGTAAATAACCTTTTATCACACATTCAACATACACTGAACATCTTTCATCTTTTACGCTGACCCGGAGTGGTAGTACCTGTTAGGGTCCCATCTATGGGTTGAATAGAAAAACATGAGTTTATAAACAAATTGCATTATGCATTAAGAATGAATTTATTTCAAAACTTTGTCGGCATTAAATGACCCACCGAGGTTGATATGCCGTAAAACAAAACAAACCAAAATCTTTAAGTAAATCAGAATGGTCTTTTGATAACAAGTGACCACTAGTTCTTTTCAATTGAAGAAACAGATGTCCGAGCAAACGATTTGACTTGCTGATGACAAACACAACACTTCAACTTTCTGAGTCAGTGTTTACTTCTGTGTACTACTACCTTCGTCGGCACTGCGATTAACATCACAAATCCATTTCTCAGGTCGTACATACCAAAACTTTATTTTCCTATTTGTCACTTTTCTATCAAACAAATTCCCATTGAACTTTGCTAATTCAATATACAAGCGCCAAAAATGAATATCAAAATCGGAGCCTATTTGTTAATGATTTGAAACAAGATACATAGTGGATAATATACGTCATATTATAATGGAGATTGTGTGCTTTTTTGTCTGTAACCGAAACTATATCACTACTCAAGTTACAATTCCCTTAGTTATTGTCATCACATACTCAATGATTTTATTTTAATTTTAACCTCTATTATTAATAAAATTGTCTTACATTATTAATACTGTTAACCATATCTACATACTAGCAACATACAATTATGTTTATATATACAACAAAATGGCGGTTTACAGTGTGAAGGGGAAGGTTAATTTGCATATTGATATAAAAAAATAAATTTAATAAATATGTGCTTAGTATTATTGATTTCTAACTGTTTGGTTTTATTTTAATGAATATAAGCAAAAATCTCTTCAATGAATCTTAAATGAAATCCATTAACAAGAAAAAATAATTGTCATTTTATTCTTTACTTCCTCTTATAACTAAATACTTAAATTAGAAAAATAAAATGAAAGACGAGAGTGATGGAAGAGTAAGTTTCAGTTGTTCTAACATTTCGATTATCATCGCCTGAGAGAGAGGATACAGACAGACAGTGGTTGTGTGTGTGTGTGTGTGTGTGTGTGTGGTGAGACAGAGACAGACAGACGGACAATGTGTGTGTGGGGAGAGAGAGTGGGGGAGCCGACAGTGTGGGTAATAATTTTCATATATTTGCTAAAAAAACCAAGCCTGGTATATTTAATGTGTATATATATTTACTTTGTCGTTAATTGTTTATTTTCAAAGTTTCCTCCGGACATACATATACTCACAACTGCCCTTATATATATGTATAGATAGATAGATAGATAGATAGATAGATAGATATATTGCTCAACTTTTGACCCCCCCCCTCTAGTAAGCGATAAAAAATGTAGTGCCTGTTACTTACTGTGGGTCATGCTATTTTCACGACTAATTGGAGGTTAGTGGGCAAGTCATGATCCTAAAAATACAAACAAACATTGTAAATATTGTTTTTGCTGGAAGGAATGAAGGGAAAAGTGTGTCGGAGAATGAGAAAAGTCCCAGGTGATAAAATCATAATAAGAGAAGAGAGAGAGAGAGAGAGAGAGAGAGAGAGGGAGGAGAGAGAGAGAGGTGAGAGATAGATAGACTAGAGAGAGCAGAGACAGGAGAGAGAGAGGAGAGGAGAGAGAGAGGAGAGGGAGGAGACAGAAGACAGAGAAGAGGGAGAGAGAGAGAGAGAGAGAGAGAGAGAGAGAGTGGGGGGAGAGAGGGAGAGAGAGAGGAGCAAGAGACAGACAGACAAGAAGAGCAGACAAGAGAGAGAGACAGAGGACGAGAGAGAAGAGAGAGAAGAGAGGAGAGAGAGAGAGAGAGAGTGGGGGAGAGAGAGGGAGAGAGAGAGAGAGGACAATGAGGGAAAGAAGAGAGCAAGACAGAGAAGGAGAACCGACAACAGAGAGGAGAGAGACGAGAGGAGTTAGAGAGNATCGCATACTCGCCGGGCCGATACTATAGCATACTGAGAACCTAATAATCACGCTTGGAGAGTCGCCCCATCCACCTTACCTTATCACAGACCACTCACTAAGCGGTAGTCCCGTATCACCGTCCCTAGCACTTCCCCAATAAACCTTCAACTGCATTAATTTCAGCATACTGTACGAGCTGTTTTATAGCAACTGAGAAAAAATCTGAAACTCTCAACAAACTTCTAAGCATAACTTCAGCAAACTGCAATGGCGTTTATAATAGCAAACTAACCCAAGAACAAAGAAACGACCCGAGAAGCTTCTTAGAGCCTTTACCTAGCAACGAAGAAACACCGTATCACCACTGATACAGAGAACTTAGAAACAATAAGTCTGCGCGACGAATTCCAACTTAATTGTGCCAAACCCTTTTGTTGTTATAACCCTTTGTCAAATTCCTTTACTTGTACCCTGTAAATTTTGTAATACAAGGTCATGCATTCTAACTTTTTGTGTTTTTTGATTCTTCTTGTCAAACAATTTGCCAACGATTACGGGCGAATTAAAAAGCCGCCTTCGAAACTCGTAAAATACGTTTTAAGAAATTAGAAAAGTTGCCGATAGGGAAATAAAGTATTTGGTGAATACACCTGTTTGAAATGGAATGTATGTTAATCCATGCACGATGAATGGCTGACTAGAGTTATACAGTTATAAATGCTGACTCAGAGATTGACATTGATCAAGTGGTTGGTATTTCAATCAGGCCAAGTCGACTCTTACTGCGGACATCTGTTTCTTCAATTGGAGACAATGACGTGGTCACTTAGAGTTGTTGTCATCGCCGCGGACGTCGTTTGCTCTGTCTGGAAGCTAAATGGAATTTGAAGTGTTTGTTGATTTTTTTCATTATAATTTTTGGATTCCTTCCTTTGATCTGGAAGAGTTATCTTCCCTCTGGTTGCCCGGTTGACCACAGGGTCCTGTTGATTTAAGCGCCTTTTAAACTCTCTTCTCGCCTCTCTCTCTCTCTCTTCATCTTCTCCTCTCTTGCTTACTCGGACACGTGACATACAATGGGTTAGACATTTATGTCTTACACCTCGTCGCTGTGGGGCTTCCGCCCCCATTACAAACACTTAGTAATGTATCTTAGTTTATGGACTCCCATAACCTAAAATATCTTCTAGGTAACTCGTTTGATCTTATCTCATATGTACTAGCAAATATATGCACCCTCCGGGTGTAAGTATTTAAGTTTTAATGTAATAAAATATTATATTAAGAAGGCCAATGAAACTAAAATAAGAATGCAGATAAAAAATATTTGAAACAGAGGGGTGCGATGCTGGGTACCACTTCAGTCTATGCATATATAAAGGGCAGTTGTGTGAATCTGTATGTCTGGAGGAAACTTTGAAAATAAAACAATTAACAACAAAGTAAATATATATACACATTAAATATCACCAGGGCTTGGTTTTTGAGCAAAAATAATGAAGATTTGATTGTGACATAAGCAGTGACATAGTTTTGTTTACAACGAATCTCCATTATAATAAGATATATACCTATTTCAACAATCTTTACTGTCCTAATTAGAGAAGGAAGAAATTGACTTCGAAGTTTTTATCTTCTTCCCAGTTAATTTACACAGCTCCTGGGTGTATTGTGACATAAGCAGTGACATAGTTTGGTTAAAGACTGACTAACACCGAATCTTCATTATAATAAGATATACCTATTTCATCAATCTTTACTGTCCTAATTAGAGAAGGCAGAAATTGACTTCAAAGATTTCATCTTCTTCACAGTTAATTTACACAGTTCCTGGTGTATTGTGACATAAGCAGTGACATAGTTTTGGTTAAAGACTGACTAACACCGAATCTTCATTATAATAAGATATATACCTATTTCAACAATTTTACTGTCCTAATTAGAGAAGGCAGAAATTGACTTAAAGATTTCATCTTCTTCCAGTTAATTTACACAGTTCCGGAGGGTATTGTGACATAAGCAGTGATATAGTTTTGGTTAAAGACTGACTAACACTGAATCTTCATTATAATAAGATATATACCTATTTCAACAATCTTTACTGTCCTAATTAGAGAAGGCAGAAATTGACTTAAAGATTTCAGCTTTTCCAAGTTAATTTATGCAGTTCTGGAGGGTATTGACACAAGCAGTGACATAGTTTTGGTTAAAGACTGACTAACACTGAATCTTCATTATAATAAGATACATACCTATTTCAACAATCTTTACTGTCCTAATTAGAGAAGCAGAAATTGACTTCAAAATTTCATCTTTTTCCAAGTTAATTTATGCAGTTCCGGAGGGTATCGTGACACAAGCAGTGACATAGTTTTGGTTAAAAACTGACTAACACTGAATCTCCATTATAATAAGATATATACCTATTTCAACAATCTTTACTGTCCTAATTAGAGAAAAAGAAATTGACTTCAAAGATTTCATCTCCTTCCCAGTTAATTTACACAGTCCTGGGTATCGTGACACAAGCAGTGACATAGTTTTGGTTAAAAACTGACTAACACCGAATCTTCATTATAATAAGATATATACCTATTTCAACAATCTTTACTCTCCTAATTAGAGAAAGCAGAAATTGACTTAAAAGATTTCATCTTCTTCAAAAAAAAATGCAGATTTTCAAAGATAAAAGAAATATTCCTATTTTGTCTTGTCGGTTTTGTTCATCTTTTCAATTAGGGAAACAAAT
>JALAJA010000078.1:42500-72500 GCA_023376005.1 Doryteuthis pealeii
AGCGTATGAGTAGCACAGGGATCTATGCAGTAAAGTGAGGAGCTGATGGTAGGTGTGGCATTCCACCTCAGATGTTAAAACAATCTCCTTGGTCTAGCACTAGTGAAAAGGGATAGACTCCATCGCTGGCTAATACCAACATTAGGCCACCCCGACAACTTATTCAGAAGGTCATTTTCTTATAAGTCTAACATAAACAAAGGGGAACCACTCTTGACTGATAAATTATTTATTTATTTTCCCATTAAATTAACCCTAAACCCCTAACCCAAACCCTAACCCTCAACCTGTCTTCTTTTTTCCTAGTAGATCAATAGATAAATAAATAATGTATCAGTCAAGAGTGGTTCCCCTTTGTTTATGTTGGACTTATAGGAAATCACCTATTCAGTATACTAACACACACTTTCACATGGATGGATAATTTGATATTTTTAAAAAGTGAAAAATCTACCTGCCCTACACATAAAGCCACACAATGTATGTGTGTTATAAATTAGATAATTGCAAAAAACAGCAAATATATATTTGATGCATCATTCGCTGATATCATTGAAGCACGGATATTTGTTTTCTTTGAGGATTGGGGGGTGGGTGAGGATTTCATTTTTATCTGTGAGTTTTGTTTGTTTGCGATCAAAGGAAAAAGCGTAACAAACGAATAGCTGATAAACATTTAAGTGAGAAAAATACCGTTTTACAGATTTTCGCTTTGATTCTGCAAAACTGGAAATCGAGTTAATTACAGTTAAAACGGAGAAAGAGAAAGACGAACGAGAATAGATATCCAAATTCACAATGACACGTTTGGTGGAAGAAAAGGTTAAAAAAGAAGAATACATTGTATTATTATTTAATGTACAATTGTTACCATTGGTTTCAAAGCAGTATGTTAGCCACTTATCATTAAGACATTTTATTTTCAATTCTCTAATACTAGAAAAAACTACAATTCACCTGATGATTGCATCGCATGAAACCAAAATGGTTGTGAATGTTCCTTTGTCACCTAATAAATAGATATGTAAAACCTTTATATATTTATTTTATTATATTATATAACAGCTCTATTTCATATTGAGCACTCTCCCAATAATACTGCGTTTGGCACACTGTTCCAGTAAAAGCTGAAACAATGACAATCCCACACTATAGTATATATATATATATATATATATATATATATATATATATATATATATAAATTTTTTGATGTTTGTTTATTTTAGAAGCATTGTTGAATAAAGTATCTATTAATATTTATATTTTTGCTTGAAGGCAATTACAATGCGTATATCACATAAAATTCGATAATTATAGAAGATAATAATGACAAGTGAATTTCGGTAAAGAATTATTCTGTGTGTAGAACATCGTACAGACTGTTTCAACTTTATTAAGTCTCATCAGCGATGTATACTAATGATTTCCCTCCGACAGAAATCAAAAGCACCAAATTTATCTCAGATCACAAGGATAAAATCAAAATTCTCAGTCTAAGGAAAAGATACAAAAAATTGCACCATCCAAATCAGCCATATATATATATATATATATATAAATATATATATATATATATATTGGGGGGGGTTATGTGCTTAATTAAAGTCATACCTAATTTGGTAATTAATTAATTATAATTAATGAATTAGGCGTGCATATCGGTTTAAATGTAAAGCGTAAACAAATCGATAAAAAGTTGATCTCAGTATGTACATTTCAGCCTATTAGGCCTCATCAGCAGAGCTATAGACAGGCCTAATAGGCTGAAATGTACATACAGAGATCGACTTTTTCTCGATTTGTTTACGCTTTACATTTAAACCGATATGCACGCCTAATTCATTTAATTATAATTAATTAATTAACAAATTAGGTATGACTTTAATTAAGCACATAATCTCCCAAAGAATTGTCGGTCTTGCCATTTCAAATACATCGTTTGAACACTTCATATATATATATATATATATATATATATATATATTAATTCTATTCTTGTCTCCAACTCAAAAAAATAAAAATTCTACTCTGATGAAGGTCGGCAAAATCTGTGTACGGAATATTTTATACATTTTTCCTATTATTATTATCATTATCATTTCAACTCCATCTGATTATTTTAATAATAATAATAACGTAAATCCGTATACATTTTGATAAACAGACCGAAACACATGTGTAAGTGATATCGATTAAAAGTGATATCGATAAAATTCATTTTTATCCGTCTACATTTCTTTTCTTTACTCATTTTTCCTCATATTGTCGGATTCATTTCCCATTCTCACAATATATATATATATATATAATATATATATATAATAGAAGAGAGAGAGAGAGAAGAGAGAGAGAGAGAGAGAGGAGAGAGAAAAAGAAAGAGAGAAAGAGAGAGAGAGCATCTTATTGAGGGAGAGAGAGAGAAGGGAATTGTACTGTGAATAAGAGAAGGGGAATATTACTGAAAGAGAGATAGACACACACAGAGAGGGGGAGGGAGAGAGGCAAAGATTAATTTTTTTACAAATCTTAAAATGGTGTTAAGAATTCAATGTGTAATGGAAGAAGAAAACTTTGTGGCATTCTATGAATTCATTTTTTGAATCTTCGTTTTCTTTGAAAAGAGAATCTAATTAATTTCATCTTTGAGTTTTTTCCTTTGTGAGACATCACAGAAAAACACGAGGAAAGAGACGAAAAGGTAACAGATATACATTGTTTGTTTATTCGTTTGTTTTGTTTTACGGCATATCAACCTCAGTGGGTTATTTAATGCCGATAAAGTTTTGAAATAAATCAATTCTTAATGGATAATACAATTTTTTTATAAATACATTTTTCTATTTAACCCATAGATGGGACCCTAACAGGTACTACCACTCCGGGTCAGAGTGGACCAGGGAGCAATGGTGATGAAGGGTTGCTCCACATTCCCCAAACCTCCAGAACTGGAACCTTACCATCAGATAGAGTTTAACGTCATTCTCAGGACATGTAGACCCGCAACCACCGCCTTCTAGCACCCATATGATAAAAAGTGGTTGGGGCTTGCCATAAGGGCAATAGGGTTGGGAAAATCATATAGGTGCTAGGGCTTGACGTGACCAGCCGATTGATCAGAGGGGGCCTCTCCGACTGCCCCTCTAGCCCAAGATAGGGCCAAAGTGGAGTATTGCATGTCATGAACTGCTCATCCACCTGGGCTCTATCCTTAAGCATCACGGGTCACCACCCACGGCCAACAGGTGGCTCTATTGGGGGAGTCTTACCCCTCTGCAGAGGTGTAGTCGGTGCATTCTAACGCCCCAGCCAACAGGGCGGTGATATACATTTAAAAATAAAGTCGTCGGGGTGGCCTGATGTTGGTACCAGCCATACAGCGAGGGAGTCTATCTCCTTTGCATTAGCACTAGACCAAGGAGATTGTTTTTGCATCTGAGGTGGAGCGCCACACCTACCATCAGCTCCTCACTTTACCGTACAGATCCCTGTGCTACTCATACGCTGAGTTGGCGAGGGCCGGTATCGAATGACCCACTGAGGTTGATATGCCGTAAAACAAAACAAACCAAACCAAACTACCACACACTGGATCGAATAAAGAGTTCGTTTTGAATTTCTGAGTTCAGCAAGATGGTTCCCGAGTTTGAAGAGAAGGTTTCTAAGTTCAACAAGAAACACCTGAAGAAGGTTAGAGGGCAGATCGGCCGAAACGTTGTGTATATAACAATTAAGAGGTCAATGAGGACAACAGTCCAAAAAATCTAAATTATCAAGTCTCATCTAAAAAATTCAGAAAAATACAGATGTGCTGCGTCAGTTCGACAAGAAACACCTGAAGAAGGCTGATGGGCACATCAGCCGAAACATTGTGTATATAACAATAAAGATGAGGACAATAGTCCGTAAAATCTAAATAATACAAATTATCAAGGCTCATCTAAAAAATTCAGGGAAATAGTGTAGATAACAATAAAGATGAGGACAACAGTCTGAAAAATCTAAATAATACAAATTATCAAGGCTCATCTCAAAAATTCAGGGAAATAGTGTAGATAACAATAAAGATGAGGACAATGGTCCGAATAATCCAAATAATGCAAATTATCAAGCCTCATCTCAAAGATTCAGGGAAATAGTGTAGATAACAATAAAGATGAGGACAATAGTCCGAGAAATCTAAATAATACAAATTATCAAGGCTCATCTAAAAAATTCTGACAAATAGAGATGTGTTGCATTGGTTCGACAAGAAAACACCTGAAGAAGGCCGGGAGGGCACATTGGCCGAAACGTTGTGTATATAACAATAAAGATGAGGACAATAGCCCGAAAAATCTAAACAATACCAATTATCAAGCCTCATCTAAAAAAAATCAGAAAAATGGAGATGTACTGAATTAATTTGACAAGAAATACCTGAAGAAGGCCGGGAGGGCCCATTGGCCGAAACATTGTGTTGATAACAATAAAGATAAGGACAATAGCCCGAAACATCTAAATTATATAAATTATCAAGCCTCATCTAAAAAAAAAAAAATTCAGAAAAAATGGAGATGTACTGAATTAATTTGACAAGAAATACCTGAAGAAGGCTGAGAGGGCCCATTGGCCGAAACGTTGTGTAGATAACAATAAAGATGAGGACAATAGCCCGAAAAACCTAAATAATACCAATTATCAAGCCTCATCTAAAAAAAATCAGAAAAATTGAGATGTACTGAATTAATTTGACAAGAAATTCCTGAAAAAGGCTGGAGGGCACATTGGCCGAAACATGTGTATATAACAATAAAGATGAGGACAATAGTCCGAGAAATCTAGATAATACACATTATCAAAAATAACAAGAAACACCAGAAGAAGACCGAAGAGCACATTGGCTGAAACATTGTGTATATAACAATAAAGATGAGGACAATAGTAAAACAAATCTAAATAATACAAATTATCAAGGCTCATTTAAAAAATTCTGACAAATACAGATGTGTTGCAAAAGATGTACTGAATTAATTTGACAAGAAATACCTGAAGAAGGCCGGGAGAGCACATTGGCCGAAACATTGTGTTGATAACAATAAAGATAAGGACAATAGCCCGAAACATCTAAATTATATAAATTATCAAGCCTCATCTAAAAAAAAAAAATTCAGAAAAATGGAGATGTACTGAATTAATTTGACAAGAAATACCTGAAGAAGGCTGAGAGGGCCCATTGGCCGAAACGTTATGTAGATAAAGACGAGGACAATAGTTTGAAAATAATTCAAATTATCAAGCCTCATCTTGAATATTCTGACAAAGTTACGTTGTCTTTTGACTTGGTGCTGGAGGTTGGGGTTCATTTCCAGTTAATGTACATCAAAACTCTCTCTCTCTCTCTAAAAGCCGGTATTAGTAGAGTCGTATTTCATCGGAGTTTCAAAAGCAAAAAAAATCCAATCACTCCATCTCATCTTCTTTCCTGATCTCTTACGTTCCACATTCCTCAAAATTTCTTCCTCTCTTTCTCTCTCTCTCTCTCTCTCTCTCACACACACACACACACACACACACACATACACACACACACACACGCACTCCTTTTCTCTCTCTCTCTCTCCTCTCTCTCCCTCTCTCTCTCTCTCTCTCTCACACACCACACAATACACTCACATACACACACGCACTCTTTTCTCTCTCTCTCTCTCTCTCTCTCTCTCTCTCTCTCTCTCTCACTATCTATCTATCTATCTATCTATCTCTTTCTCTCTCTCTCTCTATCTATCTATCTCTTTCTCTCTCTCTATCTATCTATCTATCTATCTCTTTCTCTCTCTCTCTAACACACACACATACACCCACCCACACATACACACACCCACACATAAACACACTCCCCCTCTCTCTCTCTCTCTCTCTCTCTCTCTCTCTCTATCTATCTATCTATCTATCTCTCCCCCCCGTCCTCTCTCCCCCTTCTCTCTCTCACTTTCTTCCCCTCTCTCTCACTCTTTCTCCCCTTCTGTCTATCTCTCTCACACACAACACACCCTCTCTCTCTCTCTCTCTCATCTCTTCCTCTCTCTCTCACTCTTTCTTCCCCTCTCACTCTTTTCTCCCCTTCTGTCTATCTCTCACACACACACACAACCTCTCCTCTCTCTCTCTCCCTCTCCCTCCCTCTCCTCTCCCTCCCCCCCTCTCTCTCTCTCTCTCTCTCTCTCCCCTCTCTCTCTTTCCTTCAGCTAGTAGTCACCTGACTATTGATTAGTAGATAAAGTCACTAATCAATGAGAAGACCAGGTGAGAGATTGGCCTAGTTGTTCACTGAAATAATTACCTATTTCCCTACTTGTAGTTGCACAGGTAAAAACGCCAGGTAAAAATCACCACATGCAGTGACGACTTTCACTTACCTGAAGTCAAGTAATGGACACGGCAACACGGGTTCGAATCCTATATGAAGCTCTTCACATAGCACTGATAATTAAAAAAGTAAAGTCGTCGGGGCGGACTAATGTCGGTATCAAGCAAACAGCGAGGGAGTCTATCCTCTTTTCACTAGCGCTAGACTAAGGAGATTGTTTTTGCGTCTGAGGTGGAGCGCCACACCTACCATCAGCTCCTTACTTTACCGCACAGATCCCTGTGCTACTCATACGCTGAGTTGGCGAGAGCCGGCATTGAACTAGGAACCTTGACTACCGACTGGGCTAACCCGAGAAAAAAAACTGCAATATTGCATATATATATATATATATATATCCCAATCCGGCCCTTGGGGGGTCAGTATAAGCCAATGAAAAAGCTGCTACAATCATTATCAACCATGTCATGTCCACTCATTACTCAACATTATCTTTTGGTCGTTGGTGCTATGATTCAATTTAATAAAACTTTTTTTTCATCTGAGTTGGCGAGGGCCGGTATCGAACCAGGAACCTTGTGGTTTCTAACCGAACGCTATACCGAGTGAGCTAATAGCCTTGATAAAGGCATGAATCCAACTATTCTGCTTCCAGCTATGGGTAAATAGTAGTGCAGACTGGACTCTTTAACCATGGCATGGCAACAGGACTTAGAGAAGGAAATCTCTGAATTCATGTTAAACTTAGCTTAAGAAATTTACCTTGTGTGACATCCTGCCTATGTGGGGGGGTTGGTAAATATACATATTCCCCTCCACACATACACACGCATATACATATATATATATATATGAATATATACATATTCACACACATTTACACACATATATATAAGGTAGGTAAAAAGATAGTGAACAATAAATGATAACTCAAAACAAATCTAAGAGTTGAAATATTTCGTCCGATTTATACGGACATCCTCAGTCAAAGATTTATATATATATATACACAAATACATACACATATATATACACACACACACACATACACATATATATATACACACATACACATATCTATGTATACACATACATACATAAACATATTTATACACATACTCACACACACACACACACATATTAAATCAACTTAGATTTATAAAGGCCCGATTTTTGGTCGAAATAAATTTATTATGGAATAATGATGTTGAGTTTTTCCTTCCTTTCAAAGATAAATATTGCTCTGTATATATTCTAAAAAGTTTATTATACATTGAGCTCTCTGTAGTGATTTCAAGATTCACTGTATTTATACATACTGGATCATACAATAATAATACAGTGTGTCTTAGAAATCACATAGAGAATCATCCCTTACTACCAAGTTTTGGATACCTCACATATATATATATATATACACACACACATTAGCAAAAACAATCTCCTTATTCAAGCGCTAGCGAAAAGAGGATATACTCCCTCGCTGCTGGCTGATTCTCATAGATAACTGTAATTATTGAAGGAATTGAAAAAGTAACAATAAAAAAAACCGAGCGAGGATACGTATAAATGATACGTGAAGTCACTGACCTTGGGTTCTGATTGGCCAAGCCAAAGCTAACAGTGCTAAGAGAAAAAGAGTGAGGGAGAAGTTGCATAGTCTGGGCTGAGGTTTGAAGGGGACTGACGCAAGATGCAGTCTGTCCTCCGAGAGAGAAAAAGAGTGAGGGAGAAGTTGCATAGTCTGTGCTGAGGTTTTGAAGGGGACAGACGCAAGATGCAGTCTGTCCTCCGAGGTCATTTATTTGGGTTGATTTCATAAAGGACTCAAATAAAACAACAAGTCTTGTATTCGTTATTAAAAACTACCAACGGACACAAATCTGAAAGAACTCAAGAGAATCCAAGTAGTTCCAGACAAAAAGAAGATCACAGAGAATGCCAGCCCAACAACAGCCCGGCAGCAACAGACCCAGCAACCCAAGTAGACAGCCTTTAATCCATTCATTTTCTTCATTTATTTACTGTTCCAGAAATTATATATCATCAACATAAGTAAACATTTTATTGGTTTGTTGAGGGAAAGATTAAAGAAAAAATAGTGAACTACAAGGGGCTACCCAGCGTCGACTGGGTAGAAAGAAGGACATCAGATATCACAATATAGTAAAAAATTTTAATTCAATAATTTACAATTTTAAAAAAAATAAGTTATATAAAAAGCTGTCGTCAACAAGGCTAAGCACGACGAGAAGAATTAAATGCTATTACTATGTAAATTTTAATTTTGAAATATCTTCGCAAATATAAATCAAATCCTTATAGTTTTTTGCACAAAAGCTAGTTTTGTTGATAGTGAATGTGTATTCATATTTACTTAGTCGTTAACTTATCTATTCGCTTAGTGCTCTTCAGGGCTAAGATCCGACTAAAGAGATTTGGAGCAAACTCATATTTATACAACACCTTCCACCTAGATTCAAATAACTTAGCATAGACTAAACTAACCAATAAAAAACAAAGAAAAAAGACAAAACACAGAACACCGTTTAAATCTATTATTTTATTTTTATTTTTTTATTTTATTTATCATTATTTGAATCCAACTACTCTAGTTCTAATATATGCATTACATTACATCACGAAGGTGTTGTATAAATATGAGTTTGCTCCAAATCTCTTTAGTCGGATCTTAGGCCTGAAGAGCACTAAGCGAAACTTTTAGTAGGTTTATCTGACTCATTAGGCTTATATATATATATATATATATATATATATATATATATATATACCCATATGTATTTACAATTTGACTTTTAGTCGTCTCCGGCTGTAAAAACCTTGATGAGCAACCGGACGAAAGGGCCCTTGTTTTTATCAAATAAAACAATTTTTTTTAATTTTTTTTTTCACTTTTTTCCTTCGTATCCACCTATATAGGTGATCATAATGATTACCCTTAAAGTATTATTTAAATTTGCTTGTACCAGAAATTATTTATATATATATATATATATATATGATAGAGGGATATATATATATATATATTATATATTATATATATAATAATATATATATATATATGTTTCTTCCAGGCTGTGTTGTGTCGTACTGCTATATGGCTGTACACCTGGGCCCTAACAAACGCCTTGAAAATAAGCTAGATGGGCTGCACCAGAATGCTGCGAGCGGTCCTGAATAAGTCGTGAAGCAGCACCCCACAAAAAAGCAACTGTATGGCCACCTGCCCCCCATCTCACAAACCATACGAGTAAGACGGACTGGGCATGCAAGACACTGCTGGAGAAGCAAGGACGAGCTTGTAAGCGACGTACTACTGAGGAAGCCAGCACATGGGCATGCTAATGTGGGCCGACCAGCCAGGACCTACATTGACCAACTATGTATGGATGCTGGCCGCAGCGCAGAGGAGCTACCAGAGTCGATGAATGATAGGGAAGGTTGGCGAGAGATAGTCATGGATATCCGTGCAAACTGCGCGACATGATGATGATAATATATATATATGATAGAGTAATGTGTCTATTATCATATCAAGGACAGCTAGACAGCTATGGACACCACATTTTCTGTTGAGACAAATGTTCAGGAACATTTATTTCTGGACAAACACCATTTTAAAGAATAATATGATAACAAAAACATAAAAATCATAAAATATTTTAGAATTTTTCACAGAAAACTGAAAACATTTTAAAACATTTTTTTTTAATATAAAATCATAAAAATGATAAAACTTCAACATTATTAATATTGCCGTAGAGTTTTTCCCATCTGTTGAAATGGATGTTTATTCGTTCCAGGTAATATGAACTTTTTCATCTTTTCTTTATATGTTAGTTTGGTTGGGTTGTTTACGGCATGGCAACCCTGGTTGGGTTATTTTATACCAAATATATTTTGTTTTATTCATGCTAGATGGGTAACATGAATAATGGGTTAAACTTTCAAATCGTCGTCAAAATTAAAACGGAAACTTATTTGGTGGTGATTCATGACAGTTTAACTACAGTGTATGAATGAACTTTTTTTACGAATTGGGTTACGGTTTAGGGGTTTGGGGATTAAGGTTGTTTTTAATTACGTATTGCTTAAATAAAACAACAACAACAACAAACAAAAACAACAACAAAAGAACAAATGGTTAAAATAATTGAGGTAATTAGATAAAAATGAGTTTTTAAAAATTTCAATGCTCAACAAAAATAAATTAAATAAAAAAATTTCCTCGGCATAAAATAATCGCTCCATATGACGTTTAGGCACCCCTTTTGCGATATCGATTCATAAGGACATTTTTTCATTTTTCACCGTCAAAATCCGGTTAATTGTTAACAGACGATTTTTAGAGGATTTTTTTAATAAAACTAAATTTTATTTATTTTATTTATAAAACTAACCCCTAACCCTAACCCTAACCCTAACCCCTAACAAACAACCGGATTTTGACTGTGTAAATGAGAAACATGTCCTTATGAATCGAGATCGCAAAAGGGGTGCCTAAAGGTCATATGGTCCAAATAATCCAACAGGGATGACATGCAGTAAAAACCAGCCAGCCAGCCATTGATAGTTGTGTCAGCGTGGGTGTCTTGAGATTTCATGTATTTTGTATGTTACAAATGTGTGGGTGGTACAATTTCAACATGACCCCCCCCCCCGCACACACAAACACACAAGAGAAAACAGGAAGGAATAGTAATACTAATACTATTAATCTTAGAAGAAACGTGTGTTCGTGTGTTCGTGTGTACACAAATATGTGTGCGTGGTTATTTGTACCAGTGTGTGTGTGTGTGTGTGTGTGTTGTGTGTGTGTGTGTGTGTGTGGAGAGTTTATACATTTTATTTAGCTTCTAAAAAAAATATCTTATTTACGTTTACACGAAAGTCAGCTGCGATACATCTGTTTTAAAATGCGCCTACACACGAAAGGAGAAAAACATGGTCGTAGTACAAAGCTAGAAGGGACATATGACCCTTAGGCACCCCTTTTGCTTTGCTGATTCATAAGTACATTTTTTTCATTTACACGTCAACATCCGGTTGTTTGTTAACATACGATTTTTAGAGTTTTTTTATAATTATAAAACTAACCCCTAACCCTAACCCCTAACAAACAACCGGATGTTGACGGTGTAAATGAAAAAAATGTACTTATGAATCAGCAAAGCAAAAGGGGTGCCTAAAGGTCATATGGTCGGCTATAAGTGTAGGGCACCTAGTGTAATGGTCGCTAAATTGCCCTGTTCGCTATATTTTATTCTAATATTTTTGTTCTTTAATTTAACTACCACTACATATATATCTAGTCTTAGGGTAATTTAGTTAGTATTTACTGTGTTATTCGGACTATTGTCCTCATCTTCATTGTTATATGTTGTACCGGCCGTTCCTACAGTGGAGAATATACACCGGTTCTCACTATAAATCGTGAGACACCGAGTGAAAAGGTTGTACTGTTACCGTTTAACGGCAAGCTAGCCGTTCTTGTACCTTATTGTAAATACACTTTTACCCTACCTCGACTTGACTTCTTTTTTACTGTTGAATTAACATCACAACATTATATGTACAACGTTTCGGCCGATGTGCCCTTCGGCCTTCAAGTATTTCTTGTCGGACTCGGGAACCTTCTCAGACTCGGGAACCTTCTTGTCGTAATCGGGAGCCATCATGGAACTTTGAACCTAACCCTTTATTCAGTCCACGTGGGTAACCACTTCTCATTCCGCTAACCATAGCTGGGGTAGAGGCGTTAAGCTGTGTTAATTATTATTCTATGTTACTGCTGCCATTGACCAGAACTGAACCTGCAGTCTAGAGATAACTGTCACTTAGAACTGTATTAACCTAACTCCTTTTTCCACTAGGCCATGTGTCCAATTGGACTCCCGATTACGACAAGAAGGTTCCCGATTTCGACAAGTAGGTTCCAGAGTCGAAAAGAAGGTTCCCGAGTCCGACAAGGAATACCTGACGCAACACCATAAAGTCAAGAGGTCCAGAAGAAAGTAGCGACAACAAAGTACTGGCACATCAACATCTTCAGGGACAGCCTTCACATGCGACATCTGTGGTCGCGAATGTTTTTCGAACATTGGACTTCACAGTCACCGAAGGCGCTGTAACTTCAGAGGCATAACAACTATATTATTATCTTTCGAGACTGAAATGCCAATAAGAGTAATTTAGTTGTTTTTTATAAACCCCATTTATCAGTTGCTGCTGACCCCTAATTAACAGTGGTCTATGTGACCCTAAGCGGAAATGGGTAAGGGGAGCTCATATACAAACCATTAGTTTACTACCGCTTTTAGAGAGGCGGCACATTTTCACGGTGATTATTAAAATGAAATTGATAATATCAGTCGAGGCGCCCAGCGATTTTTTTTAACCAAATCAGCAGGAGTTACATCACGTGAGAATCTCACTCACTTGTAATGGTCTACTAACCTAGTTCACTAACCATTACTTTATGAGAGGCACCCTTCAACCATGTATATATATATATATATATATATATATATATATATATATATAAGTAAAGTCGTCGGGTGGCTTAAAGTCTTCCAGTGAGGAAGTCTATCCCCCTTTCACTAGCGCTAGACCAAGGAGATTGTTTTTGCGTCTGAGGTGGAGCGCCACGCCTACCATCAGCTCCTTATTTTACCGCACAGATCCCTGTGCTACTCATACGCTGAGTTGGCGTGGGCCTGTATCGAACTAAGAACCTTGCGGTTTATATGTATATATTATATATATATATATGTGTGGTGTGTGTGTGTGTGTGTGTGTGTGTTGTGTGGTTGAAAATAGAGGAAAAAGTGGATATAACAACACAGCAACTAAATTCAATTGATATTTCGCCTCAATATTTTGTGAAGCTTCCTAAGAATTTATTGTGTTTATTTTGCCTCCACAATAAGTTCGATTCTCACTGGGCGCGCCATATTTTTGGCCTTATGCCAAACTATGATTAGGAAGAGTATTGTATGAGAAAAAATTGGGAGGAATAAATAGGACTAATTTTGGAGGGTTGGCGGTGGATTTCGTGCTGGTGTGTGCGTGTGTGTGTGTGTGCGTGTGTATGCATAGGCGTGTGCGTGTATACGCAGAGGTGTGTGCGTGGTTATTTGGAATCGTTTGTACAGTTATACATTTTGTTTAGCTTCTGAATAAGAATTATCTTATTTACGTTTTAAGAAAATGTCCGCTACGGTACATGCGCTTTAAAAGGCGCCTACTCACGTGCTCGCGCTTTTGTGTGTGTGTGTGTGTGTGTGGTGTGTGTGTGTTTGAAGGTGGAAATGAAATATCCAAAAAACAACAACAACAACAAAATCAAGTGAATGAAATAGACGAGGAGTTTGAATCAAAATGATTGATGGAGACATGCGAAAAAAAGAAAAAAAGAAAAAGAAAGAAAAAGAAAGAGAAAAAAGAAGAAAGAAAAAAATAGAGAAAAAATAAAGAGAAAAAGAAAGAGAAAAAAGGAAAGAAAAAGAAAAAAAAAGAAAGAAAAAAAAAATAAAGAAAAAATAAAGAGAAAGAGAAAGGAAAGAGAAAAAGGAAAAAAGAAAAAGGAAAAAAGAAAAGAAAGAGAAAGAAAGAGAAAAAGAAAAAGAAAAAGAAAGAAAAAAGGGTAAAAGAAAAAAAGAAAAAAGAAAAAGAAAAAAGAAAGAGAAAAAGAATAACAAAGAATGTGTGTGTGTGTGTGTGTGTGTGTGTGTGTGTGTGTGTGTGTGTGTGTGTGGTGTGTGTGTGAATCAAAACAAAAAACTCAAGTGAATGAAATAACGAGGATTCGAATCAAAATTATTGATGAAGACATGCGAAAGAGAAAAAGAAAAAAGAAAAAGAAAGAAAAAAAGAAAGAAAGAAAAAAGGAAAGAGAAAAGAATAAAAGAAAAAAGAAAGAGAAAGGGTAAAGGAAAAAAGGAAAAAGAAAAAGAAAAAATAAAGAGAAAAGAATAAAAGAAAAAAGAAAGGAAAGGGTAAAAAGGAAAAAAGGAAAAAGAAAAAAGAAAAAATAAAGAGAAAAGAATAAAGAAAAAAGAAAAAAGAAAAAAAAAAAAAAAAAAAGAAAAAAGAAAGAAAAAAGAAAGAAAGAGAAAAATAAACAGGTGATTATTTCTTTATTAATGGATATACACATACATTGTCATCCCCTTTTTTTTCTTTTTCTTTATTTTTTTTTTTTTTTTCTTTCGTTAATTCCGCATTTCTAGGTGGAAACGATATTTAGAGATATATCAAGTCAATGCATGACATCGCCTAACAAACGAACAAATCTACTTCAATAAAAAAAGAAAAACAAAATTAAAAGCAGTGGTTCCTAACCTGGGTCCACATGAACCCCCAGAATCCATGTACCATATTTGCAACGTACCCCACATGTACGGGTTAGGCACAAGGCCCTATTAATGTGGAACCACCCACAAACCGAGATTCATGGGTGGCGGGTGCCTCAGGCACTGGGCAATAAACCCAACCCTGTCCCTTTAAATCGAGGTGGCATGTGTTGCCTGGGGATGGCCCCCTGGAATCAACGCGATTAGCTTGTAAGATCCAGGCCGAGGCCCCTGGAGGCCCGGTTAGGCCGGGTCTACATATTACAGAATCCATGTAACATTACTGGGTGTTGAAATTTATTAAGGGACAGACTTCCGGTTTCACCGATCAGCAGCAGCGGGTAACCCCCTTAGGGGTCACGTGATGACACTTATAAAAACAAGCACATGGCCTTCCCCTTCTTCTCTTTCTCCTTCCACTCTTGTTAAAGCAACAGGGCGCGTATCTCTCTGTTCCTTGCTGGGATGAGGTAGCCGACTAGAATTAGAGCCCACGACGGCTAATTCTCTGCCCCACATAGTAGGCATCATTATCACACACACCCAAGACGGTTGATAAGACTGCCACACCTCACCTTAGGAGTTTAGAAGCCTTCGGTGGACAACTTGCTACGAAATAACCTCGGTTGGTTAGATTTTACGATATGTTAATGCTTATTAGGTTATTATATAAGACGTTTTGTTTCATTCATTCTTCACAAAATAGAAATAGGATCATACGACCTTTAGGCACCCCTTTTGCTTTGCTAATTCATAAGTACATTTTTTTATTTACACCGTCAACATCCGGTTGTTTCTTAACAGACGATTTTAGAGGTTTTTTTAAATTATAAATCTAACCCTAACCCTAACCCTAACCCCTAACAAACAACCGGATGTTGACGGCGTAAATGAAAAAAATGTACTTATAAATCAGCAAATCAAAAGGGGTGCCTAAAGGTCATATGGTCCTAAAAAACATTATCAATACAGCTTAAAAAATAGAAAAATAAATGAATAAAATAAAACTCGAAATAAATAATTTTATGGCAGGAATTTACGAGTAAAAAGTTGAATATTACTTTTTGTTGTTATTTCTTTTCATTTTGGCTTTGGTACTCAAAACTCAAAAACACGGACATAAAATGAGGTTTCAGTTTATTTTATGGTAGGAATTTACGAGGAAATAGTTAAGGATTACCTGTGATTGATACTTTTTTTCTGCATAGATAAAGAGACAAAAGACTGAAGGTGTGAATAGAAAAAAAAATTTTTTTAAAGAATCTGCTGAGGTAGTAAATAAATACAATTTAGGCATAAATTGGATCCTCCTTTTATGACCGAAATTTTGTTTTTTCGTCGACGATGATCACAATCTGACGTTTTTATTTTAGAGTACCAAAAGCCAAAAAGAAAGAAATAACAACAACAAAAAGTAATATTCAAGTTTTTACTCGTAAATTTCTGCCATAAAATTAGGCTTGGGCATTTTATGGTAGGAATTTACGAGTAAAAAGTTGAAGTGTAAAAACGAACCCCCACTTTGAAACTAAACATTTTTACCATAAAAAGAATAGAAATATTTCAATACAGCTTAGAAATAGAAAATAAATGAATGAAATAAAACTCGAAATAAATCCCGGTTTGAAGTTTTCTATGTCAAACGAGGTTTGTGTCCCGTCCAGGATTTGAACTCGGTTCGACGAGTCCATTTCTTCCGACTCTAACCATTAGACCACGTGCCTCAACTAAAGACTTTTGTGACAAACTTTTTTTTAAGACAAACAAAAAGACAAAAAGGGGAAGAAACGTGAAAAAAAAAATATTTAAAGAATGAAAAATAAAATCGGCTTCCGATTACGAAAAGAAGGTTCCCGAGTCCGAAAAGAAATACCTGAAGAAGGCCGCAGGGCATATCGACCGAAAACGTTGTACATATAACAATGAAGATGAGGACAATAGTCCGAATAACGCAGGCAATAGTAATCATCAAGCTTCATCTCGAACATTCAGAGAAATAGAGAAATAAAAAGGGTAAAAAAGAACGATTTCCTCGTAAATTCCTACCATAAAATAAACTGAACCCTCATTTTATGTCCGTGTTTTTGCAATAAATGTTTTATTTTTCTTGCACCCGTTATTTTACAATACTAAATATATTTTATTTATTTATTTTAATATTCACTTCAATGTGTATATTCTAAAAGCTTTTATTTTGTGAGAATGCTTAGTTTTAAAGTGGGGGTTCGTTTTTACACTTCAACTTTTTACTCGTAAATTCCTGCCATAAAATGCCCAAGCCTAATTTTATAGTAAGAATTTACGAGTAAAAAGTTGAAGATTACCTTTAGTTGTTGTTATTTCTTTTCTTTTTGGCTTTGGTACTCTAAAATAAAATCGTCAGATTTTAATCATCGTCGACGAAAAAACAAAATTACGGTCATAAAAGGAGGATCCAATTTATGCTTAAATTGTAAAACGAGCCCCAAATTTAAAACTAGACATTCTTACAAAATAAAAACTTTTAGAATATACACATTGAAGGGAATATTAAAATAAAGAAAATATTTTTTTTTTGGAGGGGGGGTTGTTTTACGGCATATCAACCTCAGTGGGTCATTTAATGCCGATAAAGTTTTGAAATAAATCAATTCTTAATGGATAATACAATTTTTTTATAAATACATTTTTCTATTTAACCCCTAGATGGGACCCTAACAGGTACTACCACTCCGGTACAGAGTAGACCAGGGAGCAATGTTGATGAAGGGGTGCTCCACATTCCCCAAACCTCCAAAACTGGAACCTCACCTTCAGATAGAGTTTAACGTCATTCCCAGGACATGTAGACCCTCAGCCACCACCTTCTTGCACCCATATGATAAAAAGGGGTTGGGGCTTGCCATAAGGGCAATAGTGTTGGGAAACTCATATAGGTGCTAGGGCTTGACGTGACCAGCCGATTGATCGGAGGGGGCCTCTCCGACCGCCCGTCTAGCCCAAGATAAGGCCAAAGTGGAGTATTGCATGTCATGAACTGCTCATCAACCTGGGCTCTATCCTTAAACATCACGGGTCGCCACCCACGGCCAACAGGTGGCCCCATTGGGGGAGTCTTACTCCTCTGCAGAGGTGCAGTCGGTGCATTCTAATGCCCCAGCCGACAGGGTGGAAAATATATTTAGTATTGTAAAATAACGCGTGCAAAAAAAATAAAACATTTATTGCGAAAACACGGACATAAAATGAGGGTTCAGTTTATTTTATGGTAGGAATATACGAGGAACTTGTTCTTTTTTACCATAAAAAGAATAAAAAATATTTCAATACAACTTAGAAATAGAAAAATAAATGAATGAAATAAAACTCGAAATAAATCCCGGTTTGAAGTTTTCTATGAGAAACGAGGTTTGCGTCCCGATTGTTACGTGTTAAAAATACCAGATTTGTATCGATCGATTCTGTGTTTTATATTCGATGACCAACGGAATAGTTCATTTCGGGCAGTGACAAGCAGGGGGGAGGGGGAAAGACAGAAAGAAAAACTTCCTCTCTCTCTCTCATCTCAGTACTATAAATAATGTAGGGGAGTTCCCATGGTGTAGTGGATAACGTGCTAGACCGTGACACCATAGTAAGTGAGTTCGAACTTGTGGGGGATTAAGATAAAAATTGAAATAGAATAAAATAAACTAATAAAAAAAAACAATCATCCCAGGAGCACTCAAACAGCAAGCATGCTCTAGGCATGCGCTGAAAAAAAAGCCCATTATCTGGCGCCAAAAAGGAACATCTTTCTTTTAGACAGGAAGAGCCCTCTGGGCGTGCGCAGATAAAAATCCCCCCTTCCTGGTGCCAAAAATGGATCTCTTTCTGTTAGGACGGGAACTTCGCTGAGTTCATACGCTATCAACTGGCTCAGGAGAATGTCTCCTCTCCAAAATAAAATTCTAGCCCTAAAAATATCTTTTGTCTTTGTCTTTTCGTGTTAAAAATACCAAATTGCATCGATCGATGTTGTGTTTTATATTCAACTAGAAGCGGCTACCCCGCATTAAATGGGTAGAGGGGGATTTTTTTAAGTTAGTCCCGCAGATCCATTATTACTGAATCGTGAGTTGAATCCTCGTGGGATGCCTCCATTTAAATCCCTAGGTAAAAAAAAATAGACCTTGCATTGATCCAGCTGCTCTGAAAAGAAATGTTAATGTTTACTATCTAAAATATTAAATGAAAAAAAAATCCATGCTGTCATCATTTAAATCTTATTTTTTAATTATCTTCAAGAATATAAATCAAATCTCTATTATTTTTGCTCAAAAACCAAGCCCTGGTGATATTTAATGTGTATATATATTTACTTTATCGTTAATTGTTTTATTTTCGAAGTTTCCTCCGGACATACACATACACACAACTTCCCTTTATATATGTACTAGAAGTAGCTACCCGGCGTCACCTGTGTAGAGGGGGGATTTTTTAAAGTTAGTCTCGCTGGTCGATTATTACTTATCACAAGTTAGATCCTCACTGGATGCCCCATAAAATCTCCATGTAAATATATAACAATATAGTAAGAAGTTTTAATTCAATAATTTACAATTAAAAAAACAAAACAATTTAAATGAGGCGATTAATTCAATCAATCAACATCATATTTCAATTTCCTTCTGTTACTATAGAAATTTTAATTTTTAAATATCTTCCCAAATATTAATAAAATCTTCATTATTTTTGCTCAAAAACCAAGCACTGGTGATAGTGAATGTATATATTATTTATATCTACTTTGTTTTAATTGTTTTATTTTTTAAGTTTCCTCCTGACATACAGATTCACACAACTGCACTTTATATATGTATAGATTACATTTGGACATACATACACACAACTGCCCTTTATATATGTATAGATTACATTAGGACATACATACACACAACTGCTTTATATATGTATAGATTACATTCGGACATACATACACACAATTGCCCTTTATATATGTATAGATTACATTCGGACATACATACACACAACTGCCCTTTATATATGTATAGATTACATTTGGACATACACATACACACAACTGCCCTTTATATATGTATAGCTTACATTCGGACATACATACATACAACTGCCCTTTATATATGTATAGATTACATTTGGACATACAGATACACACACTGCCTTTATATATGTATAGATTACATTCGGACATACACACAACTGCCCTTTATGTATAGATTACATTTGGACATACATACACACAACTGCCTTTATATATGTATAGATTACATTCGGACATACATACACACAACTGCCCTTTATATATGTATAGATTACATTCGGACATACATACACACAACTGCCCTTTATATATGTATAGATTACATTTGGACATACATACACACAACTGCCCTTTATATATGTATAGATTACATTCGGACATACATATACACAACTGCCCTTTATATATGTATAGATTAAATTAGGACATACATACACACAACTGCCCTTTATATATGTATAGATTACATTCGGACATACATACACACAACTGCACTTTATATATGTATAGATTACATTTGAACATACATACACACAACTGCCCTTTATATATGTATAGATAGATGACCAACGGAGGAGTTCATTTCGGGCACTGACTAGCGGAGCGGGGGGGGGGGAGAAAGCAAGAAAATCTCGCAGTCTCTCATCTCAGCACTATAAATCATGGAGTGGGGAGTTCCAATGACTGAG
Source organism: Doryteuthis pealeii (assembly GCA_023376005.1). Lineage (NCBI taxonomy): Eukaryota > Metazoa > Mollusca > Cephalopoda > Myopsida > Loliginidae > Doryteuthis > Doryteuthis pealeii. The sequence continues at coordinate 62,958 of JALAJA010000078.1, forward strand.
TGGCTAACGTGTTGGACTGTGACAACTATGGTGTTACAATAGGTTTTGTGTTTTAAGGTTTAAAGGTTGGCTGTGGTTATTCTTGGTGCGTGTTCTTGGGGTTTTGCTTTTAACCCCATCTTATTTGGTGGTCGTTCTGAAAAGGAAGGAATTCAAGGAACGAAAAAGAAAGAGACAAAGATAGAATGTGATTTTATGACTTAGGCTTTATTCCCCGGTCATAGCCGCCCGTGGATGGGGAATATCTCCCTGGCTAGTAGTAGAGAATAGACACAGCTAAGGCCGAACTCGAAATGGCCGAGAGATTATCTTGGGGATCGAAAGTGGGTCATTTTTCTCACACATGCGCGGATGGTTCTTCCGGTGAAGGCTCATGCGAATTTGCTTTTTTTCGGGGGGGGGGGGGTCTTTTTTTTTTTCTTTTTTTTTTTGCTTTGTTTTTTTTGGCAGATGTAGTTTTACGACTTGGGCTTTATTGAACGGGGCATAGTCGGCTGTAGCGAGGGAACATGCTCCCTGGCTAGTAGCAGCGACCACACTCCGTTGCGGCCTAGATTCAAAATGGCCGAGGTATCCTTTTTGGGGTAGGGAGTCTGTCCTTCTTGTCGGCCATTCGTGAAGGGGTTCTTCCGGTCAAGGCCCCATTGGAGTTTGATTTTTTTTTTCGTGTTTTTTTTAATCCCCACAAGCTAGAGAATTGGAACTTCACCATTAGTTTTTCTCTCTATCCTCGATTTTTTTATTTAATCGGATTCTTCTACTTCTTCTTCTTCTTCTTCTTTCTTTCTTTCTTTCTTTCTATCTTTCATTCTTCTTCTTCTTCTTCTTCTTCTTCTTCTTCTTCTTCTTCTTCTTCTTCTTTTGCTATTATCGGAATCTGTGATTGATCTTTATTTCCTCTTGTTTATATATTCTTCAAACCCCTGGGCCACTGCGTCCACACATTGCTCAATGCTAGTATGTCTACTCCCTCCTCCTTTTTTTCAATTTTTTTTCTTTTTTTCCCTCACATATAGTCTGCCTCCATTATATTTTGACCTTGTGAATCATCATCATCATCATCATCATCATCATCAATTTTCTCATTCTGTGATCCATGTTTTCTAAGTTCCCCCTCTTGTTCAGTTTAGGAAGGGTCCGGAGTGTCATGCCGTAGAGATTGGTTTCTAATAGTTTCCTTACGCTTCGAATGTATTCTTCCTCAGTTTAACGCCAAATCCAGGACATCTGAGGGAATATTTTTTTTAATTACATTTTTAATTAAATCAAATTACCCCCTACGAATAATTTTGGGGTAGGGGGTTTGAGAGGTATTCGAATAAGATTTTTTTTAATTCAAAGAATTTAGAATGTAAATCGAGCAACTTTTAAGTTGTTTTTTTTTTAAATAGAATTAAAATAAAAATCAGTTCTACCAGAAGAAATTGCGAAAACGTAAACGATATAGCGAATGTTGATTTTGTTTCTTTCTCTGATTATTCTTCACAACCCCCACACCCTCACCTCACGTTTGTTTTTCTATTGGATACGATTATATATATTTTTTAATGAAGAAAGAAAGAAAGAAAGAAAGAAAGAAAGAAGAAGAAGAAGAAGAAGAAGAAGAAGAAGAAGAAGAAGAAGAAGAAAAGAAAGAAAGAAAGAAGAAGAAGAAGAAGAAGAAGAAGAAGAAGAAGAAGAAGAAGAAGAAGGGAAATGAAGAAGAAGAAGAAGAAGAAGAAGAAGAAGAAGAAGAAGAAGAAGAAGAAAGATAGAAAGAAGAAGAACAAAAGAAAGAAAGAAAGAAAGAAGAAAGAAGAAGAAGAAGAAGAAGAAGAAGAAGAAGAAGAGAAGAAGAAGAAGAAGAAGATAGAAAGAAAGAAGAAAAAGAAAGAGAAAGAAAGAAAGAAGAAGAAGAAGAAGAAGAAAGAAGAAGAAAGAAGAAGAAGAAGAAGAAAGATAGAAAGAAAGAAGAAAAAAAGAAAGAAAGAAAGAAAGAAGAAAGAAGAAGAAGAAGAAGAAGAAGAAGAAGAAGAAGAAGAATGAAACAAAGAAAGAAAGAAAGAAAGAAAGAAAGAAAAGAAAGAAGAAGAAGAAGAAGAAGAAGAAGAAGAAGAGAAGAATGAAAGATAGAAAGAAGAAGAAAAGAAGAAAGAAGAAAGAAGAAGAAAGAAGAAGAAGAAGAATGAAAGATAGAAGAAAGAAGAAGAAAGAAAGAAAGAAAGAAGAAGAAGAAGAAGAAGAAGAAGAAGAAGAAGAAAGAAGAAGAAGACAGATAGAAAGAAAGAAGAACAAAAGAAAGAAAGAAAGAAAGAAAGAAGAAGAAGAAGAAGAAGAAGAAGAAGAATGAAAGATAGAAAGAAAGAAGAACAAAAGAAAGAAAAAAAGAAGAAGCATAATCCGATTAAAATCAAAAAGAAGGGGAAGGAAAGAAAAAATGAATGAAGTTGTAGTTATTGGTTGTGTTTGTAATAAAAAAACGAAATCCAGGAAGTTGGAAGGATGAAGAGAGAGGGAGAGAGAGAGAGAGAGAGAGAGAGAGAGAGAGAGTAAGAAACAGGTGACAAATTGGACAAGTGATTACAAACGAGTTCCCTCCCTTTGATGTACCCATTTAAAATGTGTAAAAGCTTTTTGCACTGTCCTACCTTTCCGACGATCTCTTTCTTGTCAACACAAACACACACTAACGAAAGAAAGCACGTGCATGTTCTCATACAATACACACATGTACACACACACACACACACACACACACACACATGTATATATAAATATATATTTAATATATCCGCACATCTAGGCAAATCAATAATTAATAGCTACAAAACTACAAACCCTGGCCATAGCAATAACAACACAACATAATACACACACACACACTCACACACACCAGGAGGAAGCACACGAGCAAAAAAAGAACCGGTACAAGTCACTGCGTGCCGACTGCGTGGAAAAGGATTGGACATGCCATGTGATTCCTATTGAGGTTGGGTGTCGTGGATTTCTAGGACACTCAGTCATTTCGTTTCTTTCAAAAAATAGGAATCACTGGCCGCTGTTTGAAAATTGCCCCACATCGTCTTCAAACCACGATGCAAAATGCATCTAGTTGGATCTGGTGGAGGTTTAAAAGTCTTCAGCACGAATGATACCCGCGCGGAATCATCATTCACGTGTTGTTACGTAACATCTGCAATCGCGTAATCAAGTCAACGGCCGAAAACAAATGCGTTTTTAAATAACAAACTGATAACAAAACTTCTCCGATGAACGGATCTTATAATTTTTTTAATACCCTGTCCGGTGGCGAAAGCTGCTTGGTAGCGCTTGGAAGTGGCAGTCCTGCCTTAGCTACCGAAACTGTGTTATCACTCCTAGTGGGCAGCTGATGAGGGCAGGGTATCGCACGTGCTATCACACTTTGCATGACAAAAAAAAACACACACACATACACACACACACATATATAGATAGATAGATAGATATGCGTTAATGTATGAGTAGTGGCTTACCGGTAAGTACGGGCACGATCGTTGGGAGCGCACAGTATCCAGGGGTTAAGACCGTGAAAAAGCAAATACAAAGTGCTCAATACAATGTAGAGCAAAATTTATTTAAGAAATGGATATAAAGTAACCTACTCGAGTCTCATGAATTCAGCGGATGTAACCCTGACGATTCAGATGATGAAACTCGAGTAGGTTAATTTATATCCATTTCTTAAATAGATAGATAGATAGATAGATAGATAGATAAAAGGGTATGAAAAACAGACTTTGTTGTTAAAATGATAAATATTTTTATATCTTTTTTCATTGCTGATATTAACAATATTTCAATTTATAAAAAATCATCATCAGAGCTTAATGATAATTAGGTCCGTTTTTAGATGTAAATGATTTTAATCCGGATTAATCAAGAGAGAAACAGAAAATAATATGTATTCAAACTGGAAGTATTGTTTTTCCCAAAAAGTGTGTATCCCGTGCGTTCGCTTCGTCTCGTTCATTCGCTGCGTCTCGCTCTTTCGCTACGTCACGTTCTTTCGCTACGTATATATAAAATATGAAAAAAAACGCCAAATCCGTCCACTTCATTTAATTATTTTTTGGCCCTTATATACAACATTGCATTTTTTCCTCTCCAGACCGTCGAACATACCTTGAGAAAGGGTGAAGGTTCACCCGAAATATGGGAATAGACTAAACCAGAAACAGAGCAACGGTTGAATATATAAAAAAATCTGATTTTTGTTCTGTTTTTCTTGTTTTTGTTTTTATTTCCAATGCTTTAAAAAGACCAAGCAAACAACGTTCACACACACACACACAGATATATATATATATATATATATATATATATATATATATATATATATGCGTTTATGTATGTTAAATAATTTAACAATTAATACTTCTCTCGTTTTTATACATTAATATTCATATGTAATACGTCACACCTTTTTAATTCTACTCGTGGGCCAATCACGTTCGGCTTTTCGATTTCACGTATTCTGATCATTAATTTTCGCTTTCGCATGCAACAATCACGTCATCAACTCTCAACTACAAACGCCACTAAACTAATTGTAAATAACCTTTTTCCACACATTTTTCTAATTCAACGCATACAAAACATCATTCATCAAATTGTTCATCAGGAGCCCGGTACAGCAGCTGTCAGTGGCCGAGGGGATAAGATTTTCAGGCTGGCAAACAGTCAGTCGGAGTTCGACCCTAGCCAAGGATAGTTGTTGTGTCTAGCCACACTGAAGAGGCGCTCTCCTATAAAACGGATGGAGCACTCTCTGGCGGCATTTAAATATATACATTTGTATGTATTTATCAGTTAAAATCATCGTTCCTCTCCGAAGGTGCTAATGGCCGAGTGGTTAAGAAGCCTGACTGATGATAAATCGATCGGGTTTCCTGGCTGGAAGTAGTCTGCTAATGTCTAGCCTCACTAGGTAGATAGATATAATCTATTAGATAGATAGAAAATAGAGATTATATATATTTTTGGAGGATATGTGCCTAATTGAAGTCATACCTAATTTTTGAAAATTAATTAGTTAATAATTAATGAATTTAGGCGGGCATATATGTTCAAATGTAAGGCTAAACAGATCTAGAACATGTCAATCCCTGAATATACATTTCGACCTATTTAGCCTTACATTTGAACATATATGCCCGCCTAAATTCATTAATTATTAACTAATTAATTTTCAAAAATTAGGTATGACTTCAATTAAGCACATATCGTCTAAAAATTGTCGGCTAAAAGCTATATCAAATAAACATAGTGTTTATTTACGTACTCTCATATATATATATATATATATATATATATATATATATATTATATATATGAGGTAAAATATGAGGAATGAAAGAACAAAACTAAGGCAAAAATGTGTAGTATATTTCGCTGGAGTATGGACTCGACGTCTTCAGCTTTTATTGAATTATCAGGACCATACAAGTATTTTATAGAAGGGGAGAAGTAGGTAGGTGGGTAAGCTTTGTGATGAGGGAAAGATTTGATTGGTTATAGGGGAAATCTTTGGGGAGGATGAGAAGAAAATCAGATGGGAAGACAGTTGAGGGAGAGAGAGAGAACAGTATAACAGGTATCTATTTACCTATATATGTATGAATACTTTTTTTCAATAATACACTCTCTCAGAAATATTTATCTTGAGATAACGAAGAAAGCATTTTATTAAACCTCATAATATCTTTTCTAAAAATTCTTTTATTCTCGCGATGAGAATTCAAATTAAAAGGGAGAGAAAATGTTTTAAGAAAAAGAAAGGAAAGAAAAAAAAGAAAAAGGGGAAAAACATTAAAATGTCTGAAAAACTATTTTTTTTTCGGAAAATCCATCCACGAATCTACTTTCCAACTAATAATTTCCAGGAAATTGGTGAAATATCCGAAGATTTTTTACTTCGACTCACAAAGATAAAATGACGATAAAATTAGTATCGGATTTCTTTTCTTTCTTTTAGGAGGACTATCTCATTACATTTCATATGGTAAAAACCACATATATTATTATTATTATTATTATACTAAAGCTGAGTTAATCAATTTTGCTTCCTAAAGGCGTTTTTACTGTTTGGTTTAATGACACAAAAATCATACTAAATTATTCCTTGCTTTTAGGATTGAATTATGTTTGAAAAAATTATGGTTTAATTGGTTCTAATTAGGCGTAATTTGCAAAATCGACCAGTCATGGTTATCTTTCGTTATCTGTTTTGTTAACTCATAAATAGACCCCAACCTTAGAGATGAGCTGCTTGATCCTGACTGTTTACCTATGTCGTTCATTCACCCAGCATTTTGACCAGCTTTTGACCCCGCCGTTGACTTGCTTTTTGGATTCATCTGCTTTACTTTACATCCACCATGCTGCTTCCCATGGTTTCCGAAGTTAGCTGTTTTGTTAACTCATCAATAAAATCCCAACCTTAGAAATGAATGGCTGTTGATCTATGAGGTTCATCCACCCAGCATCTGCTTTTGGATTCATCTGCTTTGCTTTACACCCACCATGCTGCTTCCCATGGTATCTGATGTTACACACTCGTAATGATGCATATGATACTCTCCTCCTACTAAATGATACACAGTGAATGATTATGGAGGCTGTATGTCTTTCTTCTGCAATTTTATTTCTATGGAGTTATGCAGATCCTGTTGTTGATAATATGGGTTTTCTGTCAGCACGACCTGATGATGATGATTTGATTTGATTGGTTGGATTTTACGGCACGTCAACACTTGTTGGTTTATTTTATGCCGAAGACATTATTGTATTCACTGTTGTATTATATATATATTATATATATATATATATATATATATAAGTAAAGTCGTCAGGATGGCCTAAAGTCGGTATAAGCCAGACATATAGCACAGTAGTGTGTATCTGTATATATACGTGTATGTGTGTGTGTGTGTGTGTGTGTGTGTGTGTGTGCGTGTATATATAATAAAAAGTCGGGGTGGCCTAAAGTCGGTATCAGCCAATCAGTGAGGGAGTCTATCCCCTTTTCACTGGCGCTAGACCAAGGAGATTAGTTTTTTGCGTCTGAGCTGGAGAGCCACACCTACCATCAGCTCCTTACTTTACCGCGCAGATCGCTGTGCTACTCATACGCTGAGTTGGAGAGGGCCGGTATCGAACTAGGAACCTAGGAGGATAGGAATAAATCCGACAAAATGTGGTAAAGAATAGAGGGAAAGATGTGGACAGAGAACAACTCAAACAAGCAGATGTAGGAGATATATTTCGTTGCACACTGAGTGCGACTTCTTCAGTCTTTTATTTGGAACCCAATCTTTCTTGATGGCATGATGATGATGATGATGATGATGATGATGATGGTGGTGGTGGTTTTCACGGTAGATATGAGAATTATAACTAAATGAATATGGATAAGTACAGTTCGTAAAAGGATTTTGAATATAAGGCATGGGGCAAATGGTCACTCCTAGATATAGACTCGTCGACTACCACGTGACCCGAGAAAGATTCCTATTGTCCAATCACTGGCAGTGCTGCTGCTGCTGCTGTTGGTGTATTTATAGAAGCCTGATTCTAAACTTATGTCATTGACACTTGGATTCTCTTGGACGTCGGACTTACAGACACCGGATTCTTATTGGCTTGCTTACTTATTTACTACATCTGGCTGCCAGATACTTAACAACAGTTCGTATAAGGTTTTTGTGAGTTGAATAATCACCAAATAATAAATTGTAAGTTCGTAAAAAATAGACGTGTGAATATAATGAAAACCAATTCTATTGTTGAAGTCTTTAAATTAGAAGAATAATGAATTCTTTAATGAATTCTGTCTTTGAATATTTGGTAGATCCAATTCAATATGGCTACAATGAATTATGGCATTTGGCCTCGAAGGTAAGAAGAAGAGTCGACAGAAATTCAATTCTGGTTTTAAGAGAATGGTTGTTTTAGGAAAACCATTATAATGCCAATAAATCATGGAATTACCATTCTTCTTCTTCTTCTTCTTCTTCTTCTTCTTCTTCTTTCAATCTTCTTCTTCTTCTCTCTACCTTCTTCTTCTTCTTCTTCTTCTTCTCCACTCTACTTTCTTCTTCCTTTTCTTCTTTCATTCTTCTTCTTCTTCTTCTTCTTTCTTCTTCTTTTCTCTCTTCTTTCTTCTTCTTCTTCTCCACTCTACTTTCTTCTTCTTTTTCTCTTTCTTCTTCTTTCATTCTTCTTCTTCTCTCCTCTTTCTTCTTCTTCTCTACTTTCTTCTTCTTTTTCTTCTTTCATTCTTTTTTTTCTTCTTCTTCTTTCATTCTTCTTCTTCTTTCTTCTTCTTCTTCTCTCTTCTTTCTTCTTCTTCTTTCTCCACTCTACTTTCTTCTTCTTCTTCTTCTTCTTCTTCTTCTTTCTTTCTTCTTCTTCTTCTTCTTCTTCTTCTTTTCTTCTTTTCTTTTCTTCTTTCTTCTTCTTTCTTCATTCTTCTTCTTTCTTCTTCTTCTTTTTCTTCTTTCATTCTCTTCTTCTTTTCTTCTTCTCTCTCTTCTCTTCTTCTTCTTCTTCTTCATTCTACTTTTTTCTTTTTTTCTTCTTCATTCTTCTTTTCTTTCTTCTTCTTCATTCTTCTATCGATCATATCGGGCAATATGAAGGCAAATGGGGAGGGAAAAAAGATTATACATATATATATTGGTAAATACCTTCATGTAATCTCCACTTCAGCAATCCCATCCACGGCAAAAATTACCAGGGAGTGTTTCAGATGTTTTTGTCTACACAAGGACAGGGCAGTAAAAAAATAAATAAATAAATAATAGATAAAAATAAATCCCTTTTTTACCCATTTAATATTCATTGTGACTTTTAAACGATCTACCGGTTGTTACTTTTGACAAAGCACCGGTCGAAAGGGCCCTTAAGTTTTTCCTTTTCTCTTTCGCTCTATCAAAAATATGTCATCATTTTTTTAAATCCGATATATATATATATATATATATATATTTTTGGAGGATATGTGCTTAATTGAAGTCATACCTAATTTTGAAAATTAATTAGTTAATAATTAATGAATTTAGGTGGGCATATATGTTCAAATGTAAGGCTAAACAAATTGAGAAAATGTTTAGCCTTACATTTGAACATATATGCCCGCCTAAATTTAGCCTTACATTTAGCCTTACATTTGAACATATATGCCCGTCTAAATTCATTAATTATTAACTAATTAATTTTCAAAATTAGGTATGACTTCAGTTAAGCACATATCCTCCAAAAATTGTCGGCTAAAAAGGCCATATCAAAAATAAACACATTGTTTGTTTACTTACTTTCATATATATATATATATATATATATATATATATATATCTTAAGATTAAGAAAAGATCTTCAATAAACACCATGGTATCTAATTTAACGACCTGATGATTGCGCCCTAGCAAGAAACCTGGGTAGCTGTTTATAATAAACATTGATCTATAAAAACTCAGCAAATTAAATAAATATTAGCTCTCACAATTTGTGATTGAGCACTGT
>JALAJA010000078.1:75000-87500 GCA_023376005.1 Doryteuthis pealeii
ATTAGATGTGAAAAACCCAACTAGATTTTAAGATGACGTGTGAAAGGCTGACCTGTTGTCTTCTGATTGGTCGAAAAGTGCCAACAGGGCAAAGAGTGAAAGGGAGATGACTGTTAAATTTTCTTAGGGTAGTCACTACTAGAATAGACTCAATCCTAATTAGTAATCTATTTTCACTAATAATGTTTTAAAAAAGAGAGAACAAAAAGCAGCAACAGATGTTTGACTAATAAATTATTTTATTCGCTGAATTTTTAGTCAAATTCTGGAAGAAAAAAAAAATTTTAATTTGAAAATCAAAGTGACAAAAGAAAGAAAAATTTGCAGGTCATTTTAAATTCAAAAGAAATTTCATTAATGAGTGGGGAAGAGACATTTTTGCTTGGATTTTTGTGAAATTGGCCAAATTGATTTTAACCAGGAGGCCAGGTGAATTGACGTCCAGCAAATAATGGACATGAAGATAATAAACAGACTGACCACCATGACGGCCATCATTAATTACAATACGGAATCCATTTCCCTTGGCATGAATTTCGGCCAATTTCCTTGCGACGACCAAAAGATGACCAAGAATCTACAAAAAGAAAAAGAAAAAAGAAAATGTGACAATCAATTTTCAAAAATGTTTGAAATTTGTTTTGGAAAATAATGAAATAATGAAAGTTAACAAACAACACCATAGTTACCTTCTTTTTTCTTTACACTTGCATTGTGATACCCTTCAAAACCAACCAACAAATTAATATAAACACAATGCTTCAAGCAAATTATAAAATACTTTTATAAAAATATTTAGTTTTTTTTTTTATCCTGGACATAAAGTATTATTCCCAATTATTTATGCCTAAAGCAAATTTACCACAAGATTATTCAACATATATATATATATATATATATATATATATATATATATATATATATCAGCACCCACGACGAAACAGCTATATGGCCACCTGCCCCCATCTCACAAACCATTCGAGTGAGACGGACAAGACATGCCGGGCACTGCTGGAGAAGCAAGGATGAGCTCATAAGTGACGTTCTCCTGTGGAAGCCAACACACGGACATGCTAGTGTGGGCCGCCCAGCAAGGACCTACATTGACCAACTAAGCAAAGATGCAGGTTGCTGCGCAGAGGACCTCCCTGGGAAAATGAATGATAGGAAAGGTTGGCGAGAGATTGTCATGGATATCCGTGCTAATAGCGCGACATGATGATGATGATGATATATATATATATATATATATATATATTAATATTTTGAAGGCCAATACAATGCATATGAAAAATAAAAATAAAAAGCAAAAAAAATAAAAAAAAAAACAAAAAAAGCAAAAAAAAAAAAAAACAAAAAACAAAACAAAAAAAAAAAAAAAAAAAATAGAAATAAAAACAAAAAGCAAAAAAAAAGATGTTTTATTTTTTCATACGCATTGTATTGGCCTTCAAAATATTAATTTATTATAACATACTTAACAATGCTTCAAGCAAATTACCAATTGCTTTTATATATATATATATATATATATATATAATATATATATATTGATAAGAAACCTGAGAAGAGAATTTTAAAAAAGAGGAATTTTTAACTGAAAATGGCCAGTCCAAAAATTACACCCAGGTGACAGCACCCAGGGAAAAGGAATGTCACAAGCCCCCAGATAAATAGCTGCCACAAGATCAAAGCACTGCCATCCCGAAAAAGATAAGACGAATTGAAACCCGATACCATCACTGGGATCAGGAGAGAGTGTATAAAAGCAAGCTGAATTTATATGTATACTATTTTCAATAAAGAATGTGATCTGATGAATCTCATAGTGTTTTCAGATACCCATGGGTGGAAATGGACCATAATCACTTAATACCTGATTTTTAAGCTTTTTGTCTTTACTAATTACTTTGCTCTGTTTATATAAAGTAAACATTGAGCTCTCATTTCGGACCTGAACTTTTCAACACCGTACCATTGGAAGAAAGGACCAATTTAGAATCATCCTAATACCAAATTACTTGGTACACCACCTAAGTATATATATATATATATATATATATATATATATATATATATATATATATATATATATATATATGTAAGGTATCCAAAACTGGTAGTATGGGATGATTCTACATGGGATCTTCAAAATCTCACTGTATAATTATTGCATGTTTTAGTAGGTGCAAATACAAGGATTTTTATAAATCCCTGGAGAGAGCTCAATGTATAATAATGTATTTTAGATTAAATACAGAGCAATATTTACCTTTGAAAGGAAGCAAAAACTCAATAAACTGTCATTCTGTAATAAATTTAAGTTTTGGTCAAAATAAATTTAATAAATTCAATAAATTTAATAAATTAAATTTTTGTTTGAAATAAATTTATTACAGAATGATGGTTTATTGAGGTTTTTTTGTTTTGTTTCAATGGTATATATATATATATATATATATATTATATATATATATATATATATATGAAAGTGAATAAACAATGTGTTTGAGATGGCGTAGTCATTTTTGGGAGAATATGTGCTTAATTGAAGTCATACCTAATTTGAAAATCAATTAGTTGATAATTAATGAATTAGGCAGGCGTATCTGTTCAAATGTAAGGCGTAAACAAATCGAGAAAAAGTCAATCTCTGTATGTACATTTCGGTATATTATGCCACATCAGCAGAGTTATAGACAGGAAACTACTCTGTGTGTGACTCAAACCCTAACTGCCAGTATATATATATATTTTCACACAGATGAACTGACCGAAACACATGTGTAAGTGATATTGATTGAATTCATCTTTTATTATCCATTCTGTTCTTTCTTTTCTTTATTCACTCTTCCTCATATATATATATATATATATATATATATATATATATATGTAAACAAACTGGGATAGAGATTAACTGAGACACGCACACACACACGGACACACACGCACACATATATATGTATACATCATATATCTATATATATGTGTGTGTGTATCTCAGTTGAAAAATGAATAAATAAAAAAAGACTATAAAAGAAAGATATATATATATATATATATATATATATATATATCAGTCGGTAGGTTCCTAGTTCGATACCGGTCCTCGCCCACTCAGCGTATGAGTAGCAAAGGGATCTGTGCGGTAAAGTAAGGAGCTGATGGTAGGTGTGGCGCTCCACCTCAGATGCTAAAAAACAATCTCCTTGGTCTAGCGCTATTGAAAAGGGGATAGACTTCCCTCGCTGACTGGCTGATACCGACTTTAGACCGCCCCGTCAACTTTACTTACTTACTTTACATATATATATATGTATGTATAGTGTAAACAAACTGAGATAGAGATTAACTGAGACACACACAGACACACACATACATATATATGTATATGTTCTATGTGTGCGTGTGTCTCAGTTGAAAAATAAATAAATAAAAAAAGACTATAAAAGAAAGATATATATATATATCATTATAATATATATGATAATAATAATAATAACAATAATAGTATATAACATTATACATATGCTCACTTACAATTTTAACAAATCTTACCCTTACAAACCCTTACAAAAAAAAAATAAATAAAAATAAAAATAAAATAAATAAAATAAATAATAAATCAAAAAAATCACACCAACATACCAACAACACATATATAACTTAATGACAAATCCAGTTCCCAATCACACATAAACAAAAAAACAATTAAACAGACACACACACACATACACATATTTAGCTAACCAATCCCCACAATCTAACACCTGTGGTACCACCATTCACCATTTCGGCACTCCCCATTCCAGAGAGAAGAAGAATCCACTAACCACCCCCAACTACACTTCCCCCTACTGACGACCTTCCACTTTCATCATTTTGAGAATTTCCATCATTGGAGTAAGAACTATATTCAAGTCCTGAAGATGGTCTAATAAGAGACCGAAACGTTGCACCGTCGACAATAAACATCAAGTTTCCACAACATCCCGTGTTTGTCTACTTTTCTCCATATATATATATATATATATATATAGTGTAAAGAAACTGAGATAGAGATTATCTGAGACACACACAGACACACACACACACATATATATGTATATATGTCCTATGTGTGCGTGTGTCTCAGTTGAAAAATAAATAAATAAAAAAAGACTCGGTCAAGAACGCGTTCTATCATTTCTCAATAAGGAGACAAAAACACGAAAGTCTCATTAGATAAAATGGATTTATCTCCCCTTAGTAATGTATACACTTGAGTGGGTCATTAAAGTTTTGTTCTTTTTTTTCTTCTTGCTCTCTTTTTTTTCTTCTTGCTCTCTTTTTTTCTTTGGAGGGGGGGGGTGAGTTGGAGGGGGGGTCTCTCCTACTGATTGGTAAGTTTAGTATTGATTGGCTGAAAAGTGAAAAAGTCTTTTTTGACTGTGGTTTTGACTGATTGATTCAAGAGAAAACAAGGACACCTGTAATTCAAGATATATATATATATATATATATATATATATATATATATATATACATATATATATATGTATATATATACATATATATATATATATATAATATACACATATATATATGTATATATATATATATATATATATATATACACATATATATATATGTATATATATATATATATATATATACATATATATATATGTATATATATATATATATATATACACATATATATATGTATATATATATACACATATATATATGTATATATATATATACATATATATATATATATATATATACATATATATATATGTATATGTATATATACACATATATATATATGTATATATATATATATATATATATGTATATATATATATATATATATACACATATATATATATGTATATGTATATATATATATATATATATATATTGTATATATATATATATACATATATATATATGTATATATATATATATATATATAGAGAGAGAGAGAGAGTCATCCACACACACACACACACACACACACAATATATATATATATATATATATATATATATATATATATATATATGAGAATTTAAATTTTTTTTCTTTTTTTCAGACACTAGAATAAGTACGAAAAAATACTTTTTATTTCACTGCCGAATAGATAGATATGAGCAGACTGAGATAGATAGATAGATAGATAGATAGATAGATAATGAACAGACTAAGTTGTTTGGTAGGGGTTAGGGTTAGGGGTTAGGGGTTAGTTTTGTAATTTTTTAAAACTCTAAAAATTGTCTGTTAACAAACAACCGGATGTTGACAGTGTAATTGAAAAAATGTACTTATGAATCAGCAAAGCAAAAGGGGTGCCTAAAGGTCATATGGTCCGATTTTTTTAAGTTGGTCCCGCAGATCCATTATTACTGACCTTGCATTGACCCAGCTACTCTGAAAAGACATGTTAATGTCTACTATCTAAAATATTAAATGAAAAAAAAATCCATGCTGTTATCATTTAAATTTTATTTTTTAATTATCTTCACGAATATAAATCAAGTCTCTATTATTTTTGCTAAAAAACCAAGCCCTGGTGATATTTAATGTGTATATATATTTCATGGACTCTCCCGTCGATTATCAACATATGAGGGTTCATACACACAATGAACTCCCACACAGGGATTTGTTTATAGTGGTGAAGGCTTGTGTTGGACCATCCACAGTTTTTGGCACAGTCGATAGGAAAGAATTGGTGCATCAAGGGTTGCCACAAATCCAATCAACGACCGACCTCAGGAATTTTGAATTCAGAGTCATCCCTCTCCTAGACTGGTTACCTATCCAAGGCTGAAGAGCCCAGTCTATTTAACCCATAGCTGGAGGGAGAATATATGGATTCATACCTTTCCCAAGGGTATTAGCACTATGTGAAATGCCAACAGCTTCGTCTAGGAATTGAACTCGAATCGACGAGTCCATTTTCCACGACTCTAACCACTAGCCCACGCGCCTCCATATATATTTACTTTGTCATTAATTAATGGTCCAAAAATACCCCCTCTACCCAGGTGATGCCGGGTAGCCACTTCTAGTATATAATAATACAAATTCATAAAGTGAACATAAAATACTAACACAATTTGTTTTTGAATTGGAGAAAAGCACAAATTGACATTTCCAATCATGAAACTTTTTATTTATAATAAAGACTAAAAGTACAAATTTCCCTGGTAATAATTGCATAGGTCAGTTACTAATTACTTACTGGACTCTTTTATAAGATGCAATATGGACACGTCATTAACGCCTTTGACCAGACAAAATGGTACCATTCTTCCATGATCTAATAGCAATGTCCTCTAGCCTTGGTTTAGTACAATAACTGAAGTCATGTATTGGTCAAAGATTTTAACTATTAAAATGCACTAGAAATGATTTTTACTATAAAAATGCATTGGAAATGATTTTTACTTTAAAAATGCATTGGAAATGATTTTTACTTTAAAAATGCATTGGACAATGATTTTTACTATAAAAAAGCATTGGAAATGATTTTTACTATAAAAATGCATTGGACAATGATTTTTACAATAAAAATGCATTGGAAATGACTTTTACTTTAAAAATGCATTGGAAATGATTTTTACTATTAAAATGCATTGGACAATGATTTTTACTATGAAAATACATTGGAAATGATTTTTACTTTAAAAATGCATTGGACAATGATTTTTACTATAAAAAAAGCATTGGAAATGATTTTTACTATAAATGCATTGGACAATGATTTTTACTATAAAATGCATTGGAAATGACTTTTACTTTAAAAATGCATTGGAAATGATTTTTACTATTAAAATGCATTGGACAATGATTTTTACTATGAAAATGCATTGGAAATGATTTTTACTTTAAAAATGCATTGGACAATGATTTTTACTATAAAAAAGCATTGGAAATGATTTTTACTATAAAAATGCATTGGACAATGATTTTTACTATAAAATGCATTGGAAATGACTTTTACTTTAAAAATGCATTGGAAATGATTTTTACTATTAAAATGCATTGGACAATGATTTTTACTATGAAAATGCATTGGAAATGATTTTTACTTTAAAAATGCATTGGACAATGATTTTTACTATGAAAATGCATTGGACAATGATTTTTACTATTAAAATGCATTGGACAATGATTTTTACTATAAAAATGCATTGGACAATGATTTTTACTATGAAAATGCATTGGACAATGATTTTTACAATGAAAATGCATTGGATAATGATTTTTACTATTAAAATGCATTGGACAATGATTTTTACTATGAAAATGCATTGGACAATGATTTTTACTATGAAAATGCATTGGCCAATGATTTTTACTATGAAAATGCATTGGCCAATGATTTTTACTATAAAAATGCATTGGACAATGATTTTTACTATAAAATGCATAGGACAATGATTTTTACTTTAAAAATGCATTGGACAATGATTTTTACTTTAAAAATGCATTGGACAATGATTTTTACTTTAAAAATGCATTGGACAATGATTTTTACTATAAAAAAGCATTGGAAATGATTTTTACTTTAAAAATGCATTGGACAATGGTTTTTACTATAAAAATGCATTGGAAATGATTTTTATTATGAAAATGCATTGGAAATGATTTTTACTATAAAAATGCATTGGAAATAATTTTTACTATAAAATGCATTGGACAATGATTTTTACTATAAAATGCATAGGACAATGATTTTTACAATAAAAATGAATAGGACAATGATTTTTACTATGAAAATGCATTGGATAATGATTTTTACTATAAAAATGAATAGGACAATGATTTTTACTATAAAAATGCATTGGACAATGATTTTTACTATGAAAATGCACTAGAAATGATTTTAACTATAAAAATGCATTGGAAATGATTTTTAGTATAAAATGCATTGGACAATGATTTTTACTATAAAAATGCATTGGACAATGATTTTTATTATAAAAATGCATTGGACAATGATTTTAATTTGATGTCACAAATTAATGATTGGCTTTTCCATAACAATATTAATTGCATCAAATATCACAATGTAATTGCTTCTTTTTTGTCAATATAAAAAGGTTGAAACACAAACCAATAATCAAATTGATAATTGGAAACCTATTTGATAATATGTATTGATACACACACACACACAGACACACACAGACACACACACACACACATATATATATATATATATATATATATATATATAATATAATAAGATAAATATATAAAGGTTTTACATATCTATTTATTAGGTGACAAAGGAACATTCACAACCATATTGGTTTCATGCGATGCAATCATCAGGTGAAGATGTTTCAAATGTAAGGAAAATCGAAAAAAATGCATTGGACAATGATTTTAGTGACCAGTTACTACGCGTACACAACCTTTATGCAGCACATAAACACTCTCACACATTCAATTCACCTTCACATACATGCACACATCATTTTATCCAATCATACGCATCCCGTGTCTATTGAATTTTTTGAAATTTTTGTAATTTTTTCGATTTTCCTTACATTTGAAACATCTTCACCTGATGATTGCCTCGCATGAAACCAATATGGTTGTGAATGTTCCTTTGTCACCTAATAAATAGATATGTAAAACCTTTATATATTTATCTTATTATATTATATAACAGCTCTATTTTATATTGAGCACTCTACCAATAATACTGCCTTTGGTACACCATTCCAGCAAAAGCTGAAACAGTGACCATCCCACACTACATGTATATATATATATATATATATATATATATATATATATAATATTACGCTATAAAGACAAATTGAAGGAGAATTTGAAATGCCTCAATATTAACCTCGCCAACTCAGAGTATGAGTAGCACAGGGATCTGTGCGCTGAAGTAAGGAGTTGATGATAGGTGCGGCGCTCCACCTCAGATACTAAAAAATAATCTTCTTGGTCTAGCACTAGTGAAAAGGGGATAGACTCCCTCACTGACTGGCTGATACCGACTTTAGGCCACCCTGATTTACATTTTACTTACTATTAAACTAAATAGGAAAAAAGCCTTTAGAAAACAATCGTTTATTCACTCAGCTTTAGTATAATAACACTGGTTTACAAAGAAATTGAGGCAAGTACAAAAATAGCTGTTTTAACCTAATTTGGGGGTGCAGTTGAATTCAGATTTGAAATCCGTTTTTACTCATCACCTCTAGTTTTTTAGATATGCATACTGTACATTTTGTACACATACTGTACATAAAGGTGTATATGCATTCAGGGTTAATTTCTAATATTGTGTGACTTATGTCTTCTTTTTTACTTCTGTCTGCGGTACTATGAATTGTGTACATTGTGTCATCCAAGTATATTTATTCCGTCAATATTCTTTATCTATCCCGTTTTATCTGTAATAAGCTGCTGCAACTGTTGAAATAAGCATGTATATTGTCTGTATATACTAAAATGAGACTATTTAAAAGACAGAAAACTAGAGATGATAGAGCAAAACTGTTTATAAATTTTAATTCAGCACACCCAGATTAGTAAAAAACACCTATTCACATTCTTGCCTCAGACAAAAAATATTTTTTTGTAAACCAGTGTAATAGATTATACTATAAAACCAATCAACCAATCAACACTCAGACCTTCAGCCAACGCCTACAAGTACATATATAAAACGAAGGTTGACAAAGAGCAATAGCATCAGGACAATCATCTAGGTGCTAGGGATTGACGTGACTAGCCCATTTATTGAAGGGGACCTCTCCGTCTGGTCCAAGTAAAGGTGAAATTGGAGGTGCATGCTGGGAAAGCTCAGACACTTGGATTCTCTCCTTATGCATCAAGGGTCACCCCTCATAGCCAACAGGTGGCAATATTGGGGTGGTCTTACCCCTCTGCAGAGGTGCAGTCGGTGTATTCTACAGCCCCAGCTGACGTTCTATTTATATTTTTTGTATTATTCGGACTCTTGTCCTAATCTTTATTGTTATATACACAACGTTTCGGCCAATGTGCCCACCGGCATTCTTCAAGTGTTTCTAGTGAGACGTGGGAACCTTCCGATCAAATACAGGAATTTTCTTGTTCTGAGTATGAAATCTGGAAAAAAAAAAATAATTTTTTTCTATCAAAATATTAAATGTTTATTTTGTTTTAAATTGAAATAGATCACTAAGTAGTCCTGAACCTATTCAAGTATTCTAAGAGGTTTGAATTCAGAGTTTTCCTTTTCCTAGACTGGTTGCCTAACCAAGGGTAAAGAGCCCGGTCTGCCCTACTATTTACTCATAGCTGGAGGGAGAGTAATTAGATTCATACCTTTCCCAAGGGTATTAGTGCTATGTGAACTGTGGCTTCGTCCAGGAATTGAACTCTGGTTGACAGGTCCATTTCCTACGACTCTAACCAGTGCACCGTACTTCCCTACACCACCGCACTTCCCACTACACCATCGCACTTCTCTGACACCACTTCCCCACACCATTCACTTCCCTACACCACCGCCCTTCCCCACCACTGCACTTCCCTACACCATTTCACTTCCCTACACCACCGCACTTCCCTACACCATTTCACTTCCTACACCACCGCCCTTCCCTACACCACTGCACTTCCTACACCATTTCACTTCCCTACACCACCGCACTTCCCCACACCACCACACTTCCCCACACCACCGCACTTCCCTACACCACTGTAGTTCTCTGGCACCACCGTGCTTCCCTGACACCACCGCACTTCTCCGAACCCACCGCACGTCCCTACACCACTGTACTTCCCTGACACCACCACACTTGCCTGACACCACCGCACTTCCCTAGTGTGTCTCCTTCAAAATGTGGGGAAAAAAATTAAAAACCAAATGTTCTGTGTTTTTATCCAGATGAGATTTGATATTCCCCCACAGTGAATAAATCATAACGAAATAAAAATGTTTTGTTTCTATAGATTATTGTATCCTTTTCAGTTTTTTGTTTCTGATTGTAAATATTTCCTAATTGTTGTATAAATAAACAATGAAAGTAGGTGAGAAATTTCCCAAGTCCTTATTGAGCGCTCCACCCGAGGGGAGGACAGGAAGGGGGGTAGAAGAGAGGTTCATCATTCACAATGTTTAGACATAAATATATCTTTAATTTAACTAAGGAATTACATTAACTTAGTTAATATAGGGTAGAGTCCTGAAGAAATCATAGTAAACCCCTTATTTTTCCTCTAATAATAATATTATTAGTATTATATATATATATATATATATATATATATATATATATATATATAGAGAGAGAGAGAGAGAGAGAGAGAGAGATGTGAGGTATCCAAAACTTGGTAGTAAGGGATGATTCTATATGTGATTTCTAAGATACACTGTATTATTATTGTATGATTCAGTATGTATAAATACAGTGAATCTTTAAATCACTACAGAGAGCTCAATGTGTAATAAACTTTTTAGATTATATACAGAGCAATATTTATGTTTGAAATGGAGGAAAAACTCAACACCGTTATTCCATAATAAATTTAATTCAACCAAAATTGGGGCCTTTATAAATCTAAGTTGATTTAATATAGCTCACCAAATCAAGTCTCATGAGATGGGAAGTCAGAATAATTTGAATTGCCTATATATATATATATATATATATATATATATTTATTATTATTTTTATCAGTAGTTATATTGTAATTGTGCATATATTAATTGTCTGGTATGCATTTACATAAAAATCCACATATATGGTTATTGTGGAGGTTTTTCTGGAAAAATATGAAAGTATGAGGGTGGTGAAAAAATGAATGGTGTCAATAGGGAGTATAAATGTGTGGGGGGGGTTTAAGGGGAAATATTGAAGCTCGCTTGTACCTCAATTTCTAGCTCCTAACACAAAATAAAAAATTGACAGTTCGTTACTCAGAAGACTCATAGGTGGGGCACTCCAAAGTCAAGGTACCACTGTATAACTGAGAAGAATAGGCGTGGGGTTGAAGTAACGGTTACCATTGTAGGACAGGGACTCGGGGAGCAAAGTTAAAATTATAGACAAGGTTGTTTGCATTTCAATTCGTGCTAACACACTTAGGAAAGACATGCATCTATATGTTCCTTCACTGAGCTATGAGTAGATTGTAGAGAAGCCTGAAGTACATAGCTTTGGTAAAGCAAACATTTTAGGATAAGGAAGAACAGCTTGAATATCTGACAATATCTCATTTTATTTTCTACATATTAACTCTCCCCATTTATTACTGAATGACCACCAACAATTTTTCTTAGATCACACACTTATTTAGTAACATGATAATTTCCATTTGATCTCTCAACACACAACAGATTATCACACTTTACCTATTTAACCAACATTTTTCTGTATTATTCGGAATTTTCTTGTTCTGAGTATGAAATCTGGAAAAAAAAAAGAATTTTTTTCTATCAAAAAATTAAATGTTTATTTTGTTTTAAATTGAAATAGATCACTAAG
>JALAJA010000078.1:90000-92500 GCA_023376005.1 Doryteuthis pealeii
TGCTCCTAGGTCCAATCTGATCCGGAGTGGTAGTACCTGTTAGGGTCCCATCTATGGGTTGAATAGAAAAATGTATTTATTAAAAAAATTGTGTATCCATTGTAAGGTTCAAGGTTATAATAAATGGTATAACTTGTTGAAACGAACAACTCCGACAAGGGTGTTAAACATAACATGGACTTTAATACAGGTATAACGTAGGTACAAAGTTATACATACTTTGGATACAAATAACTCCGACGAAGGTTAATAGACAAACATTTAATAAACACAGCACATGGATAACAGTTGATACAACGTTCATAGTAAAGAGTACATACAAAAAGGGGTACACAAATAAAGATAAAGACACATTCATGAATGATACAGATATACATATATGAGTACAGACATGAGACTAGGAATAGTCCATGCTGTGGGGACTTACAGTAATGTAAGGGGGGCGGAGCCCCAACGAAAGGGTTTAGATAAAATCTACCCCATGTGGCTCGTAGTTGGTGAAACCGGCAAAAAGAGAGCGAAAATGTTTGAAACCGGTGCTTAAATACGCTGGTGCCCCTGGTGGGCATCATCAAACTAAGAGGGGCAGACAACTCCACCAGGCGAATACAAACTAACGCTACACAGGCAAAATGGAATAACATATAACACGAAATTCACATACATGGAAACAAGCTATAATAAAAGGACATATTCATGAATGGAAATACATTAAAGAGGTATACAAGAGATACCTAAATGTACACATAGAAGTGAACTTACTAGCGTTGTAATGGGGACCGAAGCCCCCACACGAGAAAGGTGTAGACACAAAAGTCTAACCCATGTGTGTGAGTTCCAGGAGAAGAAAAAGAGTGAGAGAGTGTGTAATCGGCGCTTAAATACCACTGACCCCTGGTGGTCAAACCGGGAACACAGGGGGAAGATAACTCTTCCAAATCAAAGGGAAGACAAATCCCAACACCATTAAGAATTAATTTCTTTCAAAACTTTATCGGGCCCACTGAGGTTGATATGCCGTAAAACAAACCAAACCAAACCAAACCAAAAGAATGATATTTTCAATTAGACGATACTATAATGTTTTGGTTTGTTCAGCAAGCCATCAACAGGACCGTAAAATAAAACAAACCAAAATAAATCAGTTTGATCATATTTTTCTAGTTTATCTATCAATATACTTAAATCCAGAGATCCAAACCCAAATATTTTTTGGCACCCTGCAGGGTTTTTTTGGGGTTTTTTTTTTCCTTTTGAGGTAGTGGTTACCTACCACCTTCAATTCGATCAATTTCAACCGCACAATCAGCCTCCGTGCGACAGAATTCCACCGTTTCTAAGATGCCGTGTTCGGAAAAAATTTGGTTCGTCTTTCATTCATCTCATTTCCTCTGCGAGAGGTACTGAATAATTTACGCTGTCTGTTGACGCAAGAGATTACCTCGAGTCAAAGCAATTGACATCAAGGGGTCGTGTCAAAGGTCATCTTTCAAGTGTGCAATCTTTGGTGGATGGGCCAATTGGGTCATGTGATCACATTGCTGCCATTTCATTGGTCCAAATGAACGCAAATCAATTGGTGGCTACTTAATTAGAAATACATTTCCATGGTTTCATGATTATTTTTCGTAATTAACCTGAGACATTTCAGACTTTGCCCCTAATATCATTTAGAATTATTCAGAAGCTAATAACACACACACACACAAACACACACACACACGCACGCACGCATGCACATACACACACACACACACACACGCACACACACGCGCACACACACAGACACACACACACACACACATATATATATATATATATACTTTGGTGTGGTACCAAGTTTCTTGGTACAAGGTGATTCTAGGTGGGTCCTAATTCTCTACCCGTAGTTTGTTGTAGAGTTCAGGTTCCGTATGAGAGCTCAATGTTTAATTATTGTAAACAGGAAATAAACACAACCAACCAAAAAAAAAAAAAAAAAAAAAAAAAAAAAATTTCCACCAATAAAAAAAGACACTTGAATAGAAAGAATGCAATATGACACCCCTAAATGAGGGGGAAATGTATGAATAAAAAAGAGTTTGGCCATGTGCCTGTCTAAATAAAATATATCAGTGATCTGAAGAAACTCTTGAGCATGCTCTCGAGTGGAAATGGTCCATAATCACGATACCCATGGTATTTAAGGCCTTTTTATTCCCAAATATATATATATATATATATATATATATATATATATATATACTAGACAAAACGTGACCAATTTGGTCACCCATTCAGCTCTGGGTAGATAATTGAGATTAGGGAAAAGGGAGTTAGCAAAGCGAATAAAATTAATAAATAAATAAATAAATACGGCCGGACGAAACCTTAAAATCATTTTGGAATGTTTGACCTCATTTAAGGTTTGCTGGTTATGAAATTTAACATAGAAATACATTTCAAATGCCCCCTCTCTCTCTCTCTCTCTCTCTCTCTCTCTCTCTACTCTACTCTCCAG
>JALAJA010000078.1:97500-100000 GCA_023376005.1 Doryteuthis pealeii
CCCAAACACCACGGAGTGAATGAGCTCTGATGATGATTTTTGTAAAATCGAAATATTGATCAGTATCAGCTATGATTATATTATAAATTGTTTTCTCTTTAACAGCATTGTGTGATGTTTTCAGTCCACCTTTTCATACTCATATATATATATATATATATATATATATATATATATATACATCCCATCAACCGATACATCATAAGTTCAGTCTTTGTAGAGGAAGAGACAGTATTGCTTATATATCAACAGTGAAGTAAATTGTAGAGAGGGAAAGATAAAGCTTTATGCCTCTCTTGTAGACACTTTTTGAATGGCCATCTCTGGTGCAGTGATTGCAAACAAACGGTGATGCTTGCTGGAGATGCTGTTGTCTCTCCTTCCTTATGGCTCTCTTTTCTGCTGCGGCTTCTTTCCTCTCTTTTTACTTCTTTTTGTTCCTTGTTTGACGAGGAGTCGCCAGGTCGTACGGTCTTCTGCACAGGTCTCCCATGTGTTGGTGTTAATGTGGCATGTCTTCATGTCTCTCTTGCAGACACTTTTTGAATGGCAATCTCTGGTGCAGTGATTGCAAACAAACGGTGATGCTTGCTGGAGATGTTGTTGTCTCTCTTGTATTAAAACATTAAAGATACAGTAATAAGAGAAGTCAAAATGAAGTGGTCAAAGTTCATCAGAATATGCTTTTTTAAAAGTTCAGTCTGTAAAGTTTTCAAGTGCCATCCTTGACCAGTTGAAAAGGGCTTAAAGAAAGTCCTATGTTACGGAATCCTTTGGTAACCGTATAAGTCCTATCCTGCGTATTGGTAAAGGTCCAGTGTTTTAATTCTATGTCCGTCGTTAAAGAATGCCAACGTAATTATGACCAGTAGGGTCGGTTAAGTATTGTATCAGCCTTAGAGTACTGCCAGTGATTGGCCAAGAGTTAGATCACATGATCTCGTCTAGTCTATAAGTATGGGCGACGATCTAGCACACGCCTTATATACCAGGGCACCTCACGTGGTGTAATGGTTAGCAAGCTCGCTTCGCAAACCATTGTTAGTGAGTTCGATTCTCATTGGGCGCCCCATACTTCTGGCCTTGTGCCATATCTAAGCTAAGCTTAGTAAATAACTATATACCAGGGCACATCACGTGGTGTAATGGTTAGCATGCTAGATTCGTAAACCATTGTTAGTGAGTTCGATTCTCATTGGGTGCAGCACACTTCTGGCGTTGTGCCACATCTAAGCTAAGCTTAGTAAATATATATATACCAAAATTCTCAACACAGTCTTTGTAGAGGAAGAAAGAGTAAGAGAGAGTGTTGCGTCTATATCAGCAGTGAAGTAAATTGTAGAGGGGGGAAGATAAAGTTTGTACCAGCAGGCAAATAGTTTTAAGTTTAGTGACGTAGATTCGTCAAGCTTGTGTTGGTCTCTGAATTTCTACACGAAAATTTTCATCTTAAATAATCTCGGCAAGGATCCGAATTCGGTATTTTTGAAAACTTCTGTTTAGGCGCGAAGGCCTCCGATTGATCCAAAATTATCATTTTCATCATTTAAAGTTTTTTTTTAAAGCTTCAGTGATATTCATCTGCAAATTTTAAATATACATCCCAAATTTCATTGCTTTATTTTGAATAGTTATTCCTGCAAATGGGATTTGTCAATATTGTTGGAATATTAGGTGTGCTCCAATTCGCCACTTGGATTTATAGACTACACAAGGTCACGTGGTTTATTCCCCCGGCCAATCACTAGCCATACTGCGTGGCTGATACACTACTTAAACCCCACACTGGCCATAATTCTAATTGCACTCATTGAGGAGGGACTTACAATACTCGGGATTACCAGACGATTACCAATACTCAGGACTCTTTACCAAGAGATTACCAAGGACCCAACTCCACTGGACAAGTGCTGTGGCTTAAGGCCTACAGGATAGCCCAACAGATTGTAACAAATATGTTGTGTAAAAATTTTCAGGAAAATAGGGACCTTTTTTGTCCAGTTTTTCCAACTTCAAGTGCTTATATATTTTTTTAATTCATGGATAGATTAAACCCAAAATTTGATAGCAATCAATAATTTTTTTAAATATATTTGCTATAGCAGAATTCTTTTCATCATTTCTATATTTTGCTTTATACCTGCACTGATCCTATGCGCAGATTGCTTACTTTCGTCATTTTATTTCTGCTTTCTATGCATTAACTTCCGGTTTCCCTCTCATACATATCCCTACAACTTTGTGAAATGAACAATGGTCACTCAGTATGGCCAAAATGGCAGTGCATTTTCCAGCCAATTCTCACACGCAGTCATTTCCTTTGATTACAGCCCCGAACGGATTTTAAATTTTCAAGTGATCCGGCCACTCGTTCAAGGATTTTTCCAGAATATTAATCACCTGATCAATGGATCCACAGCCGGATCTGAAGTGTCACTAACAAGGTTTGATCCGCATTTCACTTCCTGAAATAGATTTAACAGCTTTCTTAATCATTTGA
>JALAJA010000078.1:107500-115000 GCA_023376005.1 Doryteuthis pealeii
AGTAAAAATCATTTCCAATGTATTTTTATAGTAAAAATCATTTCCAATGCATTTCTCTAGTAAAAAATCATTTCCAATGCATTTCTCTAGTAAAAATTATTTCCTATGTATTTTCATAGTTAAAATCATTGTCCAATGTATTTTTATAGTAAAAATCATTCCCAATGGATTTTTATAGTAAAAATCATTTCCAATCCATTTTTATAGTAAAAATCATTTCCAATGCATTTTCATAGTAAAAATCATTGTCCAATGCATTTTTATAGTAAAAATCATTTCCAATGCATTTTTATAGTAAAAATCATTTCCAATGCATTTTTATGGTAAAAATCATTGTCCAATGCATTTTTATAATAAAAATCATTGTCCAATGCATTTTTATAATAAAAATCATTGTCCAATGTATTTTTATAATAAAAATCATTGTCCAATGCATTTTTTATAGTAAAAATCATTGTCCAATGCATTTTTATAGTAAAAATCATTGTCCAATGCATTTTTATAGTAAAAATCATTTCCAATTCATTTTCATAGGTCTAAAGGTCATATTGCAGTATTAAAAAAACTGTTTAAACAATATATGTATACATACATCCACACACACACACACACACACACACACAACACACACATATATATATATATATATATATATATAATTAGGTAAATCCTTGTAGTTTTGAGTCTATAGTATTGTCATGACATGATCTCACCTCTGTATAATCCTGTGTAAATAGAAAAGTTCTCCTTTTGAAAATGAGGTTAACAAGTTTCTTTCTGAAAGTCTAATTAACTCGTTTCATAAGTTCAATGTTCGTTGGTGTTAGACTAATTTGGCTTTTGACCAAACTAATCATCAACCCTCAACTCCAATAATCAAACATTGGTGGTCAATTGGCTGACAAACAACAACACTAGAAATCCATGCTATCCTAACATATATATATATAATACTTACCTTGCCCCCCCCCCCGGGAGGGGGGTCCAGTGTACTTCGGCCACTGGACCGGTAGAGTACAATTAATAGTGTCGATCGCAGGGGGCCATCCCCCCAGGCAATACCTGCCCCCTTGGGGTTTATTGCCCAGTGCCTGAGGCGCCCCCTTAATCCGAAGGGATCGACGCAATTTTTGTTCTTTCCCACCCATGAGCTTCGTGTGTGTGTAGAAATGTAGACAAACACGGAATGTTACACTGGATGTAATGTATATATGTAGATATATTTTTCAGTATTTAATGCTACATTGAAAGAACACAAGTTAATTTTTCATATATATATATATATATATATATATATATAATATATATATATATATTAAATTTTTACTTGAAGGCACTTACATTATACTTACGTTATAACGCCCCCTTACCTATTATGGTAGAGGCGTGTAGTATCATTTGACAAGCTTAATTTCGCTAGGATGGTCAGCTGTGTACTGTGGCCGAGGCGATAAAAGTGTTTCACTAGTGTTTCACTGTGTCTGCTGAAGTCCCGGTTTCGATTTCTGTCGGAGGGAAATCGTTAGTATATACCGCTGATGAGACTTAATAAAGTCGAAACAGTCTGTACGGTATTCTACACATCGAGCCATCCTTTGCTGGGATTACACTTGTCAAGTTCATTTTCTATAAGAAAAAGTATCGAATTTTATGCGATACATGCGTTGTAAGTGCCTTCAAGTAAAAATTTAATATATACTTTATTCAGCAACGTTTCTAAATAAACAAACATCCAAAAATCTTATATATATATATTATATTATATATATATATATATAATGAATAGAGAATAAATAAATTATATCATCCCATCGCGTGAAAACACTTCACGTTTATATTAACGCTAAAAAAAATACTGGTTTTTAAAATCTTAACCATTTGACTCATCTGAAGATTGCATAAACATGAAACTTAAAGTTATGAGTTTAAATCAACCATAATACCATTACTATTGATTATATATACATATATATATATGTGTGTGTGTGTGTATGTATATATATATATATATATATATATATATAGTCTTTTATATATGTATGTATATAGTCTTTTAGCATATGAAGTTGATTACAAAAATTCCAAATAAGAACGAAATCTCATAAGATAAAGGGAGATAACTTTGTGAGCATTTTTTTTTTTAATGCAGAAATTCAAAAATAAAATCCAAAGCATAAAGAGCGTCCACAATATTCAACCGACGTAATTTACGGTCCAAAAACATAACAGCAAGAAATGTATTCGCATTCCAGAAGAATTATTACTAACCTGATGATGGCAAAATAGCCTGAAACTTGGGTAGTTGCCTATGGAAAACAATTATATTTTTTAAAAATTCAACAAATAAATAAATAAAGCTCCTACAAATTTGGAGTTGAGCACTGTGATTTCTTTGATTCATCTCAAAATTTGTTTAAATATATCTATATCTATATCTATATCTATATCTATATATATATATATATATATATATATATATATATATATATATATACAAATTGTCTTTGTTAGTGTTTCAGTTTACTATTTCCAGATTCTGTGTGTTGAGGTACTTTTGAAAAAGATCAATAAAGAAAGCAATCAATAACACTTTTCATAAATCAATCAGTAACCCTTTTGTATTGATGATTACAACCTCCACCCTCTCCCTGCCCCCTCTCTCCCATGCTCACCTTCCCCCCACCCCCCTCCCCCACGGGACAAAATGACTGCAAAGTGGGTGTGGTTGTCAAATAATCACAAGCCAATAGGCATACATCAGTTTCGTACAAGATAACGTATTGATTCCCAAGAGAAGCCGTTTGGTTAGATTCGGCCGTGTGGGAGAGACTTCACCAATGGATTTGGTTCCTTCGCTGCTTGGTTGGTTGGTTGGTTGGTTGGTTGGATTTTATGGCATGTCAACTCATGTTGGGTAATTAAAGACGTTTTTGCCTTGTACCACCAAAATACGTCACGTGATCAATTTAGGCCGTATTGAAAGAAGAAACGTAAATATATTTTATCTTCTTTTTTTTAAATCTTGCAAAAAAGAAATAACGAACATAAAGAGTTGTTACAAAGAAAAACAGTTAATTCAAAAGATCAAATTAGTTGGTTGGTCGGTTGGTTGGTTGGATTTTACGGCATCGTGTTTTCTCCAAAATTCATGTGGGAGAAACTTCACCATGGATTTGGTTCCTTGGTTGGTTTGTTGGTTGGTTGGATTTTACGGTATCGCACTATCAGCCTCACTCGAGTGTTTCAGGCCTAAACAGAGGTCTGTCAAAAAATCATTGGTGGCTGAGAAATGCAAACCATGTGAAATTTACAGAAAAATGTGTGATGTGTACGGATATGCATGTTTTGGTTAAAATGTTTACAAAGGGTTGGTTGGTTGGTTGGTTGGTTGGTTGTTCTGGTTTACGGCATATCAAAACTTTTTGGATCATTTGATGCCGAATCAATTCATTTTCATATTCAGTTAACTTTGAACTACGTATATCTTTGAGAATCTGTGTTACGCCTCAAAGATACGTGGTTCAAAATTAACCGACCTGAAAAAATATTGTGTATTGTTTTCATATCCTTTTATCTATACTTATACCGTCAGATTCATTTCCTTTCTCTTAACTTATATATCTATATATATATCTATCTATCTATCTATATAATATATATATATATATATTATATATATATATATATATATATCACGTATCTTTGCGGCATAACACAGATTCTCAAAGATACGTGGTTGAAAGTTAACTGACCTGAAAAATGTAAAAGTTTTTAAATAAAATAACTGGTGAATTATATCTTTTATTCATTAATATATCAACACTGAAAATTTCAATAAATTTGGTTAATTCTCCGATTTTTTGTATTTTTTTTATTTCGCGGGGTGACATACGATGGTGGAATTTAGGTCCGTTAAGTAGGATTTAATCGATTTGATCATGTGGAGAAAAGTTCACCAATGGATTTGGTTTCTTTGTAGCCCTGTTCGTTGGTTGGTTGGATTTTCTGGCATTTCAACCCATGTCGGGTAATTGAAGACGTTTTTGCCTAATTTAACACTACACTAGGTACCACCAAAATACGCCACGTGATCAGTTTAGGCCGTATTGAATTAAGAAACGTAAATATATTTAACTTGTTTTTTAAATCTCGCAAAAAAGAAATACCGAACATAAAAAGTTGTTACAAAGAAAAACAGTTAATTCAAAGATCAAATTAGTTGGTTGGTTGGTTGGTTGGTTGGGTTTTACGTCATCGTGTTTTTTCCAAGACTGTTTACCTGACCAGTCTAAAGAGCCCAGTCAGTCCTACTATACCTAAGGTGGTAGAATGGTATCATAGCTAAGAACTGGTAGAACAGATGGGCTAATGCCTTTCCCAGAGATATTAGAGCAATATGAAATGCAATCAGCCTCACTCGAGTGTTTCAGGCCTAAACAGATTTGGTTTGTTTTGTTTTACAGCATATCAATCTCAGTGGGTCATTTAATGCCAATAAAGTTTTAAAATAAAGTCATTCTTAATGGATACTCAATGTTTTTTTATAAACACATTTTTCTACTTAACCCATAGATGGGACCCTAGGAGCTATGATGATGAAGGGGTGCTCCACATTACCCAAACCTCCAAAACTGGAACCTCACCATCAGAGTTTAACGTCATTCCCAGAACATGTAGACCATCAGCCATCGCCTTCTAGCACCCATATGATAAAAAGGGTTTTGGTTTGCCATAAGAGCAATAGGGTTGGAGCAATCATATAGGTGCTAAGGCTTGACGTGACCAGCCGATTAATCAGAGGGGGGCCTCTCCGACCGCCCATCTAGCCCAAGAAAATGCCAAATTGGAGTATTGCAAGTCATGGACTGCTCAACCACCTTGGTTCTATCTTCAAGCATCACGGGCCGCCACCCACAGCCAACAGGTGGCCACATTGGGGGAGTCTTACCCCTCTGCAGAGGTGCAGTCGGTGCATTCTCACGCCACAACCGACAGGGCGGTCAAATCAGATACTTCAACTGTTTTTAGCAATTTGTGTTTCTGAATATAAAGAGGGGGATCATTTTGATATTATAACCAAATTGTAAATGGATCCCCCATTTCATGACCACATTAGATTCACAAGGAGTTATGCTTTTCAATAAATTATGGTCAAGTCACGCTGAAAGTACCGCCTCCTGCAAGATCACCAAAGTTAAGCAGCGATGAGCCTGTTCAATACTTAAATGGGTGACCATTTAAGCAACAACAGGTACTATAAGCAACCTTTATTGATCTAATGTATATGCAAATACCTAGGTACCCCCTCACTATAATCTGATTGGATAGTGTCCTCCATAAATACTCGACACTGTGGTGGTACAAGTGCCTAGTAGCCTACTATCAAGACTACGACACCAACTGCTGGGAAGACGTACTGCTATTACTGCTACTCGACGCACCAGCTACTACTTACCTGCGAGAATATACCTTACTACATCTTCATAATATATCCCTTAACCCGGGTATATAATTTATGAAAATGAATTGATTCTGCATTAAATGAACAGAAAGAGGGTTGATATACTGTTATAGAGGATGGTGTTTTAGGGGTAACTAATTTATAATGGTTAGGGTTTTCAAAACCTTGTAGGTTATTTAGTAAGTACACATCACACTATTAGAATATATTTATATAAGCACATGACATAAAAGACAAGAACTCACAATTAAAACAAACAAACATTGTATTAACATGAAGTTTACAAAAGGTAATACAGAATACTTGGCAAAGTTCTGTAAAAAGGTGCTTTTTGAAAAGTTCAATGTAAAATATAAGCAGAGATGTTATAAATCTCTAAGTCAGGCATAAGTTGAATGAATCTAATGTTTATCTCCGAAAGCGTGGGTTATTTAAAGAGAGAGATAGTTCATACCTTCAGCATGTATGCAAAATGTTCTTAAAAAGGGTGACGTGAATTCCCTTAGGCAAGTTAGATCTTTCTGGTTGGAATATGAAAAAGTTGGCTTTAAATAGCATTCGAGTAGGCTCCGAAAAGGTCAATTTGATAAATTTCTTTTTAGGCGCGAACGTCTCTTTGGTTGAAATTGTACAAATTTTTATTTTAATTTTCTTTTTACTAAGGTGCACAATCCCATGCGCAAACTATTCATTTTTGTGAACCAACCAACCAACCAGGGGTGGTTCTTAACCCTTTGCAGGTGATACCGTCAGCATATTCTAATAGAGAGTCTCCTTTATAGTCGAGATAATAATATGCACAAAAAAAAGAAAAAGAATTATCTACAAAATAATTTTTTTTTTAATCCTGAAAGCAATTTATTCGCAATTCAATTTGTATTCAAAAGAATTCTGACTAGAATATTCCGGAAGGAAAGGGTTAATTGAAATGAGACCCCCTCCCTCTAGAAGAAACCCATGGCGATAAATTCAAAATGGATGTGTGTGTGGGGGTTCCAATAATCCTTTCTAATTAGCAGCTGAAATAATTAGTTGAGCTAAGGTTTTTTATTGCTGATAAGTTCTTGAAATTAGCATAAAGATCTAGTGGCTAATTTGCATAAATTCAATGAATTTTATGAGGCACTCAATGTGTAATGGTTATCATCATAAAAAACTTAACATATAATCTTCATTATGTCAACTAGCAAGAATATGAGTGTATATATATATAAAGATAAACCTAATGAGTCAGATAAACCTACTAAAAGTTTCACTTAGTGCTCTTCAGGGCTAAGATCCAACTCTTTATCTGACTCATTAGGTTTATCTTTATTATTTGCTCTACTTAGGTATTGAGCACTTTTTACTTATTAGCTTTAGTTTCCTGGCGGTTTTGTATGAATATATATATATTCTTGGTTGGTACGATTATCTTGGTCTTTTCTTTTTTTCCCAAAATTTTTTTCTCCCCGGGTGATGTTTGGTAGTATATTTTACAATCAAACTATTTAGTGGGTTTTTCTCACCGCGAGGATTTACCAAAAAAGTTTGGTATATATATATATATATATATATATAATATATATATATATATATATATACTCATATTCTTGTCATCTATAAATTCTCATAGGGTCGACTACACTGATGAGTGTTTCTCCGTCTTGCACAGAGCTAGGTCTAAGCAGCATCCAACCATTCTTGAAGCTGTTTATATTTTATTCTTTCGTCCCACTTTGTGCAGACAAAAAATCCAAACACTCCCTTTACTTGTTGGGAAACATCTCCAATCTTGATTCGACTTGAGGGTTTATATATATATACCCCCTTTTTTTGTCCCTCTCTGGCTCACCTCCATTCGTTCTTAAAGAATATTTCTTATACAATCTGACTTTTATTTGTCACCGGTGTTTATCTTGAAAAAGAACCAGTCGAAAAGCCTTTGTATGCTCTACATTTAATATTTTATTTTATAATAAAATATTACCATCTTATAACTTGTATGATCTCCCTACATACATATGATTCTTCCAATTTTAGTAATATATAAGTTTTCT
>JALAJA010000078.1:120000-124260 GCA_023376005.1 Doryteuthis pealeii
TGAACAGTACTCGTAGACATTATGTCTTCTTCAGTAAATAAATCTATTGAAACAAAGAAATAATGTCATTTAGTGCTTCTACCAAGATTTCTTCAAAAAAGCACACAGCATTCTTGTGCAGTTTCATCTAGCTTTTTCTCTAAGCATTTTGTTAAAGACCAGGTGGTGCAGCCATACAGTAGAACTAACACGTACAGCTGTTTTTTGTATGGTGTTGCTTCCAGGATTTGTTCAGGACAGCACACAGCATTCTTGTGTAGTTTCCATTTAGCTTTTTCTCTGAGTGGTGCAGCCATACAGTAGCACTGACATGGCTACTGCTTGGAATAATTTTTGCTTTATCTTATCAGAGAGATCAGATTTCCATATGAGCTCAGATGAATAAGATAATAAGAATGAAACAGTATCTCATAGACATTATGTCTTCTTCAGTAAATAAATCTATTGAAACAAAGAAATAATGTCATTTAGTGCTGCTACCAGGATTTGTTCAAAAAAGCATGCAGTTCCCATCTAGCTTTTTCTCTAAGCATTCTTTTAGAGTCTAAGTGGTGCAGCCATACAGTAGCACTGACATGGCTACTGCTTGGAATAATTTTTGCTTTATCTTATCAGAGAGATCAGATTTCCATATGAGCTCAGATGAATAAGATAATAAGAATGAAACAGTATCTCATAGACATTATGTCTTCTTCAGTAAATAAATCTATTGAAACAAAGAAATAATGTCATTTAGTGCTGCTACCAGGATTTGTTCAAAAAAGCATGCAGTTCCCATCTAGCTTTTTCTCTAAGCATTCTTTTAGAGTCCAGATGGTGCAGCCATATAGTAGCACTGACACATACAGCTGTTTTTTGTGTGTTGCTGCTTCCAAGATTTTTTCAGGATAGCATACAGCATCCTTGTGTAATTCCTATCTAGCTTTTTCTCTAAGTGGTGCAACCATACAGTAGCACTGACATGGCTACTGCTTGGAATAATTTTTGCTTTATCTTATCAGAGAGATCAGATTTCCATATGAGCTCAGATGAATAAGATAATAAGAATGAAACCGTATCTCATAGACATTATGTCTTCTTCAGTAAATAAATCTATTGAAACAAAGAAATAATGTCATTTAGTGCTGCTACCAGGATTTGTTCAAAAAAGCATGCAGTTCCCATCTAGCTTTTTCTCTAAGCATTCTGTTAGAGTCCAAGTGGTGCAGCCATACAGTAGCACTGATACATACTGTGTTTTGTGGTGTGCTGCTTCCATTAGTTCAAGACAGCACAGCATCCATTGTGTAGTTTCCATCTAGCTTTTTCTAAGCATTCTTTTAGAGTCTAAGTGTGCAGCCATACAGTAGCACTGACAAATGGTATTTTTGTGTGGTGCTGCTTCCAAATTTGTTCAGGACAACACACAGCATCCTTGTGTAGTTCCCATCTAGCTTTTTCTCTAAACATTCTTTTAGAGTCCAAGTGGTGCAGCCATACAGTAGCACTGATACATACAGCTGTGTTTGTGTGTTGCTGCTTCCAGGATTTGTTCAGGACAGCACGCAGTTATCCTTGTGTAGTTCCCATCTAGCTTTTTCTCTAAGTGTTCTTTTTAGAGTCTAAGTGGTGCAGCCATACAGTAGCACTGACACATACAGCTTCTTTTTTCTGTGTTGCTGCTTCCAGATTTGTTCAGGACAGCACGCAGTATCCTTGTGTAGTTCCCATCTAGCTTTTTCTCTAAGTGTTCTTTTAGAGTCTAAGGGGTGCAGCCATACAGTAGCACTGACAAATACAGCTGGGTATTTTTGTGTGGTGCTGCTTCCAGGATTTGTTCATGACAACACGTAGTATCCTTGTGTCATTCACATATAGCTTTTTCTCTAAACATTCTTTAGAGTCTAAGTGGTGCAGCCATACAGTAGCACTGACAAATGGTATTTTTTGTGTGGTGCTGCTTCCAAGATTTGTTCAGGACAACACGTAGTATCCTTGTGCAGTTTCATCTAGCTTTTTCTCTAAGCATTTTGCTAGAATCCAGGTGGTACAGCCATACAGTAGCACTGACACACACAGCTGTTTTTTGTGTGTTGCTGCTTCCAGGATTTGTTCAGGACAGCACACAGTATCCTTGTGTAGTTCACATATAGCTTTTTCTCTAAGCATTTTGTTAAAGACCAGGTGGTGCAGCCATACAGTAGAACTAACACGTACAGCTGTTTTTTGTATGGTGCTGCTTCCAGGATTTGTTCAGGACAGCACACAGCATTCTTGTGTAGTTTCCATTTAGCTTTTTCTCTAAGTGGTGCAGCCATACAGTAGCACTGACATGGCTACCGTTTGGAATAATTTTTTGCTTTATCTTATCAGAGATATCAGATTTCCATATGAGCTCAGATGAATAAGATAATAAGAATGAAACAGTATCTCGTAGACATTATGTCTTCTTCAGTAAATAAATCTATTGAAACAAAGAAATAATGTCATTTAGTGCTTCTACCAAGATTTCTTCAAAAAAGCACACAGCATTCTTGTGCAGTTTCATCTAGCTTTTTCTCTAAGCATTTTGTTAAA
The DNA here is from genome assembly GCA_023376005.1 of Doryteuthis pealeii. Classification (NCBI taxonomy): domain Eukaryota; kingdom Metazoa; phylum Mollusca; class Cephalopoda; order Myopsida; family Loliginidae; genus Doryteuthis; species Doryteuthis pealeii. Next base: position 122,557 of record JALAJA010000078.1, read on the forward strand.
GACCAGGTGGTGCAGCCATACAGTAGAACTAACACGTACAGCTGTTTTTTGTATGGTGTTGCTTCCAGGATTTGTTCAGGACAGCACACAGCATTCTTGTGTAGTTTCCATTTAGCTTTTTCTCTGAGTGGTGCAGCCATACAGTAGCACTGACATGGCTACTGCTTGGAATAATTTTTGCTTTATCTTATCAGAGAGATCAGATTCCATATGAGCTCAGATGAATAAGATTTAATAATGAAACAGTATCTCATAGACATTATGTCTTCTTCAGTAAATAAATCTATGAAACAAGAAATAATGTCATTTAGTGCTGCTACCAGGATTTGTTCAAAAAAGCATGCAGTTCCCATCTAGCTTTTTCTCTAAGCATTCTTTAGAGTCTAAGTGGTGCAGCCATACAGTAGCACTGACATGGCTACTGCTTGAATAATTTTTGCTTTATCTTATCAGAGAGATCAGATTTCCATATGAGCTCAGATGAATAAGATAATAAGAATGAAACAGTATCTCATAGACATTATGTCTTCTTCAGTAAATAATCTATTGAAACAAAGAAATAATGTCATTTAGTGCTGCTACCAGGATTTGTTCAAAAAAGCATGCAGTTTCCCATCTAGCTTTTTCTCTAAGCATTTTTTAGAGTCCAGATGGTGCAGCCAGCATAGTAGCACTGACACATACAGCTGTTTTTGTGTGTGCTGCTTCCAAGATTTATATTCAGGACAGCACACAGCATCCTTGTTGTATCCATATTGCTTTTTCTCTAAGCATTCTTTTAGAGTCCAGATGGTGCAGCCATATAGTAGCACTGACACATACAGCTGTTTTTTGTGTGTTGCTGCTTCCAAGATTTGTTCAGGACAGCACGCAGTATCCTTGTGTAGTTCCCATCTAGCTTTTTCTCTAAGTGGTGCAGCCATACAGTAGCACTGCATTCTTGTGCAGTTTCATCTAGCCTTTAATCTAAAGCTTCAGTTAGAATCCAGGTGGTACAGCCATACAGTATCACTGACACACACAAGCTGTTTTTTGTGTGTTGCTGCTTCCAGGGTTTGTTCAGGACAGCACACAGCATCCTTGTGTAGTTCACATATAGCTTTTCTCTAAGCATTTTGTTAAAGCCAGGTGGTGCAGCCATACAGTAGAACTAACACGTACAGCTGTGTTGTATGGTGCTGCTTCCAGGATTTGTTCAGGACAGCACACGCATTCTTGTGTAGTTTCCATTTAGCTTTTTCTCTAAGTGGTGCAGCCATACATAGCACTGACATGGCTACCGTTTGGAATAATTGCTTTATCTTATCAGAGATATCAGATTTCCATATGAGCTCAAGAATAAGATAATAAGAATGAACATATCTCATAGACATTATGTCTTCTTTCAAGTAAATAAATCTTTGAAACAAAGAAATAATGTCAATTATAGTGCTGCTACTCCGTGCTTCACCATAGAAGCCGATTATGACAAGTCATCCGTCTCTCTTACCTCCGTCTACTCCGCGTGCGAAAAACTTCATCAGGTATCTACGCACTCGAGTGGCGAGCGACTCGCGCAACTCGCGAAGCTCCTCGTCATCTCTCTCCTCTCGTCTATGTAGTATCTCTATCTCCGAGCTTCGAGCGACGAACAGGCAATCCATCTAATCTACTCCACCTCTCCATCCAAACACATCCACGACGCACTCCCACTGTCACTACTAC
>JALAJA010000078.1:124360-139360 GCA_023376005.1 Doryteuthis pealeii
GAGAGGAGATACAATTTTATTATCAAAGGGGGAATTGTTCTTTTTATTTTTAACACACTTCAATGATCAAATCTTCAAGTCTGACTCATTCTTTATATATTATATATATATTATAATATATATATAATATATATATATATATAATATAATATATTATAGAATGTCAAGATTTATGAAAAATAAATGTCAAGATTCTAAAAAAATAAATGCACTGGATTTTTTGAAGCATGAGAGGCTGGTGCAATTAATAATTTGAAAAGATTATATATATATAATATATATATATATATATATATATTATATATATATATATATATATACCACCCTCTCATGCTTAAAAAAATCCAGTGCATTTATTTTTTTAGAAACTTGACATTTATTTTTCATAAATATATAAATATATTTCATAAATAATATATTATAATATATATATATATATATATATATATATATATATATAATATTATATATATCCGATCTCACTGACAAGTTAAAGCGACAATTCTTCCAGGCGGTCGTTATATCTGGGGTGGTCTTTTAGTTGAATCTGGAATAGATTGATCTAACAGAAATTCCTAACAACAAATCGTCAAATATCTTTTTTATTACCCTCACAACTGAGAGTAACAGGGCAATAAAAAAAATCTGTTTTCAAATGCCTTAAAAGTAATAAAGAATTCATCATTCGCATCTGATGATTTGGGAGAGTTAGACACTTTGTCTAAGCTTCCTTGAAATAGACTATATTACAAAATTCTAGTCTTTTGTTATATTTTTACTTATATATAAGTGGGCTAGTGGTTAGAGTCGTGGGAAATGGACTCGTCGATTCGAGTTCAATTCCTTGACGAAGCTGTTGGTATTTCACATAGCGCTAATACCCTTGGGAAAGGTATGAATCCATATATTCTCCTCCAGCTATGGGTTAAATAGTAGGGCAGACTGGGCCCTTCAGCCTTGGGTAGGTAACCAGTCTAGGAGAGGGATAACTCTGAATTCAAATTCCCTCCAGCTATGGGTTAAATAGTAGGGCAGTCTGGGCCCTTCAGCCTTGGGTAGGTAACCAGTCTATGAGAGGGATAACTCTGAATTCAAAATTCCCTCCAGCTATGGGTTAAATAGTAGGGCAGACTGGGCCCTTCAGCCTTGGGTAGGTAACCAGTCTAGGAGAGGGATAACTCTAAATTCCAAAATTCCTGAGGTCGGTCGTTGATTGGGTTTGTGGCAACCCTTGATGCACCAATTCTTTCCTATCGACTGTGCCAAAAAGTGTGGATGGTCCAACACAAGCCTTCACCACTATAAACAAATCCCTGTGTGGGTGTTCATTGTGTGTGTGAACCTCATGCGTCGAAACTCGACAGATAATAATAATATATATATATATATATATATATATGGGTCATCCACGGACATGTGTTTCGACTTATCAAGTCTCTTCAGTGTGGCTAGACATTTTGTAATCTACCTACAGCCGGAATTGAAATCCGATCGGTTGGGTGTCAGTCCGGCACCTTAACCATTAGGCTGTCTTCACTTACAGAATGGAAGGGGATTTTAACTGTTTTAATACACACATCGCTTTGTGTGTAAAGGCCGTCACAGAGTGCTCCATTCAGAGAAGAGCGTTGCGTTTACGCTTGAGTTGGCGGCCGTCAGCGAGATCCCCCCCCCAGAGTGCTCAACCCTAAGGGATGGGAGCATATATAGGGTCATCCACAGACACGTGTTTCGACTTATCAAGTCTCTTCAGTGTGGCTAGACATTTTGTAAGCTACCTACAGCCGGAATTGAACTCCGGTCAAGGCAATTACTGGAAATGGAAAAGTGATCATCGACATATCGTTTTAATTGCAGGGTCAACCATATTTCTGAAATTGGTTATACCAGTAAAAAATAGAAACATGAACTAAGTCGTTATGTACCAAACACACAAACACACACATTTAAACACTATAAAGCAATACAACCTAGATAAATAATTAGGACCCTTGGCCAAAAAAAAATCATGACCCCACAAATGGCCGAAAGAAGATACGGGCCCAATCTTATGTCGCGGATTGACATAATTGATTATTTACCACATACTCCACATGTACGGGTTAGGCACAAGGCCCTAGTAATGTGTGACCACCCACGAACCGAAGCTCCTGGTGTGATGGATGCAAAAAATGCGTTGATCCCGTCGGCACCGGGCAGTAAACCCAGCCCTGCCACTTTAAATCGAGGGTGCAGGTGTTGAATGGAGGGATGGCCCCCCTGGGATCAACGATGTTAATTTACTCGGTAGGTCCAGCGGCCGAAGCTCACTGGACCCCCGGCTTGGCCGGACAGACCACCAGGGAAATTTTTATTCGAATTTTGAACTTTGATTGCGTGCCTGTGTGTGTGTGCCTGTGTGTGACTCTGTGTATGTGTGTGTGTGTGTGTTTGTATCTGTGCGTCTGTATGTGTGTGTGTATCTGTGCCTGTGTGTGTGTGTGTGTGTGTCTGTGTTTGTGTCTCTGTGTGTTTGTCTGCGTCTATGTTTGTCTGTGTGTCTTTTGTATGCATGTGTTTCTGTGTCTGTATCTATATGTCTGTATGTCTGTGTATATGTATGTATGTTGTGTGTGTGTGTGTGTGTGTGTGTGTGTGTGTGGTGTGTGTCCTTGTGTGTCTGTGTGTGTCTGTCTGTCTGCCTCTATGTTTGTGTTTGTATGTATCTGTCTGTCTGTCTGTTTATCAGTCTGTGTGTCTGCGTCTGTGAGTCTCTGTCTGTGTCTGGGTATGTGTGTCTTTGTGTGTGTTCGCGCGTGTGTGTGTGTGTCTGTCTGTGTTTGTGTGTCTGGGTATGTGTGTCTTTGTGTGTATAAGCGCGCGCGTGTGTGTGTGTGTGTGTGTCTGTCTGTCTGTGTTTGTGTGTCTGGGTATATGTGTCTTTGTGTGTGTGTGTGCGTGTTGTGTGTGTGTGGTGTGTGCGCGCGCGCGTGTGTGTGTGTCTGTCTGTCTGTCTGTAGGTATGTGTGTGTGTTAGGACAGACAAGGACCCATTCACTGATCATGGTGATGTCTGTTTGTGTGTCTGTGTTTGTGTTTGTGTGTCTGTGTGTCTGAGTGTATGCGCGTGTGCGTGCGTGCACGCGCGTCCATGCGCGTGTGTGGCGTGTGTCTCTGTGTCTCTGTCTGTGTGTGCGTTAGGACAGACAAGGACCCATTCAGCGATCATGGCTATGACGATGGCGAGACTGAGTCACTCCGTTAATAGTTCAATTTATTATTACTTCCCTTGATCTGATTGGTTGAGCGTTAGCCAATCAGAATGTGTTCCTGACCGATTCTCATTATATCACATATGATTCTTGCATCATTTTCGGGGGGGGGGTCGTGGGGGAGGGGGGTCGTTGGTATTCGACAACTTGATGAATGAGAGTTACACGAGGTCGTCGTTCTTACAAAGACATATATCTTCATTCAATAACGTATGGTTTTCTCTGATGGAATTCCAATACTCTTTTATTACTCTTTTTTTTCTGGAGAGCGGAGTGAGGTTATTATTCATCTCGCTCGTGTATTAAATTCACGATAACCTTAATATTTGTATTTTTTAGATTTGTTTTTTTTTAGATTGTTTTTTTTTTTTTTTGGTTTTTTGGGTTTTTTTTCTAAATGATCGGGTTTCTTAGGTACCACCAAATTCACGTCACCTGATCAGTTTAGGCAATACTGAAGGATCGAAGGAAGAAACGTAGATATTTTTGAACTTAAAAAGAAAAAAAAATCTTCAGTTGATTCAAGGATCAGATTATCCGATTGGGAAAAATACTCACCGTTATTTTGAAAAATAAGTAAATAATGTAGAATAATCATACTAAGTCCAATTACCGTCGAATTGGCAAGACAAGACAGCAAGCAGTCGTAACCCAATACGATTCTGGTATGCTGTAAAGACCACTGCAAAGTGGCAGGATTTATGGAGCCTCAGAGGATCATACAAACCAAGCAGCCAATCAGGACTCAGGGAATGGAATCACCCAAATGCATGAGTGGACTGTTCTGAATTCCCATAAGTACCAGTTGTCTTGACACTGGTTCAGTTGTGCTTGGCAAGTCACATTGTTCAAACCAATTGTTGACTGACTGACTGACTGACTGACTGACTGACTTCAATAAATAAGAAGACAATTTATGAACATTTTCATAAATGCTCTTCTAACTTGGTGGGGTTGGCGAAAAATGGCGACATTGTCATCTATTTTTGTCTGTAAAATGAGTTCTAGAGCTTCCCTACTCCAATAGATTGGTTTATAAAAGTATTTTTGCCCAAGGAATCCAGAAATGCTATTAAAAAAGTCTGAAAGTTAACCAGTTTTTAAATTATTAATTATTAATGGTGTTGTAGCTTCGGTTCTGAGCAAATACCAAATTCTCTTTTTGAATTGGAACGATTTTACACCCCACTGAAGTTGCGCCTCGTCACAACTACTCTGCTTGACCCACCACTGCACGAGGCAGCACCCCCAACCCCCTCCCCTGTACAAATTCCCGTCCTACAGCAAAATAGGCAGACTATCTCCATGATACTATTTTGACACAACCCGTGAGCAACAATGTCAACAGAAATATCACTTTACAACGAAAGGTCGCCCTCGAATTGAATTTCAAGGAATTTACCGCCAAAATACAATAGATGCCAAGAGGAATGTGCAATTTTCTTCGCCAAGGGAGGTAATCAATATTGACGATTTATTAAATCAGACGTTGAGATACGAAAGTGCTTCGCTGTTGGACAATGGTTTTACCAATAAACACACGATTGCTTTTTATGCGGATACATACGAACACAGTCACTAACAAAGACCCGGCATAATGCCAGGGTTAGTTCTTATGTATACTAGTAAATTATTATGTGAACAGAAACTCGTCGGGTCGGACAGCTGGATCTCTGACCCGAAAGAGACGTTTTTTCCAGCAGTCCTCTGCCAAAGCTCACTCGCCTCTTCTTCATGCAACTGTCTCGGTTGGGTAGGCAGGCTCCCCCTCCTCTCTCTCTCTCTCTCTCTCTCTCTCTCTCTCTCTCTCTCTCTCTCTCTCTCTAGATATATATATATTATATATATATATATATATATATCCCAGTCATTCCATAACTATCTATCTATATATTTATGCCAAAATGTTTTTACATCTTCCCCATATCTATCTATCTATCTATCTCAGTTTTTTCATATCTATCTATCTATCTATTTATCTATCTATCTATCTCAGTCTGTTCATATCTATCTATCTATTTATCTCTCTCTCTCTCTCTCTCTCTCTCTCTCTCTCTCTCTCTCTCTCTCTCTCTCTCTCTCTCTCTCTTAGATATATATATATATATATATATATATATATAGGTATTATTAAAAAAAATTGTGATGAAACAAAGAAAATACAGTGCTCAATCACAAATTGTGAGAGCTAATATTTATTTAATTTGCTGAGTTTTTATAGATCAATGTTTATTATAAACAGCTACCCAGGTTTCTTGCTAGGGAGCAATCATCAGGTCGTTGAGTTAGATCCCATGGTGTTTATTGAAGATCTTTTCTTAATCTATTTAAGAAAAGATCTTCAATAAACACCATGGGATCTAACTCAACGACTTGATGATTGCCCCTTGGCATGAAACCTGAGTAGCTGTTTATAATAAACATTGATCTATGAAAACTCAGCAAATTAAAATAATATATATAATTATATATATATATATATATATATAAGATTTTGGATGTTTGTTTTTTAGAAGCATTGTTAAATAAAGTATATATTATTATTTATATTTTGCTTGAAGGCAATTACAATGCGTACATTGTATAAAGTTTGATTATTATAGAAAATAATCATGACAAGCGAACTCGACAAACAAATGTGCGATGCGTAGAACATCGCACAGCCTGTTTCGACTTTATTAAGTCTCATCAGCGATGTATACTAACGATTTCCCTCCGACAGAAATCAAAACCGGGCCGTTTGTCATGATTATTTTCTATAATTATCGAATTTTTACGATATACGCATTGTAATTGCCTTCAAGCAAAATATAAATTATATAATATATATATATATATATATATATATATATATATATATATATATTTAAGTGGCTTACCAGTGAATATGGGCACGATAGTTGGTAGATGCAAAAATTCAGGAGTTAAGTCAGCGATATAACAAATACAAATTGCTCAATACGATGTACAGCAAATTTATTATAAAATGGATACAATAGAAACCTACTCGAGTTGATTTCTACTGTATCCATTTTATTATATATATATATATATATATATATAATAATATATATATATATATATATATAATGAGTATAGATAAAAGGATATGAAAACACTACAAAATGCTGTTAAAGTGAAAACATTTATATATATAAATATATATATATATATATATATTTCTCAATGGTAACCATGCTTACACACACACATACACATACATACACACACACACACACACACACACACACACAACCTTGAGGTTTGTTTCCGCTGTCGTTTATCGCAAAAGATTTATACACACACACGCAACCACACACCTAAAAAATGCACAATGCTTTCTTTTCGATACACACACTTACACAGTTCCATACTCACATCATAAAAGGGAATATTTTACGTCATATGTCAAACCGTCTCCTTTTCTCAAACCTCAAAAAAAATTTTAAACAGGCTGAATAACGAGGACTACCACCCGCTTTTCTCATTATTACGTGATAAAAAATTTCTTATTACCTTCCATATACCAACAAATGCCCTGAAGATGATCTAATTAATAGATCGAAACACTGCAGCGTCGGTCAATAAACTCACCACTTAACCCATTTAAACCTGTGTTTTTTCATTTTTTTCTCAATATACTACATACCGTCGGATTCACTTCCTTTCTTCACACACACACACACACACACACAACACCACACACACACACACATATAATATATATATATATATAATATATATATATATCCAACGCCAGCACTAGGGTATGACACAAGGTCAATTTCTAAGTGCATTTATTGACTTTGTGAAATCTGGCAACTGTTTTTTTTGGGAGGGGGGTCTCAACGTAAACAGTGACGTAGTTTCGGGTGCAGACAAATAGAGACCGAATCTCCATTATTAAGAGAATTCCACCCAATTAGTTTTATTGATAAACAGCTTTTACCATCAAATGTCATGGCTACTCTCGCAGGGGGGGGGGGGGTCATCGGTCAGTAAAATATCCAAATCTCTAATTGTCCAAATTGTCCATATGGTCAGTCTGAGACCAATTCAATGAGTTGATTTGCTGGTTGGTTGGTAGGATTTTACGGTATGTCAAACCCTCTTGGGTTATTTACGCTGAAGACGTTTTGTTTTATTCATTCTTGATAGGTACCGCCTTCTAGCACCTATATGATAAAAAGGGTTGGGGCTTGCCATAAGGGCAATAGGGTTGGGGCAATAATATAGGTGCTAGGGCTTGACGTGATCAGCCGATTGATCGTAGGGGGCCTCTCCGACCGCCCGTCTTGCCTAAGTAAGGGTCTCAGTGGAGTATTGCAGGCCATGGACTGCTCATCAACCAAGACTCTGTTTTTTAAGCATCACGGGTCGTCACCCATGACCAACAGGTGGCCCCATTAGGGGAGTCTTACCATTCTGCAGAGGTGCAGTCGGTGTATTCTAACGCCCAATCCGACAGGGCGGTCGATGAGTTGATTTGCTGGTTGGTTGAATTTTACGGCATGACAAACCCTCTTGGGTTATTTACGCTGAAGACGTTTTGTTTTATTCATTCTAGATAGATACTTCATTTTTTTTTAACTCATTCTCTCAAACACATTTTTTAAACTGATTTTCCTTATTTAACCCATAGATAGGATCCTAACAGGTACTACCACTCTGGGTCATGGTGGAACTGGGAGTGATGGCAATGAAGAGATATTCCTCTGTCTGATACCAATTCAATGAGTTGATTTTCTGGTTGGTTGGATTTTACGGCACATCAAACCCTCTTGGGTTATTTACGCTGAAGTTTGGTTTGGTTTGGTTCGGTTTGGTTTGTTTTACGGCATATCAACCTCAGTGGGTCATTTAATGCCGATAAAGTTTTGAAATAAAGTCATTCTTAATGGATACACAATTTTTTTATAAATACATTTTCTATTTAACCCATAGATGGGACCCTAACAGGTACTACTACTCCGGGTCAGAGTGGACCAGGGAGCAATGGTGATGAAGGGGTGCTCCACATTCCCCAAACCTCAAAAACTGAAACCTCACCATCAGATAGAGTTTAACGTCATTCCCAGGACATGTAGACTCGCAGCCACCGCCTTCTAGCACCCATAAGGGCAATAGGTGCTAGGGCTTGACGTGACCAGCCGAATGATCGGAGGGGGCCTCTGTGACCACCCGTCTAGCCTAAGTAATGACCCCCAAAGTGGGGTGCTCAGCCACCAGTATTCCATCCTTAAGAATCACGGGTCGCTAACCACAGCTAACAGGTGGGGGTACCACTCTGCAGAGGTGCAGTTGGTGTATTCTTTTGCCCCACTGACAGGGAGTTTCTTTTTTTTGTATCAAACTATATTGATATATAAAATTAAGGGTTATTTCCTATAAATCTAACATAAACAAAGGGGAACCACTCTTGACTGATAAATTATTTATTTTCCCATTAAACTAACCCTAAACCCTAACCCTAACCCTAAACGCTAACTCTAACCCTATCCATTAACCCTAACCCCTAACCCTAACCCCGTCTTCTTTTTCCCTAGTAGATCAATAAATAATTTATCAGTCAAGAGTGGTTCCCCTTTGTTTATGTTGTATTTATAGGAAATGACCAAATTAAGATATATAATCTTAAATTTTTTACTCAATTTTTGAGTGTATATAATACAAGGTTGCTTTTTATTCTACGTATTGAAGATGTAGGGTTTTGTGGAGTAAACAGTGACGTAGTTTCGGGTACAGACAAATAGAGACCGAATCTCCATTATTAAGAGAATTCCACCCAATTAGTTTTATTGATAAACAGCTTTTACCATCAAATGTCATGGCTACTCTCTCTGGGAGGGGGGGCATCGGTTAGTGAAACATCCATTTTCTAATTGTCCAAATTGTCCATATGGTCAGTCTGAGACCAATTCAATGGTTGGAATTTCAACCAGTACTGACGATTGTCCAAACAGAACAAAGTCAAAAACTTTCCCGTCTACGCTTTGCATCATCATCAGTAATGCTGATAGATTTTTTAGATTTTTTTCTCTCTGGATGTTTGGGATGAGGCTTGATGATTAGTATTATCTGCGTTATTCGGACTATTGTCCTCATCTTCATTGTTATCTGTACAATGTTTCGGTGGGATGTGCCCTCCGGCCTTCTTCAAGTATTTCTTGTCAAATTCGGGAAACTTCACTGGTATCAAATAATTGTTAATCCAATTTTATCGGGTGCACCAAAACCGTACTCTCTAATCCACCAAGATCGTACTCTCTAATCCACCAAAATCGTACTCCCTAATCCACCAAAATCGTACTCTCTAATCCACCAAGATCGTACTCTCTAATCACCAAAATCGTACTCCCTAATTCCACCAAAACCGTACTCTCTAATCCACCAAGATCGTACTCTCTAATCCACCAAAACCGTACTCTCTAATCTCAATCCACCAAATCGTACTCTCTAATGCATGAAAATTGTGCTCTCTAATCTACCAAAATCGAGTGAACTAGACCACTAATTATCAAGTTTGTTAATCCAATAATCTCTGGCCCACCAAAATCGTACTCTCTAATATACTAAAACCGTACTCGCTAATCTACGAAAATCGTATACTTTAATCCACCAGAATCGTATTCTCTAATCCACCAAAAGCCATACTTTCTAAACCACCAAAACCGTACTCTCTAATCGACCCGAATCGCACTTACTAATCCACTAGGATTAAGTACAATAATCTACCAGAATCGAGTGCTCTAAGCCACTAATAATCGAGCCTGTGAATCAGGCGCATTAATGCACCAGAAAGTGGTGAACCGGAAATAAGATTTTTTAAATTCCAGAAGAAATAAATAAATAAATAAATTCGGTGCTGAATTTTCTCAAGCATGAAATGAAAATGAATGAAAGGTGAGGAAATTGAGATTCTTTTCTATTTACTGCCGGTGAGTTATTTGAATGATTGTAATAAAAAAGATACTCATCATATATCTGACAAAGAAATACCGACGAGGGAGAGGGGGGAGAGGAGGGGAGAGAGAGGGGGATGAAAGTGAGAGTAGATACGGGTGTTTATCGCAAAATTGAAGAAAAGAAACTCGGGTAGCCTTCATACCTTCAAACTAATACCCGGAAAAAATAAGTTCGCACATAAACATTTAATAAACTTCTGTATACATTTATGAAATTTAACCTTGTCTGGTTGGCTGGTTGGTTGGATTTTATGGCATGTCAACCCTTGTTAGGTTATTTTATTTGTTTCAATCATTCTTTGGTTGGTTGGTTGGTTGGTTGGATTTTACGGCATGTCAACCCTTGTTAGGTTATTTTATTTGTTTCAATCATTCTTTGGTTGTTTGTTTGTTTGTTTGTTTGTTTGTTTGGTTGGTTGGTTGGTTGGTTGGGTTGGTTTGGTTGGATTTTACGGCATGTCAGCCTTTGTTGGGTTATTTTATTTGTTTCATTCATTCTTTGGTTGGATTTTACGGCATGTCAACTCTTGTTGGGTTATTTTATTTGTTTCATTCATTCTTTGATTGGTTGGTTGGATTTTACGGCATATCAACACTTGTTGGGTTATTTTATTTTATTTATTTTAATCCATGGATGAGACCTTAACAAGTACTACTATTCCAGGTCAACGTTGATCTAGGACTACTGGCGATGAAGGGGTACTCCACATTCCCCAGTGCTCCAGAATTGGTTATGGGTTGACATCCGTAAAACCAACCAGCCAGTCATCTTAATTTTTAAAATATACTAAAATATTGCAAAACTTTTGACTTAACCCTAACCCTGCATAATCTCAAACTCTTCCTTAAAAATTGGGAAAAACAGCAAAAACACTTATGAAGACATTCAGAACTTTTACACAGAAAAAAAAATTTAAAGAATTGTAAATTAAAATTTTATTTGAGTTTAGCATTACACTATTGGCATCTGGAGTATATATTGTACAACTGTGTTTATAAAATAATTTTTATTCACTGACTAGCAGAGCTATCTGGCATTGCCTGGGGTTTAAAAAGATAAGAATAAATCTCTTATCTATATTTTCAAATAGATTAATAAAAAAAAAATTATATATATAATATATATATATATATATATATATATATATATATATAGTAAATGAAGAAAAACTCTAAACTTGCTTCATTACAATAATTTATTTCAACCGTATTAATACGGCATCTTCAGGTAATCACAAGAACATGACTCTTACTTACGGTAAGAGTTATGTTCTTGTGATTACCTGAAGATGCCGTATTAATACGGTTGAATAAATTATTGTAATGAAGCAAGTTTGAGTTTTTCTTCATTTACTAAAATATCTTGCTCTGTCCTTTTACTCACTGGTATTAGGTACATTGAGCTCTCCTTATGGTCTACCTGCATCAGCTTGGTTAAACCACACATGGAAAGACCCTAACTACGGAAAAAAACTATATATATATATATATATATATATATATATATATATATAATATATATGTTTATTATCTTTTATTCCTTATATGTTCTTGTTTTTAAGTTGTTTATTTTTATTATTATTATTGTTTATATTTCTCTTTTATTATGTTTTATCTTTTATTAATTTGTTTTATTTTTTAATCATCTTTTTTTTTAATTAATTTTTTACAACCTTTCTCATTATTAAGTACCTGTTGTAGAGTAGCTAGCACCCCTTCATCACTCTACCAGATGGACTGGTTCATAGACTTAAATAGTCTACGATTAAGATGATTAATATTCAGGCTGGTCTTACTGCGTTTGGTTATACCGCATTAATAAGTCAACAAGGATTGACATGCCCTAAAATCCAACCAACCAACTGAAAATGTTAGCGGCGTGTTGTGGTTTTTCCAAACCGACAAACATACGAAGACAACCATAGCCCGTCCCTCTACAAGTTTTTGTCGTTTTTCTTCCCATTATTACTCCCCTGGGAAACATTTAGTTTAATAAACCCATTTCCGGTTCACGTGACCCGTTCAGCAAGGCGATCAGCTTTTGTCGGGTTTTCTCTAAGTATTGATCGATTATCGATCTTAGTTCATTCTATTGACAATGAGTAATCATCACAAAGGACATTCAGGGCTTCGATTTTGTTTGGCTCAAATACTTGACATAGAATTTATTGATTTTCTTTGATTAACTCTCAATGGTCCCTGTTTTTTTTTATCGAGCTATGAGTAAATAGTACGACAGAACGAGTCAGGAAAGGGTAATCTTGAACTTTGGTTTAGTAAATTCCTACTGTAGTGATTGTCTGTCCCTGCACTACCATAAAATTATGCTTACGCATTATCTGAAATGAACTTAATTGTTATTAAAAACACATTTTATGATATTTTTATGTTAAAGCATGCAGTTGAATTGATTCGAACAAGTTTATATTTTTTGTTTATATCGTATGATAATTCAAAATCTGCTTTGGTTTAGTAAATTCCTACCATAAAATTATGCTTACGCATTATCTGAAATGAACTTAATTGTTATTAAAAACACATTTTATGATATTTTTTGTGTTAAAGCATGCAGTTGTATTGATTCGAACAAGTTTGTATTTTTTGTTTATATCGAACGATAATTCAAAATGTGTTCTTAATAACAATTAAGTTTCAGATAATACCGTAAGCACAATTTCATGGTAGGAATTTACTAAACTAAAGTCATGATTATCCAGAAAAGATATCCGGTAGTTTCGACCCTGGACCACATGAATTAACATCATTGTCCCTAGGTAACACCTGCTCATCGATTTAAAGAGACACGGCTGTGTATATTGCCCGGTGCCTGGGGCGCCCCTTCATAGGGAATGCCGACGGGATCAACGCGTTTTTTGGTTCCCGCCACCAATGAGTCTCGGCTTGTGGGTGGTCCCACATTAATAGGACTTGTGCCTAACCCCTACACGTGGGGTACGTGGTAAATAAATACTGTTCAACGTATAAGAATATGATGTGTTCTTATAATACGTTGGAAGGTCCAGAGTAACCTTCCAACGTGGGTACATATATGTACATAAAATAATCTGCCAAAGAAGTTAAACGTATAACAACAAGTACAGACTTTATTGTCTGAGCACATAGACGGATAAACAAGTACAATACAAAAGCAGATACATGAAGATACACAAAGGATAGAACTAAAGTCATACAGAACGGTTTTAATTATTGTTCCAGTAAATAAAAATTAAAAAAGCTAAACCTTTTATTTATTCATTTGTTTATTTATTAACGCTCTATCACAGATATAGAGCACTCTTCTAATAACACTGTACGCTGGATTACTACCGCCTTTTCAAATATAATAGTGCCAACCATACACATTGATATATATATATATATATATATATTATATATATATATATATATATAATCCGACAAAACGTTAAACGTATAATAACAAGTACAGACTTTATTGTCTGAGCACATAGACGGTTAAACAAGTACAATGACATACCGTATTTGATGGCATATAGGACGTACTTTTTTCCCAAATTTTGGCTAAAAAAATTGCCCTGCGTTTTATACATCGTAGGTGAAGTTTGTTGTTGTTGTTGTTATTATTATTATTATTATTATTATTACTACTACTACTATTATTATTATTATTATTATTATTATTATTATTATTATTTCCTGCTATTGAGATGTCTTGTCTATGCTTATAGCTTGCCTGTACTGCCAAATTGCTTTTATACTGCTATGTTTCTGCTTGTGTAATGCATATCTAGACTGTTTTCAACAATATATGCTTAAATACACTAAAAACTTTTTTTCCTGAATCTGACCTGCTGAAATGGGGGTGCGTCTTATATGCCCGTGCGTCTTATATACCGTCAAATACAGTATTATTAAATAGCAATAATTAATTCCCTTTATCTCTTTGTAATTCCTCAACAATCCAGGTGGCGCTACCAGTTATATCCCAACAAAAGGAAATAGCAGCTATGTTTCTGTTTGCGTAATACACAGCTAGACTGTTTTCAACAATATATGCTTAAATACACTAAAAACTTTTTTTTCCTGAATCTGACCTGCTGAAATGGGGTTCGTCTTATATACCTGTGCGTCTTATATGTCGTCAAATACGGTAGATACAAAAGCAGCTACATGAAGATACACAAATTATACGACTGAAGTCCTAAATAAGTGATACAGAGTCCATGGGGAAATAAGTCACTTACTGCTGGTTGGGAGGCAAAGCACCCCCCCACACACACACACTTAATGGACATTGACACCACGTGTTTAGCATATGCTTAGTAGTTGCTGGATTGAGGGAAAGAGACAGAGAATTCCCGGGCTACTGCTTAAATGCTCTAGCCCTCCTACTGGCGAAAACCTGGCGTCAAGGAAAGATAATCCTTCTGAACCCAAGTCCATTCCAGCAAAGGCAGACAATCGCTAGAAGAGAAAAGCGGTAAAAAAAAAAAAACATTTGGTGTTGTAAGGGAGATATTTTCCTTACAAAGATAGTTGGGATTGTCAACGGAAGAAAGGAAGGAAGGAAGGGAAGGAAGGAAGGAAGGAAAAGAGAAAGGATGGAATGAGTGGAAAGAAATACATAGATAATAATAAATGGGGAACTAGAAGAAAGAAAAAGAAAGAAAAGAAAGAAGAAGAAAGATGGCGAACGAAGAGAAAGAAGAAAGAAAGAAAGAAAGAAGAGAGAAGAAAGAAAAGAAAGAACAAGAAAGAGAAAGAAAAGATGGCAAACAAAAGAAAGAAAGAATGATGAAAACGAA
>JALAJA010000078.1:144360-166860 GCA_023376005.1 Doryteuthis pealeii
GTATAAGAATTTACTGAACACCGCCTCCACGGTAGAGAAAATTCATCAGCGCCATTCATTTTAGTTATTCATTCATTTTTTTTCTTTCTTTTTAATTTTTTTTTATTGTATACTGGAACATAGAATGCTTCAGTATACTAGTACACCCAAATAAGGGTTCATGTTAACAATAACGTACTTCGCAGCAGAGTTCTAAGAATTGAGGTCGTAAGTAGACAGTTCTCGTAATGATCCCCGTAAGGTTCTCCTGACTGTATTAATTTGGTATTACATCCAATGGGTAGTAAACTGTTGTATACTGGAACAACAGTACATCCAAATAAGGGTTCGCACGAATAATGAAGTACTTCGCAGGGGAGTTCTAAGAACTGAGGTCGTAAGTAGACGGTTCTCGTCATGATCTCCGTAAGGTTCTGCTGACTGTACTAAATTGGTATTACATCCAATGGACACTAAACTGCTGTATACTGGAACATAGAATGCTTCGGTATACTAGTACATTAAAATAAGGTTTCGCACTAACAATAAAGTACGTCGCAACAGAATGCTAAGAATTGAGGTCGTAAGTAGACGGTTCTCGTCATGATTTACCAAACAGCAGTACACAAATACTCTTGGACCAGTTCATTTACTCTCAAAGAAAAGGTAAGATAGGTTAGTCCACAACAAATTTTCTGTTTCATTTTCCCCGTAATTTATTGCTTCTCTGGAATTATCTTTCCTTTGTTTTATGGGGCTAAGTTAGGTTCGTTTGGTACTGGTATCTTGTCCTCAATAAAAGCTGGTTCTTTCTTCTTGTGGACGGGTAAGCTGAAATGGAATCTAAGGAATGAAAAGGAACGAAAGAGGAAAGAGACAAAGGCAAGAGGTAGTTTTACGACTTAGGCTTTATTGAATGGGGCATAGTCGTCTGTAGCAAGCATGAGCAGGATGTGACACAAGGTCAATTATCTCCTAATAAAGCTGGTTGTTTCTTTGTTCTTGTGGGCTGTTAAACTGAAATAGAATTTAAGGAACGAAAAGGAAAGAGACAAAGGTAAGAGGTAGTTTTACGATTTAGGCTTTATTGAATGGGGCATAGTCGTCTGTAGCGAGGGAACATGCCCCTGGCTAGGAAACGACCACACTCAGTTGCGACCTCAGTTCGAATGGCCGAGGGATTATTTGGGGGGTAGGGAGTCAGTCCTTTTTGTCGGACATGCGCAAAAGGGGTTCTTCCTGTCAAGGCCCCATGGGAGTCTGTTGTTTTTCATTTTATTTTTATTTTATTTTTATTTTCGTATATTTTTTGTTTTTATTTTAATCTCCAAAGTTCTTTTTTCTCTTTCATCCTTTTCTTTCTTTTCTTTTCTTTCTTTCTTTCTTTCCTTTTACGCCTAATAATTTATTTGTTTAATGGCATATTGTTAGGTAACAGTAGTACTTTAAACTATGGCTGGGGAATGAGGAGTGCATACCTTTCCCAGGGGTATTAGTTCAAAAGTGAACGTAAAATACTACAGGAGTTCGAACTTGCTTACTAAGATAACACAGTCCAGCACGTTAGCCACTACACCACGGAGACTCATACCTTCCTCCTGGACTAGATATGTGTATAGAATCCAATATGAACAAGAAATAGGGGAACGGTTTTATAACTTTCTTATAATACAAAATTGATCCCTTACTTTATGTCCACATATTTTTAGATATAAAACCTGTGTATCTGCTGGTATGTTTTGGGAAGTTATCTTCATTCCTCTAACTAGAGAAAATGTATAGAATCAAGAAACAAGAAATGGGACCAGTTTATAACTTGGTTTAAAAGAAAAACTGATCCCTTACTTTATGTCCACACCCCTCTTCAACTGAGAAATGTATAGAATCCAGTGTGAACAGAAATGGGACCAGTTTATAACTTGGTTATATCAAATTGATCCCTTACTTTTATGTCCATAATATTTTAGATATAAACCTGTGTATCTGCTGGTATGTTTTGGGAAGTTATCTTCATTCCTCTAACTAGAGAAATGTAATAGAATTCAAGAACAAGAAATGGGGGGCCAGTTTATAACTTGGTTATAAAGAAAACTGATCCCTTACTTTATGTCCACACCCCTCTTCAACTAGAGAAATGTATAGAATCAAGTGTGAACAAGAATGGGGGACCAGTTTATAACTTGGTTATAATACCAATTGATCCTTATTTATGTCACACCCCTCTTCAACTAGAGAAATGTTTGGTTTGGTCTCTTCGTTTAATGCTATATCAATGTTCGTAATGTTATATGATGACCGTCACCCTTGCAGAAGAACAGTAGTGGTATTATTTAACCCATAGGGCCGGTTTAGCTCAGTCGGTAGAGCGTTCGGCTAGAAACCTCAAGGTTCCTATTTTGATACCGACCCTTGTCAACTCAGTGTATGGGTAGCACGGTGATCTGTGCAGTAAAGTAAGGAGCTGATGGTAGGTGTAGCGATCCACATCAGACGCAAAAACAATCTCCAGTTATTTCCTAGTTGAGTAACATGATATTACAGGATGACCCAGAAAAAACAGAACCCAAATTATCTATTTTCCCATTAAACTAACCCTAAACCCCAACCCTAACCCTAACCCTAAACCCTAACCCTAAACCCTAACTCTAACCCCCCTAGTTGAGTGACATAATATTACTGGGTGACCCGGAAAAAACAGAATCCACAAATTTTGTAATAAAACTGTTCATTTTAATTTTTGTTTTTGAAGTTTAAGTCCAACAATAGTTAGAGTTAGGGTTTAGGGTTAGGGTTAGGGTTGAGGTTTAGGGTTAGTTTAATGTGAAAATAAATAAATAAATTGGGTTCTGTTTTTCTGGGTCACTCACGTTACTCAACTAGGAAATAACCCAATCTCCTTGGTCTAGCACTAGTGCAAAGGGGATAGACTCCCTCGCCGATTGGCTGATACCGACTTTAGGCCACCCCGACGACTTTACTTACTTATACAATTCCCAAGGATATCAGTCAGAAATGTAACGTAATAGTGTGGCTGGACTTCGAACTCGCTTACTACGTTGTTGCAGTTCAGTACGTTAGCCACAACGGCACGGGGGACACCACCAAATGCTATTTTGTATTTCATCGGTTTGATGGGGGGGGGGGGATCATAGCACTTGATTTTTCTTCTTTTTTTTTTTTTTTTTTTTCTTTTTTTCCTTCTCTCCTTTAACCGTTGTCACTTTAATCTTTATTTTTAGCGCGAAAATTCTTTGAGAGCGTCGCATTCAAAGAGACGAGCTTAAAGGATTAGTTTTATTGTTTTGTTTTTTTGTTAGTTGTTTTTTGATGGGTTTTTTTTGTTGGTTTTTTTTTTTTTGTTTTTTTTTTTTCTTTCTTTTATTGCTTCATTCGCTTGTTCCATTGACAGAATTGAGGAATGAAGAAAAAATGTATAACGACATTTTGTCCGGGACGTCTAAATTAATGGAATTATTCGTAAATCTCTTTATAAAGGGGAGAGAAAAAAGGGGGAAGAAAGAGGTAATAGAAAAGGGAAATAGGAGAGAAAAGAAAAAGAGAAAAAGAGAAAGAAGAGAGAAAAAGAAAGAGAAGAGTAAATAGTGGAGAACTGTGTGGGGAAAAGAGAGGAGAAAGGGGTAACTAAAATGGGAAGAAAGAAGAAAGAAAGAAAGAAGAAATAAGAAAAGAAGGATAAGACAGGATTAAAGAAAGAAAGAAGAGAAACAGAAGACTGAATGGAGACGAATAGAATGAGAGAGTAGAGAGAGAAGTAATAAAAAACAATAGGTAACAGAAACAAAAATAAACGAAATAGAAAAAGAAAGAAGAGAAAGATGGAAAGAGAAAAAGAAAGAACAAACAAGAAACAAAGGGGAACAAGAAGAAAAGAGAGAAAGAAAATATAAAAAGAAAGGAAAGAAGAGAAAGAGAGAAATGATTGAAAGAAGAAAGGAAAAAAAGGCAGGACGAAAGAAAGAAGAAGAAAATAAATGGAAGAAAAGAAAGGATAGAAGAAAAAAAGAAAGAAAAAAGAAAGAGAAAGAAAAGTGATAGAAGAAAGACGAAGAGAAGAAAAGAAAGAAAGAAAGAAAAAAAGAAAGAAAGGCTTGTAATATTCTGTAATGCACCCTTGAAACCAAATTATTATCGTCATTGAGATAAGAAAAGCGACAGAATAGAAAGAAAGAAAGAAAAGAAAGAAGAAAGAAAGAAAAGAAAGCGAAAGGAAAGAAGAAAAAGAAAGAAAGAAAGAAGGGAAAAAATAAAAAGCGATGAAGAAACGACGAAACAAAAAAAGAGAAGAAAAAAGTAAAGAAAAGAAAGAAAAGAAAAGAAAAGAAAGAAAGAAAGAAAGAAAGAAAGGCTGTAATATTCTGTAATCCCCCTTGAAACGCAATTATTATCGTCATTGAGATAAGAAAAGCGAACAGAAAGAAAGAAAGGAAAGAAAGAAAGGAAGAAGAAAAGAAGAAAAGAAAGAGAAAGAAAAGCGAAAGAAGAAAGAAAGAAAGAAAAAAGGAAAGAAAGAAAGAGAAAGAAAAGGACGAAAGAAGCAAGAAAGAAAAGAAAGAAGAGAAAGGAAACGAAAGGAAAGAAAGAAAAGAAAGAAGAAGAAGGGAAAAAAGATAAGAAAAGGATAGAAAGAAAGACGAAACCAAACGAAAGAGAAGAAAAAAGTAAAGAAAGAAAGAAAAGAAAAGAAAGAAAAGAAAGAAAAGAAAGAAAGAAAAGAAAGAAATTAAAGAAAGAGAAAGAAAGAAAGAAAGAAAGAAAAGAGAGAGAAAAGAAAAGAAATGAAAGAAGAAAGAAAGAAAGAAAAGAAAAGAAGAAAGAAAACAAAAGAAAAGAACAAGAAAAGAAAGAGAAAGAGAAAGAAAAAGAAAAAGAAAAAGAAAAAAGAAAAGAAAAAAGAAAAAGAAAAGGAAAGAAAAAGAAAGAAAGGCTGTAATATTCTGTAACCCTGAACCATTATTATCCGTCATTGAGCATAAGAACTATAATAGTACACAAACACTAAGACCGATCAATCATCACAAGATAGAGACACCAGGTATGTGAACACACCAGGTCATGTGACGACATAGATCTTTGCATACATAAGATAGAAGCAAATTTTACAAGATATAAATATAGTAAGCAAAAAAGACGACTATGTCGCGCAGCCGTGTCTTGTGGGCTTAAAATACGCTGACTGTATGCTTTGCAGTGAGATATCACCCTGCCCTAAAAAAGGGGGAGGGGTCTTGAGCATGATACTAACAATGCATCTAATGGGTGAGGCTCAAGTTCTGGAGCGCTATAGGAAGTGTGGAGTATCCCCTTCATTGCCATTTACCCCAGGCCCACTGACTCACGACGGTAAACCATTACACACACACCCTGTCAATATATATATTTACCACTCTCCACACGAGCGGTATACACACAAGGTTCAATTTCTTAAGGAGTTTAATCAGGTTTTGAATCGGGTTTCTTCTCCTAGATGGTTACCCTAGCCATGGGTTAAAGCAACCCAGTCCACTTCCTGCTATTATACCCATAGCTGGAGGAGAGTAGGATTCATACTTTCCGATGGTTAGCGCGAAGTGAAATGCAATTATCCATCGTCCAGGATTTGAACTCGGGGCGACGAGGTCCCTTTCCATGAATCTTTACCATTCAACACGGGCTTTAACATTAACCCCCTTCATATAAGACCCGCATCAATCATCAAAGTTAGAGCACCAACGGTCATGTGGACACCACAGGTATGTGACACATAGATTCTTTGGCAATACTATATATATATATAATATATTATAATATATAATATATTTTACAACCCCTCCGCACAGCAGATGTGACACAGGTCAATTTCTTTAAGCGGGTTTACAGGTTTTGAATTGAGAGTTTTCCTTCTGAAGACTGGTTACCTAGTCATGGTTAAAGAGTTAGTTCTGGGCCCTACTCATTTATCCATCAGTCTAGGAAGGGAGAATTGGATTCATACTTTTCCAAAGGGTATATAGCGCATGTGGAATGCCAACACGGCTTCAGTCAATCTATGCAATACATGTATGTAGAAGTGTTTAGAAGAATATAAATATAAGTAAAGGAAAAGAAGACTGATGCTTGGTCTGTTCTGCAAGTGCGATATAGATCCCATAAAAAAAAAAAAATTGGACACTTTGCGTAGTGGATATGGCGTTGAGTTTAACAGTTAGACGTTAACAGTTTTAAAGTTAGTTATCATTCCTAGGCCGCAGGTCAATCCTAGTCAAGGAACGTCCAGTAAACATTAGAATAATCAACAACGGCTTAACATATGGGGCTAGGTTAAGTTCATTGGTACATGGGTATCTGACCCCAATAAAAGCCTTGGGTTCTTTGCTCTTTGGGGCTTGTACGCTGACAATGGAATTTAAGTAACGAAGAGGAACTAGAAAGGAAAGAGACAAGGGCAAGAGTAGTTTTACGACTTAGGCTTTAATTGAACAGGGGTCATAGTGGCTGGTATCTTAACCCCAAGTAAAAGCTGGTGTTTTTGTTCCTTTGGGCTGGTACGTGGACAAAATGGAATTCAGGAACGAAAAGGAACTAGAAGGAAAGAGACAAAAGGCGCAAGAGTGTTTACTATGAAGGCCTTTTGATTGAACGAGGGTCATAGTGGCCTGGGTATCTCTAACCCAGCAATAAAAGCTTGTTTCTTGTTCTTTTGAGGCAGGTGAGCTGAAATGGAGGACTTAAGGAACGAAGATGGAACTCAGAAAAGAAAGAGATAAAAGGGAGAGGTAGTAGTTTAGATATAGCAGCTTTCATTGAAGCAGGGGTAATGAGGCGCGGGTAAGTGTATAGTCTTGAACCTCATTATTAGGTTAAAGTTGTTCTTGTTTGGCTTTTGAGAGGTGTGGAGCTGAAAATGGAACTTAAGGAAGCGAAGAGGAACTAGAAAAGAAAGAGATAAAGGCAAGAGGTAGTCTTTACGACTTAGTTTATTGACAGGGTCATAGTGGCCTGTATCTACCCATTCAAAGAAAGCTTGGTTCTTTCTTCTTCTGGCTGGTAAGGCTGAAAATTGAATTTAAGGACGAAAAGGAAGAGATAAGCAAGAATGTTTTCGACTTTAGGCATTTAATTGAAAGGTCTAAAGCGTGGGCTGGAGTATCTTAAACCAGCCAATAAAGAGCTTGGTTTCTTTGTTCGTTTTGAGCCAGCCCGTGGAAGAACCTGAAATGGAGACTTAAGCGGAAACGATAACAGAAACGAAAAGAACGAAGAAAGCAAAAGGCAAGAGGTAGTGATCATGATATAAATAGGTACTACGTCATTTTATCGCTGCTGGTCATCTTTTTTATTCATTTATATTTCAAATAGAATTTTTACATCGAAAGATTTTCCGTGCCCATGAGCATATATTAATGCCAAACATATAGTATAACATTCGTGATTCCGTACCATTGTTTACATACAGCAAATATTTTTTAATATCATCTCCTTTTTGTGCAATGCATTAAGTGCGACAGATTTGCATTGACACATGATGAAAACGGAGACATGGGTTCTTTCTCGTCTCAAAGTATGCTATCATGCTATTGGTTGCGGAATTACGAGATGTAGTCGCTATTTTAGTGACTGCTAGTTTGAGGGAAAATAGTTTTAACTGCGGAGTTCGCCTCGTGTATATAAGTTGATCCTTTCTTGAAGTGAAAGATACTAGTATCAGTTTTGATTCTGGTCCGCTGATCTGTCCTTAGACAGAGTGTATAAATCCTCGTCTGTTGGTATGTTTTCTGTAGCGAGTAATTTAAGGACTTGGTTAGGAAACGACTACCTCTCTGTTGCGGCCTAGATTAAATGGACGAGGTCTCTTTTTTGGAGTAGGAGGTCATTGACCCTTTTTGTCGGACAATCGCGCAAATGGTAATTTCCGGTGAAGGCCATGGGAAGTTTTTTTATTTTATATATTTGTATATATTTTATTTCGTATATTTTAAATCCCCATCAACATTGGTGGCTTAGTCGTGGCTTAAGCGCAGAATGAGAACTGTGGATTGGAAATGATGACGAAGTTTCCGTGAAGGGATCCCGAAACAATGAAAGAATGAAATGAAGGAAAAGGTGAGAGAGAAGTTAAATGACAGATTTCAATACTTTTTACAATATTAGAAACTATTCAGCAATAGCTCTCTGACTCGTGCCCTCGAATCGGCAGCACGAACCACNTATGTATGTCTAAATGTAATCTATACATATATAAAAAGGCAGTTGTGTGTATGTATGTTCCGAATGTAATTATACATATATAACGACAGTGGTGTGTATGTATGGTCAAATGTAATCTACTACATATATAAAAGGGCAGTTGGTGTATTGTATGTCCAAAATGTAATCTATACATAATAAAGGGCAGTTGTTGTATGTATTTCCAAATGTAATCTATACGTATATAAAGGCAGTTGTGTGTATGTATGTCCGAATGTAAAGCTATACATATTATAAATGGCAGTTGTGTGATGTATGTCCGAATGAATCTTATAACATATATAAAGGGCAGTCGTGTGTATGTAATGCCAAAGTAATCTATACATATATAAATGGCAGTTGTGTGTATGTATGTCCGAATGTAATCTATACCATATATAAAAAGGGCAGTCGTGTGTATGTAGTTCAAATGTAGCTATACATATATAAATGGCAGTTGTGTGTTATGTATGTCGAATGTAATCTAACATATATAAAGGGCAGTCGTGTGTCATGTATGTCCAATGTAAGCTATACATATATAAATGGCAGTTGTGTGTATGTATGTCCGAATGTATCTATACAATATAAAGGGCAGGTCGTGTGTATGTATGTCAAAATGTAATCTATACATATATAAAAGGGCAGTTGTGTGTATGTATGTTCAAAATGTAATCTATAATATATAAAGGGCAGTTGTGTGTATGTAGTCTAAATGTAATCTATACATATAAAAGGGCAGTTGTGTGTATGTATGTCCGAATTAATCTATACAATATATAAAGGGCAGTTGTGTGTATGTATGTGAATGTAATCTATACATAAATAAAGGGCAGTTGTGTGTATTGTATGTCCGAATGTAATCTATACATATATAAAGGGCAGTTGTGTGATGTATGTCCAAATGTAATCTATACATATATAAAGGCAGTTGTGTGTATGTATGTCCGAATGTAATCTATACATATATAAAGGGCAGTTGTGTGTATGTATGTCCGAAATGTAATCTATACATATATAAAGGGCAGTTGTGTGTATGTATGTCCGAAATGTAATCTATACATATATAAAGGGCAGTTGTGTGTATGTATGTCCGAATATGTAATCTATACATATATAAAGGGCAGTTGTGTGTATGTATGTCCGAAATGAATCTATACATATATAAAGGGCAGTTGTGTGTATGTATGTCCGAATGTAATCTATACATATATAAAGGCAGTTGTGTATGTATGTCCGAATGTAATCTATACATATATAAAGGGCAGTTGTGTGTATGTATGTAATGTAATCTATACATATATAAAGGGCAGTTGTGTGTATGTATGTCGAATGTAATCTATACATATATAAAGGGCAGTTGTGTGTATGTATGTCCGAATGTAATCTATACATATATAAAGGGCAGTTGTGTGTATGTATGTCCAAGTAATCTATACATATATAAAGGGCAGTTGTGTATGTATGTCCGAATGTAATCTATACATATATAAAGGGCAGTTGTGTGTATGTATGTCCGAATGTAATCTATACATATATAAAGGGCAGTTGTGTGTATGTATGTCCGAAATGTAATCTATACATATATAAAGGGCAGTTGTGTGTATGTATGTCCAAAATGTAATCTATACATATATAAGGGCAGTTGTGTGTATGTATGTCCGAATGTAATCTATACATATATAAAGGGCAGTTGTGTGTATGTATGTCCGAAATGTAATCTATACATATATAAAGGGCAGTTGTGTGTATGTATGTCCGAATGTAATCTATACATATATAAAGGGCAGTTGTGTGTATGTATGTCCGAATGTAATCTATACATATATAAAGGGCAGTTGTGTGTATGTATGTCCGAATGTAATCTATACATATATAAAGGGCAGTTGTGTGTATGTATGTCCAAATGTAATCTATACATATATAAAGGGCAGTTGTGTGTATGTATGTCCGAATGTAATCTATACATATATAAAGGGCAGTTGTGTGTATGTATGGGCAGTTGTGTGTATGTATGTCCGAATGTAATCTATACATATATAAAGGGCAGTTGTGTGTATGTATGTATGTAATCTATACCTATACATATATAAAGGGCAGTTGTGTGTATGTATGTCCGAATGTAATCTATACATATATAAAGGGCAGTGTGTATGTATGTAGTAATCTATACATATATAAAAGGGCAGTTGTGTGTATGTATGTCCGAATGTAATCTATACATATATAAAGGGCAGTTGTGTGTATGTATGTCCGAATGTAATCTATACATATATAAAGGGCAGTTGTGTGTATGTATGTCCGAATGTAATCTATACATATATAAAGGGCAGTTGGTGTATGTATGTCCGAATGTAATCTATACATATATAAAGGGCAGTTGTGTGTATGTATGTCCGAATGTAATCTATACATATATAAAGGGCAGTTGTGTGTATGTATGTCCAAATGTAATCTATACATATATAAAGGCAGTTGTGTGTATGTATGTCCGAATGTAATCTATACATATATAAAGGGCAGTTGTGTGTATGTATGTCCAATGTAATCTATACATATATAAGGGCAGTTGTGTGTATGTATGTCCGAATGTAATCTATACATATATAAAGGGCAGTTGTGTATGTATGTCCGAATGTAATCTATACATATATAAAGGGCAGTTGTGTGTATGTATGTCCGAATGTAATCTATACATATATAAAGGGCAGTTGTGTGTATGTATGTAAATGTAATCTATACATATATAAAGGGCAGTTGTGTGTATGTATGTCCGTAATCTATACATATATAAAGGGCAGTTGTGTGTATGTATGTCCGAATGTAATCTATACATATATAAAGGGCAGTTGTGTGTATGTATGTCCGAATGTAATCTATACATATATAAAGGGCAGTTGTGTGTATGTCAAATGTAATCTATACATATATAAAGGGCAGTTGTGTGTATGTATGTCAAATGTAATCTATACATATATAAAGGGCAGTTGTGTGTATGTATGTCCGAATGTAATCTATACATATATAAAGGGCAGTTGTGTGTATGTTGTCCAATGTAATCTATACATATATAAAGGGGCAGTTGTGTGTATGTATTCCAAATGTAATCTATACATATATAAGGGCAGTTGTGTGTATATATATTTACTTTGTCGTTAATTGTTTTATTTTCGAAGTTTCCTCCGACATACATACACACAACTGCCCTTTA
This sequence comes from Doryteuthis pealeii, assembly GCA_023376005.1. NCBI lineage: Eukaryota > Metazoa > Mollusca > Cephalopoda > Myopsida > Loliginidae > Doryteuthis > Doryteuthis pealeii. Next base: position 155,774 of record JALAJA010000078.1, read on the forward strand.
TATATGTATAGATTACATTTGGACATACATACACACAACTGCCCTTTATATATGTATAGATTACATTTGGACATATATACACACAACTGCCCTTTATATATGTATAGATTACATTCGGACATACATACACACAACTGCCCTTTATATATGTATAGATTACATTTGGACATACATACACACAACTGCCTTTATATATGTATAGATTACATTCGGACATACATACACACAACTGCCCTTTATATATGTATAGATTACATTTGGACATACATACACACAACTGCCTTTATATATGTATAGATTAGACATACAACACACAACTGCCCTTTATATATGTATAGATTACATTTGGACATACATACACACAACTGCCCTTTATATATGTATAGATTACATTCGGACATACATACACACAACTGCCCTTTATATATGTATAGATTACATTCGGACATACATACACACAACTGCCCTTTATATATGTATAGATTACATTTGACATACATACACACAACTGCCCTTTATATATGTATAGATTACATTTGACATACATACACACAACTGCCCTTTATATATGTATAGATTACATTCGGACATACATACACACAACTGCCCTTTATATATGTATAGATTACATTTGGACATACATACACACAACTGCCCTTTATATATGTATAGATTACATTGGACATACATACACACAACTGCCCTTTATATATGTATAGATTACATTCGGACATACATACACACAACTGCCCTTTATATATGTATAGATTACATTTGGACATACATACACACAACTGCCCTTTATATATGTATAGATTACATTCGGACATACATACACACAACTGCCCTTTATATATGTATAGATTACATTTGGACATACATACACACAACTGCCCTTTATATATGTATAGATTACATTTGACATACATACACACAACTGCCTTTATATATGTATAGATTACATTTACATACATGCCCTTATATATGTATAGATTACATTCGGACATACATACACACAACTGCCCTTTATATATGTATAGATTACATTCGGACATACATACACACAACTGCCCTTATATATGTATAGATTACATTGCATATACATACACACAACTGCCCTTTATATATGTATAGATTACATTCGGACATACATACACACAACTGCCCTTTATATATGTATAGATTACATTTGGACATACATACACACAACTGCCCTTTATATATGTATAGATTACATTTGACATACATACACACAACTGCCTTTATATATGTATAGATTACATTCGGACATACATACACACACAACTGCCCTTTATATATGTATAGATTACATTTGGACATACATACACACAACTGCCCTTTATATATGTATAGATTACATTTGGACATACATACACACAACTGCCCTTTATATATGTATAGATTACATTCGGACATACATACACACAACTGCCCTTTATATATGTATAGATTACATTTGGACATACATACACACAACTGCCCTTTATATATGTATAGATTACATTTGGACATACATACACACAACTGCCCTTTATATATGTATAGATTACATTCATACATACACACAACTGCCCTTATATATGTATAGATTACATTCGGACATACATACACACAACTGCCCTTTATATATGTATAGATTACATTCGGACATACATACACACAACTGCCCTTTATATATGTATAGATTACATTCGGACATACATACACACAACTGCCCTTTATATATGTATAGATTACATTTGGACATACATACACACAACTGCCCTTATATATGTATAGATTACATTTGGACATACATACACACAACTGCCCTTTATATATGTATAGATTACATTTGGACATACATACACACAACTGCCCTTTATATATGTATAGATTACATTCGGACATACATACACACAACTGCCCTTATATATGTATAGATTACATTTACATACACACAACTGCCCTTTATATATGTATAGATTACATTCGACATACATACACACAACTGCCCTTTATATATGTATAGATTACATTTGGACATACATACACACAACTGCCCTTTATATATGTATAGATTACATTTGACATACATACACACAACTGCCCTTTATATATGTATAGATTACATTCGGACATACATACACACAACTGCCTTTATATATGTATAGATTACATTTGGACATACATACACACAACTGCCCTTTATATATGTATAGATTACATTCGGACATACATACACACAACTGCCCTTTATATATGTATAGATTACATTTGAACATACATACACACAACTGCCCTTTATATATGTATAGATTACATTCGGACATACATACACACAACTGCCCTTTATATATGTATAGATTACATTTGGACATACATACACACAACTGCCCTTTATATATGTATAGATTACATTTGGACATACATACACACAACTGCCCTTTATATATGTATAGATTACATTTGGACATACATACACACACTGCCCTTTATATATGTATAGATTACATTCGGACATACATACACACAACTGCCCTTTATATATGTATAGCTTACATTTGGACATACATACACACGACTGCCCTTTATATATGTATAGATTACATTCGGACATACATACACACAACTGCCATTTATATATGTATAGCTTACATTTGGACATACATACACACGACTGCCTTTATATATGTATAGATTACATTCGGACATACATACACACAACTGCCATTATATATGTATAGATTACATTTGGGCATACATACACACGACTGCCCTTTATATATGTATAGATTACATTCGGACATACATACACACAACTGCCATTTATATATGTATAGCTTACATTCGGACATACATACACACAACTGCCCTTTATATACGTATAGATTACATTTGGAAATACATACACACAACTGCCCTTTATATATGTATAGATTACATTTGGACATACATACACACAACTGCCCTTTATATATGTATAGATTACATTTGGACATACATACACACAACTGTCGTTTATATATGTATAGATTACATTCGGACATACATACACACAACTGCCTTTTATATATGTATAGATTACATTTGACATACATACACACAACTGCCCTTTATATATGTATAGATTACATTCGGACATACATACACACAACTGCCTTTTATATATGTACAGATTACCTTCGGACATACATACACACAACTGTCGTTTATATATGTATATATTACATTTGGACATACATACACACAACTGCCCGTTATATATGTATAGATTACATTTGGACATACATACACACGACTGCCCTTTATATATGTATAGATTACATTTGGACATACATACACACAACTGCCCTTTATATATGTATAGATTACATTTGGACATACATACACACGACTGCCCTTTATATATGTATAGATTACATTCGGACATACATACACACAACTGCCCTTTATATATGTATAGATTACATTCGGACATACATACACACACTGCCCTTTATATATGTATAGATTACATTCGGACATACATACACAACTGCCCTTTATATATGTATAGATTACATTTGGACATACATACACACAACTGCCTTTTATATATGTATAGATTACATTTGGACATACATACACACAACTGCCCTTTATATATGTATATTACACATCAAGTAACAAATAAAATTCTTATAAAATTATTGTTGTACCGGCCGTTCCTACAGTGGAGAATATACACCGGTTCTCACTATAAATAGTGAGACACCGAGTGAAAAGGTGGTACTGTTACCGTACTGTTACCTGGCATAGCCACCCGGTTTCGACTGGGGGTCCGGCGAGCTTCGGCCGCTGGACCGGTTAGGTTATAATAATAGCGTCGATCCCAGGGGGCCATCCCCCAAGGCAACACCTGCCCCCTCGATTTAAAGGGGCAGGGCTGGGTTTATTGCCCAGCGCCTGAGGCGCCCCCTTGAGGGGAATGCCGACGGGATCGACGCAATTTTTCACCTGCCACTCCATGAGCTTCGGCTTGTGGGTGGTCCCACGTTAATAGGGACTTTGTGCCTGACCCGTACAAGTGGGGTACGCGGTAAATACATACCGTACTGTTACTGTTTAGCGGCAAGCTAGCCGTTCTTGTACCTTATTGTAAATACACTTGTCTCTTTTTACCCTACCTCGACTTGACTTCTTCTTTTTTTACAGTTGAACTAACATCACAACAATTATCAAATCAAATCATCTATTCACGGTCTTCAAAAAGGATTTATATATGGGCATCGAAGTGTGCTTATTTTGATACACACCAACAGAAAAGAATAGAATGACTGACTAAGACAAACTTCCTCTTACTTCAGACACATTGACGTATAGATTAAATAGATCAAAACATGAGTATTAAAAAAAAACATTTTTTTTTAATTGAGTTTGAAAAAAAATTGAATAACGAGAATGAATTAAACCAAATGTTTTCGGTATAAAATAACCCAATAAAGGCTGGCTGAACTTGCACAAAGGTGTCAAAATTAGAGTGACCCAGAAAAACAGAACCCAAATTATTTATTTATTTTCCCATTAAACTAACCTTAAATCCCAACCCCAACCCTAACCCTAACCCCTAACCCCTAACCTTAGGGTTCTGTTTTTCTGGGTCACCCTGTATTCCGGTGACCCAGAAAAAACAGAACCCACCAATTTTGTAATAAGACTGTTAATTTTAACTAGGGTTTTTTAGGGTTAGGGGTTAGGGGTTAGGGTTGGGATTTAAGGTTAGTTTAATGGGAAAATGAATAAATTATTTGGGTTCTGTTTTTTCTGGGTCACCCTGTATACCAGTGACCCAGAAAAACAGAACCCAAATTATTTATTTATTTTCCCATTAAACTAACCTTAAATCCCAACCCCAACCCTAACCCTAACCCCTAACCCCTAACCTTAACCCTTAAAAACCCTAGTTAAAATTAACAGTCTTATTACAAAATTGGTGGGTTCTGTTTTTTCTGGGTCACCGGAATACAGGGTGACCCAGAAAAACAGAACCCAAATTATTTATTTATTTTCCCATTAAACTAACCTTAAATCCCAACCCTAACCCCTAACCCCTAACCCTAAAAAACCCTAGTTAAAATTAACAGTCTTATTACAAAATTTGTGGGTTCTGTTTTTTCTGGGTCACCGGTATACAGGGTGACCCAGAAAAAACAGAACCCAAATTATTTATTCATTTTCCCATTAAACTAACCCTAAACCTCAACCCTAACTCTAACCCTAACCCTAACCCTAAACCCTAACCCTAACCCTAACCCTAGACCCCATAGTTAAAATTAACTGTTTTATTACAAAATTTGTGGGTTCAAGTTTTTCCTGGGTCACCATAATTTTGACACCTTTGTGCAACTTCAGCCTAAAGGCTGACATCCCAGCCAAATAACCAAAAAAACAATTTTGTCCCCCAGCTATGGGTAAATAGTAGGGCAGACTAGGTACTCTAACCGGCTGAACATGCACAACGGTCGGAAAATAAAAACGGAAAGGTTTTTGGAGGTCCCCCATGACATTTTAACTACAATCTATGAATTAACTTTGTGCGAATTGGGTTACGGTTTAGGGGTTTGGGGATTAAGGTTGTTTTTATTACGTATTGTTTAAAAAACAACAACAACAAAAAGCCCAAATTACTATACATTTAATGTTGAAAAATATGTTTTTAAACCAAGTTTAATTGAAATTATACATTGCAATACTAACACAAACAACTGAGACTAATGTGTCTACCGTTGGATTCAATAATTAATTTCAATGGTTAATTAAATGTATAGTAATTTTGGGGTTTTTGTTGTTTTTTAAGCAATACGTAATTAAAAACAACCTTAATCCCCAAACCCCTAAACCGTAACCCAACACGGAAAAAGTTAATTCATATACTGTAGTTAAACTGTTATAGGGGACCACCAAAAAACATTCCGTTTTAATTTTCCGACTTTTGCAAGTTCAGCCCTCTAACCTTGGTTAAGCAACCAGTCTAGGAGAAGGAAAACTATGGATTCAAATCTGTTAGAACCCGCTTAAGAAATTAATCTTGTGTCATATCCAGCTTATGGGTAAATAATAGGGCACACTGGCTCTCTAACGTTTGGTTAGGCAACCAGTCTAGGAGAAGGAAAACTCTGAATTCAAACATGTCAAACTTCACTAAGAAATTGACCTTGTGTCACATCCTGTTCGTGAAGAGAGGTTGGTAAATATATATTTGCGTGAGTATGGTTTTCGGTTGACGCTCCTTATTTAAAGCCTTGTGCCAGACTAAGCACAAAACATCGAAACCAAACAATGAAATAAACACCGTCACGAGTTGCCGGTGGAACGACAGGTAAAATAAAAAAAAGTAAGATAGATACCAGGATTTATTTAAATGGGTCGAGACAACCAAAAAAGGAAGGGTCGGGGTATGAGATGGGGGTGGGTTGCCTTATAAGGAATACGCCTTAACACAGATTGGTATGAATGGGCGAAAACATTCTCACCGGGGTGAGGCTTAGAGGTCACCCGAAATTATTCTAAGAATTCATTACTTATTTTCCTCACAACAGAATTCCTGGAAATCGATACGTTACCCAATAATCTGACATACGTTTCGTAAGTTGTCATGTAGTATTAGGTAGGGCCAAAATTTGGGTTCAACAGCACCTCCCCGCTTTCTTTAAACATTCCTGACAAATTGTAAATTGTCAGTTATTTTATTTTTTCTCTCTTTAAGAACAGAGCCAGAGACTCAAAGTTTAGGGACCGGTCGCTGAAAAGAGGGGTTCCCTTAATGAAAAATTGTGATATTGTGAAAATTACCTGGTACCTTAAGCATAACATTTATTTTCTAAACTAGTAAAAAAAATGCACGCTCTGGGCACATGTATTTAAGTTTTAATATGATTGAATATTATATTGAATTAGAAAGACTAATGAAATTAAATACGAACACAAAAAAGATTACACTTATTTTTTCTTCATTCTGAAAAGTTGGGTTCCCTTAATGAAAAATTGTGATATTGTGAAAAGTACCTTGTACCTATTATTTAAGCATAACATTTATTGGCTGAACTTGCACAAAGGTGTCAAAATTAGGGTGACCCAGAAAAAACAGAACCCACAAATTTTGTAATAAAACTGTTAATTTTAACTAGGGAGGGTTAGGGTTAGGGTTGGGGTTGGGGTTTAGGATTAGGGCTGGGTTTTAGGGTTTATGGTTAGTTTAATAGGAAAAGAAAGAAATAATTTGTGTTCTGTTTTTTTTTCAGAAAAAACAGAACCCAAACTTTAACCCTAACCCAAACTCCAACCCCAAATCTAACCCCAACCCCAACCCCAACCGTAACCGTAACCCTAAACCCTAACCCTAACTCTAACACTAACCCTAACCCCCTAGTTAGAATTAACAGTTTTATTACAAAATTTGTGGGTTCTGTTTTTTCTGGGTCACACCTAATTGTAAATTGTCAGTTATTTTAATTGTTTTCTCTTTAAGAACAGAGCCAAAGACTCAAAGTTTAGGGACCGGTCGCTGAAAAGTGGAGGTCCCTTAATGAAAAATTGTGATATTGTGAAAAGTACCTTGTACCTATTACTTAAGCATAACATTTATTGGCTGAACTTGAACAAAGGTGTCAAAATTATGGTGACCCAGAAAAAACAGAACCCACAAATTGTGTAATAAAACTGTTAATTTTAACTATGGGGTCTAGGGTTAGGGTTAGGATTAGGGTTGGGGTTGGGGTTTAAGGTTAGTTTAATGGGGAAATGAATAAATAATTTGGGTTCTGTTTTTTCTGGGTCACTCTGTATACCGGTGACCCAGAAAAAAACAGAACCCACAAATTTTGTAATAAAACTGTTAATTTTAACTAGGGGTGTTTAGAGTTAAGGTTAGGGGTTAGGCTTAGGCTTAGGAGTTAGGGCCGGGGTTGGAGTTTAAGGTTAGTTTAATGGGAAAATAAATAAATAATTTGGGTTCTGTTTTTTCTGGGTCACCTTGTATACCGGTGACCCAGAAAAAACAGAACCCACAAATTTTGTAATAAAACTGTTAATTTTAACTTGGGGTGTTTAGAGTTAGGGTTAGGGGTTAGGCTTCGGACTTAGGGTTGGGCTGGAGTTTAAGGTTAGTTTAATGGGAAAATAAATAAATAATTTGGGTTCTGTTTTTTCTGGGTCAATCTAATTTTGACACCTTTTGCAAGTTCATCCCATTTATTATCTAGACTGGTAAAAAATATGCGCCCTCTTGAATTAGAAAGACTAATGAAATTAAATACGAACACAAAAAAGATTACACTTATTTTTACTTCATTCTGAAAAGTGGGGTTCCCTTAATGAAAAATTGTGATAATGTGAAAATTACTTGGTACCTATTATTTAAGCATAACATTTATTATCTAAACTAGTAAAAAAAAAATGCGGTTAAACTTGCAAATCGTCGTCAAAATTAAAACCGAAACTTATTTGGTGGTGATCCATGACAGTTTAACTACAGTGTATGAATGAACTTTTTTGCGAATTGGGTTACAGTTTAGGGGATTGGGGATTTGCTTGATAAAAAAAAATTTACTATACATTTAATGTTGAAAATTTGTCTTTTTAAACCAATTTTAATTGAATTTATACATTGCAATACTAACACAAACAACTGAGACTAATGTTTCTACCGTAGGATTCAATAATTAATTTCAATGATTAATTAGATGTATAATAATTTGGGTTTTTTTGTTTTTTTTAAGCAATATAGTAATAATTTTTAAAAAAACTAAACCCCTAAACCGTAACCCAATTCACAAAAAAAGTTCATTCATACACTGTAGTTAAACTGTCATGGGGGACCACCAAATAAGTTTCCGTTTTAATTTTTCACGACGATTTACAAGTTTCGCCAAAATTGCACCCTCTGGGCACAAGTATTTAAATTTAATATGATTGAATATTATATTGAATTAAAAAAGACGAATGAAATTAAATACGAACACAAAAAAGATTACACTTATTTTTACTTCATTCTAATTGATTTTGATATAAAATTATAAATAGGATTGCTTTTAATACGTTTAAGAATAAAACAATAATATTAGAAATCAATAACACCAAGTAATTATTTATTAAACATGGTTTTGTTAAAACCGGTATGCAAATTATTCACACCATATTCTATGTAAACATCTATTTCTTAATCTCTCTCTCTCTCTATATATATATATATAGGGCGGTTGTTTGAATCTGTATGTCCGGAGGAAACATCGAAAATAAAACAATTAACGACAAAGTAAATATATATACACATTAAATATCACCTGGGCTTGGTTTTTGAGCAAAAATAATGTAGATTTTATTTAAATTCGTAAAAGATATCTAAAAAATAAAATTTAAATAATAACATAATGGATTTTTTTCCATTTAATATGAATTTCTATTTTCATGTGACTGGATATATATATATATACACGTTAAATATCATCAGGGCTTGGTTTTTGAGCAAAAATAATAGAGATTTGATTTATATTCATGAAGATAATTAAAAAATAAAATTTAAATGATAACAGCATGGATTTTTTTTTCATTTAATATTTTAGATAGTAGACATTAATATTTCTTTTCAGAGTAGCTGGATCAATGCAGGGTCTTTTTTTACGTGGGGATTTAAATGGGGTATTCCACGAGGATTCAACTCACGATTCAGTAATAATGGATCTGCGGGACTAACTTTAAAAAACCCTCTACCCTGGCGACACCGGGTAGCCGCTGCTAGTTAGATATAACACACATCGCTGGATTTTAAACATAATAATAAGGGCTGTTTTGAGGCAAATCTATCTCAGCCGACCGTAATAACATAAGATGTTTATCAAGATTAGATATTATTTAATAACCATTGAGAACATATTGTAAATAACTAACGAATTGGAACGTTGGTGATGACGTAGTTTTGGTTACGGACAGACGGATATGCACACAATATCCATTATAATAAAATTTACATATAATATGAATAATTCGTAAAACTTGCAAATCAGACACAAAATCCCATGATATTACAGGGTAACCCAGAAAAAACAGAATCCGAATTATTTATTTATTTTCCCATTAAACTAACCCTAAACCCCAATCCTAATCCTAACCCTAAACCCCCTAGTTAAAATTAACAGTTTTATTACAAAATTTGTGGGTTCTGTTTTTTCTGGTTCATGGGATTTTGAGTATGATTTGCCAGTTTTACCAAATAATTTATTCATACTAGCAAATATATGCACCCTCCGGGTGCAAGTATTTAAGTTTTGATATAATGAAATATCATATTAAATTAGAAAGGCTAATGAAACTGACTAAGAATGCAGATAAAAAGATTTGGAACAGAGGGAGTATAATCGAAAAATAGAACAACTTTGAAACTAACTCTTCCATCATGTTCCATTACTCCCCTCTTTCATTGGTAAATTTTCCTAATTTAACTATTTAGTTAAAATAGGAAGTAAAGAATAAAATTACAGTTATTTTTTCTTGTTAAGGGATTTCTTTTAAGATTTATCCCTGAGATTTTAGATAATATTCATTAAGATAAAACAAAACAATTAGAAATCAGTAATACTAAGCACATATTTATTAAAATCAGATTTTTAATATCACTATGCAAATTAACCTTCCCATTCACACTGTAAACTGCTATTTTGTTGCATATATAAATACAATAGCATGTTATTAGTATGTAGATGTTACCAACGGTATTAATAATGTAAAACAATTTTATTAATAATTGAGGTTTAAATAAAAATAAAATCCTCTAGAAGGTGAGGTAAATAACTAAGGGAATTGTGACTTGACTAGTAATATAGTTTCGGTTACAGACTGAAAAACACACAATCTCCATTATAATAAGATATCTAGATGATAGATTAAAATAATTTGTAATAAACTATTTCATTTTTAAGGTATATCATGATATCATTGTTTCTATTAACTTTAAATTTTAACTAAACTAATCGTCATTTTATAACTTAATAAAGATATGGGTAATTCCATGTCAAATCATCAAGGCCGTGTCACCCACCCCCTTCAATTTT
>JALAJA010000078.1:171860-174360 GCA_023376005.1 Doryteuthis pealeii
CAAACACGTGATTCAAATTCAACTGCCGAGAATCAACACTTGACGTGTTTTACAAGTGAATTGCCACTGTCTCTAAGTAAAAACAGGAAAACACGATAAATTTAAAAAATATGATGACATGCATGTAGGTATTTAGACAACCCGTTGGCCAAGGTAAAGTATACATAAATTGCAATCATGGTGCATCCAGCGAGGCTCGAACTGGGGCTTTCAGTATAGATATAACATCACTATTGTATCTATATCTCTACAAGTAGCTATCACAATAGTATATATATCTATATATCTCTATATATTCTATCTATCTATCTTCTATCTATATCGTATATATATTCTCTCTCTGCTCTGCTCTCTCTATATACTAATATATTTATATATATATATTATATATAATATATTTCTCTCTCTATATATATATATATATTTTATCTCTCTCTTATATATTACTCTCTTCTCTCTATCTTCTTATATATCTACTATGCTATCTCTATAGTATATATTCTCTATCTATCTATCGTTACTCTATATTCTCTGTCTCTCTGTCTGTCTCACTGTCTATTATCTATCTAGTCTCTATTCTCTCTCTATATATATTAATATATATTCTCTCATCTTCTCTCTCCTATATAATAGTAATATATATATTCTAATATATATTATCTACTCTCTCTAAATATTTCTGCTCTCTCGTTCATATCATACGGGAAGTCTATCTATCTATATATATATATATTCTCTCTCTATCTATCTATTTATTCTCTATATTCTCTGTCTCTGTCTGTCCGTCTGTCTGTCTGTCTGTCCTGTCTCTCTCTTCTGGCTGTTTCTCTCTCTCTCTCTCTCTCTCTCTTCTCTCTCTAATTCGTCTCTCTGTATTTAGCACAACCGTTGGCCAAGGTAAATCATGACATAAAGTCGCAAGCATGGGCATCCAGCGAGGCTCGAACTGGCACTTCAGTATAATACAACCATCTATACATATTAAAGGGCATTGTGTTATATGTATGTCCGGAAGAAAACTTCGAAAATAAAACAATTAACGACAAAGTAACTATATTACACATTATATACGCAGGGATTGGTTTTTATTCTATACTATATAAAGGGCAGTTGGTGAGTAACGTACGTCGCGAAGAAAACTTAGAAAATAAAACAATTAACGACAAGTAAATATATATAAATTAATATCACCAGGGATTGGTTCTTGAACAAAATAGAGATTTGATTTTATTCGGAAGACTACTTAAAAATAAATTTAAATGATAACACATGGATTTTTTTTCATTTAATATTTTATAGTATGACATTAGACATTTCTTTTTCAGGGTAGCTGAGCAATACAAGGTATATTTTTTTACATAGGGATTTAAATGGGACATCCCGAGGATTTCAATTCCGATTCAGTAATAATGGATCTGGCGGAACTAAACTTTAAAAATCTCCCTCTACTGGCGATGCCGGGAGCCGCTGCTAGTCACACTAATAATCTAGCTTCTATCAAGCAGCACTATCACTGTCTCTTCATAAGGTGTGTCATACAGTTCGAGATGAAGCTGTATTTACCAAGATAGAAAATGAAACAAGTGAAATGAGACACGGTATTTTTTCGAAATTTCGCAAGTGTGTCAAGTAAAGTTAAAATAATGCTCGTACTGTTTTTGACACACCTTATATTATATGTATATAAACTTCTCAATTCGCCTCTCTCCCCACCCCTCTCTCGCCCCTCTCTAGACGACCCTGTCCGTTTAAGGATACTAAGTAACTCAGTCAGTTAGAAGCTGAGCTTGTAAGATGTGATTCTCACTGCGCATGTGTCTGCGGTTGGGGATTGGAAATAAAGTAATATCAACGTAAATCGAAGTCTTGTGGTTATTACCAAAACTAACAATGACACAGGCTTCTGATGAAGAGAAATCCCTAACAGAAAACCAGACTGAAGTCCCCACAACAACTCCAGACGCAAGATGTTAGAAGATAGAACCAAAGCCGGCCAGAAGAGAAGACGACTAGAAGTAAGAAGAAAGGGTATACAACATTATATCGATTGGTACCGTGAACACCTCAGTATATAACAGTTAATTAGTACCACTACGTTCTTATACGAGGATAGTTTTGGTATTAAATAACCCACGAACATGATATGCAATTAAACAACTAAAACTAGACCAAACCAAATACCACGGGTAAGGATTTTTATTTTCCTTGACTGTCATCAGCCAGATAACACAAGGTTTTTTTTTTACGTGGGTAGCCATGCCACGCACAAACCGAAGCTCATGCAGTGGGCAGTGTAAAAGTGCGTGAATCCCTTCGGCATTTCTTTTTGAGGCGCCTCATGCACCGGTCATTAAACCCAGCCCTGCCCCTTTAGACGAGAGTGCAGGTGCTGCCTGGAGGAACGATCCCTGTGATTCACGTTGATTATTATATATATCTTACCGGTTCAAAGGCCGAGCCTTGGACACAGGGACGATGTGTCGCGTAAGCCTTACACACG
>JALAJA010000078.1:179360-207874 GCA_023376005.1 Doryteuthis pealeii
ACATTTCTTTTCAGGGTAGCTGGAGCAATACAAGGTATATTTTTTTACATAGGGATTTAAATGGGACATCCCACGAGGATTCAATTCACGATTCAGTAATAATGGATCTGCGGAACTAACTTTAAAAATCTCCCTCTACCCTGGCGATGCCGGGTAGCCGCTGCTAGTCACACTATATATCTAGATCTATCAAGCACACTATCACTGTCTCTTCATAAGGTGTGTCATAAAAGTATCGAGATTGAAGCTGTATTTACCAAGATAAAAATGAACAATGAATGGAACGGTAATTTTTTTCCGAATTCAAGGTGTGTCAAAAAGTACAAAAATCTCGATACTTTTTTGACACACCTTATATTTATATATAAATTCTCCCCTCTCTCCCCACTCCCCCTCTCTCCCCTCTCTCTCCTTCTCCTCTCTCTCTCTCTCTTCTCTCTCTCTCTCTCTCTCTCTCTCTCTCTCTCTTTATACATATATATATAATATATATTTATATATTATATATATATATATATATTTCGTTGAACAATGCAGCCATTTTTTGTCTGCAAATCTTGCTCTTTGTCCTTTCAAGTTGCCGGATTAATCTAATAATATCTGGCGAAAATTTTCCGAGTACTTTCCGCCCTATCATGGGCCATCTTCAGGGTAGTTCATAAACCATACAACAATGGATTGATCCATTCCGCTATTCTATTTATAGAAGGATTTGTGTTTAATTTATTTTCTAATTATTGTTGTTGTTATTATTGTTAGTGTTATTACATTGTTATTATTATCAGTTTCCATTATTATTATTATTGTTAATATTATTATTATTGTATAAATTGTTAATGTAAGACACAGAACAAGATTTGCAGAGAAAAAATAGCAGCATTGTTCAACGAAATATGCCTTAGAGAAGAAATGCTGCCTAACTATATATATATATATATATATATATATATATATATATGAGGGTTATCATAGTGATCACCACTTCAATGGATGGAATGAAAGGAATAAAAAAATGTTTATTAGTAAAACAAGGGCCCTTTCGTCAAACCGTTTCCTTGATCATTCCATATCCATTCATGTCAAAAATTGTTTACAACTTGACTTTTAATCGATTCCGGGTGTATAACTTGACAAGCACCGGACGAAAGGGCCCTTGTTTTACGAATAAACATTTTTTTTTTATTCCTTTCATTCCATCCATTGAAGTGGTGATCACTATGATAACCCTCAATATATATATATATATGAAATTTAACATTTTGAAAAAACAAATGATGTCATGTAATTTGCTGACAGAAATCTGTTTCGACCAAATCGATAAACTGGTCTTCATCCCGAGCAACATAGACGGGAAAAAACAGTTGAATCTAGCGTTCGTTTTGTAAACAGTCTTTTAACGGATATCTTTCTTTTTCCCGTCTATGTTGCTCGTGATGAAGACCAGTTTATCGTTTGGTCGAAACAGATTTCTGTCAGCAAATTACATGACATCATTTGTTTTTTCAAAATGTTAAATTTCATATATATAGTCTCACTTGTTTATATAAGTTAGAGACCTCTGGTGAGTTTATTTCCGGTTTAGGAAATATAGCGATTATTCTGCCTTCTATTCTTGGCAGCTGCTTGTGGACCCATCGGTAAGAGACTTGACGAGCGAAAGTTCGTTCTGGTCTCGAACCCGACCAGAGGTAGCTGCTGAAAAATAAGTATAGCTGCACTGATGAGGGGTAAACCCCGAAACGCGCGTCTGTAGATTGCTATATATATATATATTGGCACCATTTTTTCTCTAAGGCATATTTTATAATATAAAACGTATAAATAAACGTCTTTGGCATAAAATAACCCAACAAAGGTTAGCATGCCGTAAAGCTCAACTAAACTAGTAATATGGGAATTTTCTCTCTTAAAATCTTGGAGATTGGACTTCCTGGGGGTGAAAAAAAACCCAAAAAACAAGAGCAACTGATATTCTTGAAGTAAACAAAACGTCTTTGGAATAAAGGGTATTAGCGCTATGTGAACTGTGGCCTCGTCCCGGAATTGAACTCGGGTCGACGAGTCTATTTCCTACGACTTTAACCAGTACACCAACGCGCTTTCCTAAAATAAAATAATCGGACCATATGACCTTTAGGCAACCCTTTTGTGATCCCGATTCATAAGGACTTGTTTTTCATTTACACCGTCAAAATCCGGTTGTATGTTAGGGTTAGGGTTAGTTTTATAATTTCAAAAAAAAACTCTAAAAATCGTCTGTTAGCAAACAACCGGATTTTGACGGTGTAAATGAAAAAATGTCCTTATGAATCGAAATCGCAAAAGGGGTGCCTTGAGGTCATATGGTCCAATAAATAAATAAAAATGAAATAACGAAAATATACAGTTGTTCCTAAATCCGTTATCATCCTGCAACACCCTCTGGTTAAAAATGAGACCGTCCAAATCAGCCAAGATGCAATGCAAAAATGTGAATACAGATTATCTGATGTCGTTTATCCGCCGAATTTTTATTTCTTATGAATGTCGTCACCTCACCTCTAAAAATCGTCTGTTAACAAACAACCGGATTTTGACGGTGTAAATGAAATACATGTCCTCATGAGTCGAGATCGCAAAAGGGGTGCCTAAAGGTCATAAGGTCCAAATAACCCAACAAGCGTTGGCATGCCGTAAAATCCAACCAAGTAATCATTTTTGTCCCACTTTCATACACAACCAACCTGGTAATATCGGAATTTTCTCTCTTAAAATCTTAGAGATTGGCCTTCCTGGGAGTATCAAAAAACAAAACAATAGCAACTGATATCCTGAAGTACATAGATAACGCACGTATTGTTCGATCTTGAAACAATATGTCTCTTTGTGTTGACTCAAGTTAAATTCGCACCATTGCTCCCAGGTCCACCCTGACCCGTAGTGGTAGTACCTGTTAGGGTCACATCTATGGGTTAAAACTCTTAACATCCTGTTGAGAATTTTCTAAGTCCAGAGCCTCATTCCTATAAGGATTTATCAAAAGATGGCTAAAAATGGCCTTTTCATTTAAAGTTACCTGTTATTTCCCTTAAATCAAAGACTTCTGAATATGTTTAATATTACATTTAAACAAAGTCCAGATCCCCATTCCTATAAGGATTTATAAAAAAAAATGGCCTTTTCATTTAAAGTGACGTGTTATTTCCCTTGAATTAAAGACTTCTAAATATATTTAATATTATATTTAAACAAAGGCTATCATTTGGGGTAGATTAGGAAAATAAATGTGAATTCTGGCCGGGTGGAATGAGGTGGTATAGGATGTTAAGAGTTAAATAGAAAAAATGTGTTTATAAAAAAAATTGAGTATATCAAGAATGATTTTATCTAAATAGTGGTAGTACCTGTTAGGGTCACATCTATGGGTTAAAACTCTTAACATCCTGTTGAGAATTTTCTAAGTCCAGTGCCTCATTCCTATAAGGATTGGTAATCTTCAACTTGTTCCTCGTAAATTCCTACTATAAAATAAACTGAACCCTAATTTTATGTCTGTGTTTTTGCAATAAATGTGTTATTTTTCTTGCACCCGTTATTTTACAATAATAAATATATTTTATTTATTTATTTTAATATTCACTTTAATGTGTATATTCTAAAAGTTTTTATTTTGTGAGAATGGTTAGTTTTAAAGTGGGGGCTCGTTTTACAATTTAGGCATAAATTGGATCCTCCTTTTATGACCGAAATTTTGTTTTTTCGTCGACGATGATTAAAATCTGACGTTTTTATTTTAGAGTACCAAAGCCAAAAAGAAAAGAAATAACAAAATGTAATATTCAACTTTTTACTCGTAAATTCCTACCATAAAATTAGGCTTGGGCATTTTATGGTAGGAATTTACGAGTAAAAAGTTGAAGTGTAAAAACAAACCCCCACTTTAAAACTAACCATTCTCACAAAATAAAAACTTTTAGAATATACACACTGAAGTGAATATTAGAATAAAGAAAATATATTTAGTATTGTAAAATAACGGGTGCAAGAAAAATAAAACCATAAAATTAGGCTTGGCTCAGATGAGGCCCAAGCCTAATTTTATGGTAGGAATTTATGAGTAAAAAGTTGAAGATTACCTTTTGTTGTTATTTCTTTTCTTTTTTTTTGTTTTTTTTTTTTGGCTTTGGTACTCTAAAATAAAAACGTCAGATTTTAATCATCGTCGACGAAAAAAACAAAATTACGGTCATAAAAGGAGGATCCAATTTATGCCTAAATTATTGGGTTCTTTGTTGTTTATATTTTTTTAAAGCAATACGTAATTAAAAACAACCTAAAACCGTAACCCAATTCGCAAAATGTTAATTCATAGACTGTAGTTAAAATGTCATTAGGGACCACCAAAAAACTTTCCGTTTTAATTTTCCGACCTAAATTTAATTTTAGAATAAAACGAGTCTATTTCTTACGACTCTAACCAATACACCACGGCGCTACTCTCGTAGATCCATTACCACTGTAATAATAGCGACTTTGATCCTCGCTGGATGCCCCATACTTGTGACCTTGTGTCACATCCTACCTGCGACGAACGGATGGGCAAAATGGCGTCCAGCCGTGGTGTAATGGTTAGCAAGGTAGTCTCACAGATCCATTACTACTGTAAGCGAGTTCGATCCTTGCTCGATGCCCGACAATTGCGACCTTGTGTCACATCCTACCCGTGGCGAACGGGTTGGGTAATAGGGTGTCCAACCGTGGGTAATGGTTAGCAAGGTAGTCTCACAGATCCATTACTACTGTAAGCGAGTTCGATCCTTGCTCGATGCCCCACAATTGCGACCTTGTGTCACATCCTACCCGTGGCGAACGGGTTGGGTAATAGGGTGTCCAACCGTGGGGCAATAATTAGCAAGGTAGTCTCACAGATTCATTACTACTGTAAGCGAGTTCGATCCTTGCTCGATGCCCGACAATTGCGACCTTGTGTCACATCCTACCCGTGGCGAACGGGTTGGGTAATAGGGTGTCCAACCGTGGGGTAATAGTTAGCAAGGTACTCACAGATCCATTACTACTGTAAGCGAGTTCGATCCTTGCTCGATGCCCGACAATTGCGACCTTGTGTCACATCCTACCCGTGGCGAACGGGTTGGGTAATAGGGTGTCCAGGCGTGGGGTAATAGTTAGCAAGGTAGTCTCACAGATCCATTACTACGGTAAGCGAGTTCGATCCTTGCTCGATGCCCCATAATTGCGACCTTGTGTCACATCCTACCCGTGGCAAACGGGTTGGGTAATAGGGTGTCCAACCGTGGGGTAATAGTTAGCAAGGTAGTCTCACAGATCCATTACTACTGTAAGCGAGTTCGATCCTTGCTCGATGCCCCATAATTGCGACTTGTGTCACATCCTGCCCGTGGCAAACGGGTTGGGTAATAGGGTGTCCAACCGTGGGTAATAGTTAGCAAGGTAGTCTCACAGATCCATTACTACTGTAAGCGAGTTCGATCCTTGCTCGATGCCCCATAATTGCGACCTTGTGTCACATCCTGCCCGTGGCAAACGGGTTGGGTAATAGGGTGTCTAACCGTGGAGTAATAGTTAGCAAGGTAGTCTCACAGATCCATTACTACTGTAAGCGAGTTCGATCCTTGCTCGATGCCCCATAATTGCGACCTTGTGTCACATCCTGCCCGTGGCAAACGGGTTGGGTAATAGGGTGTCTAACCGTGGAGTAATAGTTAGCAAGGTAGTCTCACAGATCCATTACTACCAATAGTGACTTCATTCCTCATTGGATTCCTCATACATTTGACCTACTATCAAATCTTATCCTTGGGTAAATATATTTTTTTTTTTTTTCTGTTAGATTCTTTCAAGCAAAATGTGCTCTATTTTCGATAACTTTAATAAAGGTATGTGGAATATGCCCACCCGTAAAACCTACATGCAGTCACTATCATTTTTTAATATATATATATATATATATAATATATATATATATATATATATATATATATATATATATATATATTTTTTTGTGGGAGGGTGTCAATGAAACGGTTGGCTGATAGTGAGATACTTACGTTTTCGGCTAAACTTGCAAATCGGTCGGAAACTTAGGGCGACCCAGAAAAAAACAGAACCCACAAATTTTTTAATGAAACTGTTAATTTTAACTAGGGGGGTAGGGTTAGGGTTATGGTTTAGGATTATGGTTTAGGGTTAGGGTTTAGGGTTAGGTTTTAGGGTTAGTTTAATGGGAAAATAAATAATTTGGGTTCTGTTTTTTCTGGGTCACTATGTATAGAGGGTGACCCAGAAAAAACAGAACCTACAAATTTTGTAATAAAACTTAATTTTAACTAGGGGGGGGTAGGGTTAGGGTTAGGGTTAGGGTTGGGTTTTAGGGTTAGTTTAATGGGAAAATAAATAATATGGCTTCTGTTTTTTCTGGGTCACTATGTATACAGGGTGACCCAGAAAAAACAGAACCTACAAGTCTTGTAATAAAACTGTTAATTTTAACAAGGGGGTTTTAGGGTTAGGGTTTAGGGTTAGGGTCAGGGTTAGGGTTAGGTTAATGGGAAAATAAATAATCTGGGTTCTATTTTTTCTGGGTCACTATGTATACAGGGTAGCCCAGAAAAAACATAACCTACAAATTTGGTAATAAAACTGTTCATTTTAACTAGGGGGGTTTAGGGTTAGAGTTAGGGTTTATGGTTATGGTTAAGGTTAGGGTTAGGGTTGGGGTTTAGGGTTAGTTTAATGGGAAAATAAATAAATAATTTGGGTTCTGTTTTTTCTGGGTCACCCTAATTTTCCGACTGATTTGCAAGTTTTGCTACGTTTTTTTTTCCTTTATTTACTTATCTTTTTCCTTTCATTTCGTTCTTTTTCTTTTTTTTTTTTGTACCCACTTTTTGTTATCAGTCGTCAGTTGATAATATTAATAAGTGAGACAACGGCGTCTGCAAATGAATTCCGCGAGGAAAAGTCTGTTGCATTTTGGTTGGCCTAAAAGATAACAATTCTTAAAATCAGGAAATATGGAGACGACGATGAGGAATCAAGAAATTTGGAAATTCACATATTGATCTCTTATAGATATTCGGGCGTGTGTGTGTGTGTGTGTGTGTGTGTGTGTGTGTGCGGGGGTAATCCTTAACTTTTTCCTCGTAAATTCCTACCATGAAATAAACTGAATCCTCATTTTATGTCCGTGTTTTTGCAATAAGTGTTTTTTTTTCTTGCACCCGTTATTTTACAATACTAAATATATTTTCTTACGATCAAAAAGTTAAGGATTACCAGAAAATATATTTAGTATTGTAAAATAACGGGTGCAAGAAAAATAAAACATTTATTGCAAAAACACGGACATAAAATGAGGGTTCAGTTTATTTTATGGTAGGAATTTACGGGGAAATAGTTAAGGATTACCTGTGTGTGTATGTATGGAAATTCGTATACGTGCATTCGTGTGTATGTGTGTACACATGCATGTATTCGTGTTTGTGTGTATATGTGTGTATTCGTGTGTATTTGTGTGCATTCGTGTATGTGCATTCGTGTATGCATACATATGCGCGTAAGTGTGTCCCTGTGTATGTGTATGTATATATATGTGTGTGCGTATGTGTGCCTAATAGCGTGTGTGTGTATATATGGGGGTACCTGTACGCATTTGTTTGTGGTGTGTATGAGTGCATGCATGCATTTGTGCATATGTGTGTGTGTGTGTGTGTGTGTGTGCGTGCATGCTCGTGTATTCGCGCCTGCATGAGTGTATATGTGTGTGGGGTTGGTGCATTCGTGTATGTATGCGCGCGGGTGTGTGTGCGTGTGTGTAAATCCGTATACGTGCACGCGTGTGCATTCGTGTGTGTATATGTGTATGTGTGTGCATTCGGATGTGTGTGCATATATTCGTATGCGTATGAGTTAAAATTGCTAATCGTCGTCAAAATTAAAACGGAAAAATTTGGCTTGGGCATAGATTTTAATGAATTTAATTTATTACTAAGGACACTGTTTATATTATTTTTAACTTAAATTTTAACTCCTTGTGTTAATCTTTTTGCTTTTATTGCTTACCGTTTAATAATCTTGATTTAATTCCCTCTCACTCTTTTTTCTTTCTTTCCTTTTTATCTTTTCTTTATGTTTGATTAAAACAGATTAGCGTTATCGCTTCTGCGCGCTTACCTCCTCTCTCTATCTTTCCCCTACTCTCTTTCTTTCTTTCTTATATTTTTTCTGTGTAGCATATCCTTTTTTTCCCATTCTTTATAAGAAGATAAAATAGTCCATTATTTAGCTAAGGTGATGGCACTCATTTAGACGGTCTCATTTTTAATCAGGGGGTGATGGAAGGTAATGGTTGTATTGCTTACCGTTTTTTTTGGTTTCGCTATTTGTTATTCTAGGTGGATTTGTTGTCGCTTTTGTGGTAATTAGTGTGTGTGTGTATGTGTGTGTTATTTTCATGTTAGGTGATATCTTATTATAATGGAGATTGTGTGTTTTTCTGTCTGTAAGCGAAACTATATTCCTACTCAAGTCACAATTCTCTTAGTTATTGACATCACATTCTCCATGATTTTATTTTATCTAAACCTCAATTATTAATAAAATTGTCTTACATTATTAATACTGTTAACTATGTCTACATACTGACAATATGCAATTATATTTATATATACAACAAAATAGCGGTTTACAGTGTGAACGGGAAGGCTAATTTGCATATTAATATTAAAAAATCGAATTTAATAAATATGTGCTTAGTATTATTGATTTCTAACTGTTTGGTTTTATTTTAATGAATATAAGCAAAAATCTCTTCAATGAATCTTAAATGAAATCCATTAACAAGATAAAATAACTGTCATTTTATTCTTTACTTCCTCTTATAACTAAATACTTAAATGAGAAAAAATAACAATGAAAGACGAGAGTGATGGAAGAGTAAGTTTCAGTTGTTCCATTTTTTATTATATTCCCTCTGTTTCAAATCTTTTATTATACTCCCTCTGTTTCAAATCTTTTTATCTGTATTCTTATTTAGTTTCGTTAGCCTTTCTAATTTAATATGATATTTTATTATATTAAAACTTAAATACTTGCACCCGGAGGGTGCATATATTTGCTAGTTCTTTTAATTATGGTGGTTGTCTGTGTGTTTCTTTCTCACCAGTCCAAGACCATATTAAGAATCTTTCCTGTGTGGTCAGCCTTTGAAGACTTCCGATTTAGTGTTTAGGAATCTGTTTTCTGGTGTTATTCTTGTAGAATCTGCAATTTTTCTGTTGTGCACAGTGAGCACTTTTTTGATCCAGCTCTTACACACGTAATTGAGCACTTTATTTTCAATTCTCCAATATTAACAAAAGACAACCAATATATATATATATATTGCAATATAGGTACAAGTGATAACCTACTCGAGTTTCACCATAAGGAGCAAGAGGATTCAAACTTGGCGCTTGCCTGCTTAAATAGTCAAGACGCTTGGTGAGGAAAAACAGAAACACGAGGGAAGATAACTCTTCCAGCCAAACAAGGGCAGATAATCCCACAATGTATACGTCTAGTCTAGCTGTTTCATTTTTTTCTTCTTCTAAGAGCTTCTTCTGGTTAACTAAGGCATACTTAATCAATCAACAACGCTTGTTGTTTTTCAAAGCTTCATTTGCCTTTTATCTAACACAACGTGCGGAGATGACAACCGAAGTAAGATACATCTATCTCACTTCACATCTAGGCTGTCAACTGACTTAACTTTCTAAATCGCGTGACGTGCGGGATTTTCAACCGTCCAGTAGTTTTCCGTCCCCGTGATATGAAAAACTGGACCCGCAGAATTACAGAGTGTTGCCAATAATCTATGCTACCATGTAGATTATGCAACACTCGACGTATTTTTATAAGTTGGTGTGAAAACAAAAAAGAACAACAACGAATAACAGAAGAATTATTGATTTTCCTCATGGCTTTTCCTTTGATGATTTTATCGATTTTATCGATCGGTAAAGAGAAAACCGATCGTTTTTATGTTCTGCCATTTTATTGATCACTTTGACCCTTTCAAGTCAAATGTTTAGCTTGGCAGGAAAAAACAGAATATCGATAAAATTTTAGTTTGGATTTTTATGAAATGCAAATAATAATACTTATCTCCCTTAGAGAATTGGCATGTCTGTTAGAAGCCTCGTATGGTATCACATGGCATTTCCAGAGACCCCTTCACGACTTCTGTTTGTCTTTGTTCTTTGAGCAGTATTTATTTACCGAAAGTTTGGTGTTTTATGAAATGCAAACAACAATAATTATCTCGCTTAGAGAACTGGAATGTCCGTTAGAAGCCTCGTATGGTATCACATGATATTTCCAGAGACCACTCCGCGATTTCTTTTTGTCTTTGTTCTTTGAACAGTATATATTTACCGAAAGTTTGGTGATTTACGAAATGCAAACAACAATTTTCTCTATTTCTCTTAATTTTTTTAGATGAGTCTTGATAATTTGTATTATTTGGATTATTCAGAATATTGTCCTCATCTTTATTGTTATCTACACAACGTTTCGATCGATAAGCCCTCCAGTCTTCTTTGGGTATTTCTAGTCGGACTCGGGAACCTTATCGAACTCGTGAACCATCTCTTTGAACTCGGGAATCTTCGTGTCGTAATCGGGAGCTTTCATGAAACTTCGGACCGAACCCTTTATTCAATCCACTATTCAATAGACTATTCGGACCATATGACCTTTAGGCACCCCTTTTGCGATCTCGATTCGTGGGGACATTTTTTCCATTTACACCGTCAAAATCCGGTTAATTGTTAACAGACGATTTTTAGATTTTTTTTTTTTTAATTATAAAACCCTAACCCCTAACAAATAACCGGATTTTGACGGTGTAAATGGAAAAAATGTCCCCACGAATCGAGATCGCGGAAGGGGTGCCTAAAGGCCATATGGTCCGACTATTCTTATTCCGTTAACCATGACCAAGTATAAGTGTTAAGCTATGCAATTCTCTGTTTTTATTACCCGTGGTCAGGATTGAACCAGCAACCCCCAGGTGATTGTCACTTAGAACTGTATTAACTAAATACTTATATCCGTTGCGCCATTTGTCCACGAAGGTTGGTGTGCCATTAAACAAAGAGGCCAAAATCCAATAAATTTATTAAAAGAGCCAAATTTATTTCGGGAAAATTTGGTTTCTTTCTGCTGCGTCAGACATCTTGGCTTCACTCACGAACGCGGGAAAAATTATTAACCATATCTATTCCTTTTGAAGAAGAAGAAGAAGAAGAAGAAGAAGAAGAAGAAGAAGAAGAAGAAGAAGAAGAAGAGGCTGATCACTTTTTTTTTCTTTCTATTTTTGTGGAGTTAAAAGATACTTTTGAAATCGCTCCTTTTTTTCCTCCATTACGAATTCTGAGTTAGTTTTTAATTCCTGGAAATATCTCCAAAGGAAAAATTAAACTTGGAACTGTTGAAGGGAGATAAGCCGATGGGAGAGAAAGAACGAAAGAAATTTAAAAAAAAAACGGCTGATTTTATTTCTGTAGACTGGATGAAAAAACGAAGATGTAGAAAGACAGATTTGG
The DNA here is from genome assembly GCA_023376005.1 of Doryteuthis pealeii. Lineage (NCBI taxonomy): Eukaryota > Metazoa > Mollusca > Cephalopoda > Myopsida > Loliginidae > Doryteuthis > Doryteuthis pealeii. The sequence goes on from JALAJA010000078.1 coordinate 190,967, forward strand.
CGGAATATGGCAGGGTGTTTTCTTTTTTTCTATTTTTGATGGTGTCGAGTGTCATCTTGATAGACTGACTGACAGATAGATAGACATAAATAGGTTTAAATAGATACAAAAGGGTTTGGATAGATAGATAGATAGATAGATAGACACAGAGGGGCTTATATATATATATATATATATATAGATAGATAGATAGATAGATAGATAGATACAGAAGGGCATAGATAGATAGATAGATAGATACAGAAGGGCGTAGATAGATATATAGATAGATAGATAGATAGATACAGAAGGGCGTAGATAGATATATAGATAGATATATAGATAGATACAGAAGGGCTTAAATAAATAGATAGATAGATAGATAGATAGATAGACAGAAAAGGGCTTAGATAGATAGATAGATAGATAGATGGAAAAGGACTTAGATAGATAGATATATAGATACAGAAGGGCGTAGATAGATAGATAGTTAGATAGATAGATAGATAGATACAAAAAGGTTTAGGTAGATAGATAGATAGATAGATAGATAGATAGATAGATACAGAAGGGCTTAGATAGATAGATATATAGATAGATACATAGATATATAGATAGATACAGAAGGGCTTAGATAGATAGATAGATAGATAGATAGATAGATAGATAGATAGATAGATAGAAAAGGGCTTAGATAGATAGATAGATAGATAGATAGATAGATAGATAGATAAATAGATAGAAAGAAAAGGGCTTAGATAGATAGATAGATAGATAGATAGATAGATACAGAAGGATTTAGATATAGATAGATAGATAGATAGATACAAAGGGCTTAGATAGATAGATGGATAGATAGATAGATAGATACGGAAGGGCGTAGATAGATAGATAGATAGATAATGAATAGACTTAGATAGATAGATAGATAGATAGATAATGAATAGACTGAGATATATATATATATATATATATATATATATATATATATATATAGATAGATAGATAGATAGATAGATAGATAATGAATAGATAGATAGATAGATAGATAGATAGATAGATAATGAATAGATAGATAGATGGATAGATAGATAATGAATAGACTGAGATAGATAGGAAGGAAGGGTATCAGAGGAAATAGAAATAAAAGCAATAGCAAACTGGCAAAGGTTTTCCATGCTGGAAAAAAAGGGAATTCTGCCTCGAGAGAAACTGCCTTTACTTTTTACCACGATACACTGGCCGAACCATTCCAACCAACAGGGGTGACAAGATACTTACAAAGATACTTACAATGAAACATTAATTTAGAGGTTGTGAGTTCAATCTCTGTACTGGGCAGTACTGATTCTTCCACTTATCACTTATAAGTGATTTGAAGAGAGCGTGGGCATCCTACACGTGAGGTAATCCATTTCACCTCTCGCTACAATATTAAAAAAATATCAAGAACCACCTGAATATGGCCGAAGAGCACATCGACTGAAAGGTTATGTACATAACAATAAAGATGAGTACAACAATCCGAAAGAGATAAATATCAAGCCTCATCTCAAAAATAACAAAAAAACGGTAAAACTTCCAAATCATACTCAAAATCCCGATAGTACAGGGTGACCCAGAAAAAACAGAACCCAAATTATTTATTTATTTTTCCATTAAACTAACCCTAAACCCCAACCCTAACCCTAACCCTACCCCCCCCCTAATTAAAATTAACAGTTTTATTACAAAATTTGTGGGTTCCGTTTTTGGGGGGTCATGGGATTTTGAGTATGATTTGCAAGTTTTACCCAAAAAACATCTAAAGAAGACTGGAGGGCAGATTGGACGAAATGTATATATATATATATATATATATATATATATATATATATATATATATATATCAACTCCTCCACACAGGCAGGATGTGACACAAGGTAAATTTCTTAAGCGGAGTTTAACAGGGTTTAATTCAGTTTTCTTTCTCTTAACCTGTTTGCTTACCCAATATTAAAGAGCCCAATCTGCCCTACTATTTACCCATAGCTGGAGGCAGTATAGGTGGATTCATACTTTTACCAATGATATTAGTGTCGATAAATGAAAAAGAATAAAATATAATGAAACAAATGTAGAGAAAAAAAGAATTTTATTAATTTATATAGTAAGGTCTGCAGAGTGGTCTATTGTCGGTATCAGCCGAATAGAGAGGGAGTCAATTGCCTTTTCACCAGCGATTTTTTCCGAGGTGGAGTATCATACCTACCGTCAACTACCCAGAAGCTTTGGCATACAGATCCGTTTAGATTATCCAAACGAACACAGGTTACGTAATCTGAGTCGGCGAGGACTTGTATCGAACACGGAACCTTGCTCTTCACCATCGAGATTTTTTTTTGCTGGGGTGGAGTGCCATACCTACCGCCAACTACCCAGAAGCTTTGGCATACAGATCAGATTAGATTACCCAATCGAAAACAGGTTACATAATCTGAGTTGGTGAGGTCTGGTATCGAACACGGAACTTTGCTTTCACCACCGAGATTTTTTTTGCAGAGGTGGAGTGCCATACCTACCGTCAACTACCCAGAAGCTTTGGCATACAGATCAGATTAGATTACTCAAGCGAACAAAGGTTACGTAATCTTAGTAGCCGAGGACTAGTATCGAACACGGAACCTTGCTCTTCACCACCGAGATTTTTTTCAGAGGTGGAGTGCCATACCTACCGTCAACTACCCAGAAGCTTTGGCATACAGATCAGATGATTACCCAAGCGAACACAGGTTACGTAATCTGAATTGGCGAGGTCTGGTATCGAACACGGAACCTTGCTTTCACCACCGAGATTTTTTTTTCCTTTTTTTTTGCTGAGGTGGATTGCCATACCTACCATCAACTACCCAGAAGCTTTGTCGCACAAATAAAATCAGATTAGATTACCCAAGCGAGCACAGGTTACGTAATCTTAGTTGCCGAGGACTGGTATCGAACACGGAACCTTCTACACGCTAGCCGCGTGCTCTATCGACTGAGCTAAACCGGCTTGCTATCTCCATATAAAAATAGATGATAGATTTCATTTTAATTTTTTGAAATCCCGGACAACACCGGATAGCTCTGCTAGTTTATAAATAAAGAATTATTAAATTTTCCATTGTTTCCCGAGTTGATCAGGTCATATAAATATGATATCCCCACTGGGTGCTCCCATACATCTGGCCTTGTGCCACACACCAAGCAAATCTTAATACTGGGCTGGTCACGTCAAGCCCTAGCACCTATACTATTGCCCCAACCCTATTGCCCTTATGACAAGCCCCAGCCCTTTTTATCACATGGGTGCTAGAAAGCAGTGACTGAGGGTCTACATGTCATGGGAATGACGTTAAACTCTATCTGATGGTGTGGTTCCAGTTTTGGAAGTTTGGGGAATGTGGATCACCCCTTCATCACCATTGCTCTCTGGTCCACTCTGACCCGGAGTGGTAGTACCTGTTAGGGGCCCATCTATGGGTTAAATAAAAAAATGTATTTATAAAAACATTGAGTATCTATTAGGAATGAATTTATTTCAAAACTTTATCGCCGATCGGCATTAAATGACCTACCGAGGTTGATATGCCGTAAACCAAACCAAACCAAACCAAAAGCTTAATACGTAACTATAAGAATGATATCCCATCATGCTGTTCGGTGATCACGTGACAATTATCTAGGATTCCATTATTGAGCGGTTTCTAAATTTTTAGATCGTATCGTTTGAGGCTTGACCCTGAGGGCGGCAGTTCAATTCGGTTTGTTACGACGAAGAAAATTAATTTAAAAATCGGTTTAGTCAATGTTTTCGATATCAAAAATATAATTGATAAATTTCGTTTAAAGTTTGTTTTTTTTTTTAAATCAGACAAAATAATTGCTGTGTTTTTGAAAAAAAAAAATCAGTCGGCGGTTATCGTCTGTTTTTTTGTAATTGACTGGAACTGAAAAATCCTTCTTCATTGAAAAAAAATCATGTTGGAGTTTTTATTACCGTCGGTACCATTTTTTCCTTCCTTTCAGGTAAGGACATTTATCTTAACCATCTTAGTTTTATTTATTTGTTAATTTCATTTATTTATTTGTTTATTTATTGTGGTAATTATGAACTTTAGTTGGCCAAATTCCTAGCATAAAATTGTGCGTGCGCATTATCTCCCTTAACAAATTTGCTTGTATAGTTTTTCTTATGAGATTTTCTTAAACAATTGAATGAATAAAAATACATTTCATTCTTATCGACACATTTTTCTTTGTTTGTTTGAGAAATGAAATTTTTATTTCTCAAACAAAAATGGGTAAAAAAGAACAAGTTCCTCGTATATTCCTACCATAGAATAAACTGAACCCTCATTTTATGTCCGTGTTTTTGCAATAAATGTTTTATTTTTTTTTGCACCGTTATTTTACAATACTAAATATATTTCCTTTATTTATTTTAATATTCACTTCAATATGTATATTCTAAAAGTTTTTATTTTGTGATAATGGTTAGTTTTAAAGTGGGGGTTTGTTTTTACACTTCAACTTTTTACTCGTAAATTCCTACCATAAAATGCCCAAGCCTAATTTTATGGTAGCAATTTACGAGTAAAAAGTTGAATATTACCTTTTGTTATTTCTTTTCTTTTTGGCTTTGGTACTCTAAAATAAAAACGTCAGATTTTAATCATCGTCGACGAAAAAACAAAATTACGGTCATAAAAGAAGGATCCAATTTATGCCTAAATTGTAAAACGAACCCCCAATTTAAAACAAACCATTCTCACAAAATAAAAACTTTTAGAATATACATATTGAAGTGAATATTAAAATAATAAATAAAATATATTTAGTATTGTAAAATAACGGGTGCAAGAAAAATAAAACATTTATTGCAAAAACACGGACATAAAATGGTAGGAATAAACGAGAAAACTGTTCTTCTTTACCGGTTGACATGCCGTATCAAAAATATAATTGATAAATTTCGTTTATAGTTTGTTTTGTTTTTAAATAGACAAAAATAGCTGGGGGGGCGGTTTTTTTTGTTTTTTGTTTTTTTGGGGTTTTTTTGTTTGTTTGGGGTTTTTTTTAAATTCAAACGGCGGTTATCGTCTGTTTTTATAATTGACTGTAACTGAAAATTCTTCTTCATTGAAAAAAATCATGTCGGAGTTTTTCTTACCGTCGGTACCGATATTTCTTTCTTTTCAGGTAAGGATATTCTTTTTTAACTATTTTATTTTTAATTTATTTATTCATTCATTGTGTTTTTACTGTGTAATAAAGCCCTTTATTTTTTATTGCCAATGTTTAAGAGTTGCGACCCCATAATAAAATCGTGTCTTCTCTTTCATTTAAAAAAAAAAAAAAATCTCTGGGTATATTGAACTTTCTTGTTGCAAATTTCTATTTAATTAAATTTCTTTGTAAATTTCAAAGTCCTTTCAATTCTTTTTTTTTTTTTTTTTTTTTTTTTTTGAGGAGAGGGGTATTTGGAAAAATTGACAGTAATTAAATAAAGAAAAACGTAAATATCAATTTTTTTTTTTTTAAAAACCACTGGATATATTGAACTTTTGCTAAACTTGCATATCGGTTGGAAAATGGCTAAACTTGCAAATTGGTCGGAAAATTAAAACTGAAAGATTTTTGGTGGTCCCCCATGACAGTTTAACTACAGTCTATGAATGAACTTTTTGCGAATTTGGGTTACGGTTTAGGGGTTTGGGGATTAAGGTTGTTTTTAATTACGTATTGCTTAAACAACAACAAAACCCAAATTACTATACATTTAATGTTGAACAAGCTAAAGCGACATCTCTTCCCGGCTGTAGTCATATCAGTACTGCTGTATGGCTGCACTACCTGGACCCTAACGAGGCGCCTCGAGAATAAGCTAGATGGGAGCTGCACAACAATGCTGTGAGCAGTTTTGAACAAGTCGTGGAAACAGCATACCACAAGGGAGCAGCTGTATGGTCACCTGCCCCCCTATCTCACGGACTAGGCATGCAGGGCACTGCTGGAGAAGCAAGGACGAACTCATAAGTGATGTTCTCCTGTGGAAGCCAACACATGGACATGCCAGTGTGGGCCGCCCAGCAAGGACCTACATTGACCAGCTATGTAAAGATGCTGGCTGCAGCGAGGAAGAACTCCCTGGGGCGATGAATGATAGGGAAGGTTGGCGAGAGATTGTCATGGATATCCGTGCTGCCTGCACGACATGATGATGATGAATGTTGAAAAATATTTTTTTTAAACCAAGTTTAATTGAAATTATACATTGCAATACTAACACAAGAAACTGAGACTAATGTGTCTACCGTTGGATTCAATAATTAATTTCAATGGTTAATTAAATGTATAGTAATTTGTTATTTTTTTTTTTTTTTTTTTTTTTAAGCAATACGTCATTAAAAACAACCTTCATCCCCAAACCCCTAAATCTTAACCCAATTCGCAAAACTGTTGTTAAACTGTCATGGGGGACCACCAAAAAACTTTCCGTTTTAATTTTCCGACCAATTTGCAAGTTTAGCCAGGATTTTTTGGTGTTTAACAAATTACGATCAAATCAAGTTGACTGTTTGATCCCCGAAGTTCAGCAGCGATGACTCTCTTCAATATTTACCATTAAATGACCCGAAAACTGTTGATATACCGTAAAATAAACTCATAATGGATTATTTAATGCCGGAATTTGAATAATTTCTAAATGTTTGATTTATTTGTTTAACGGCATATCAACTTCTTAAGGGTTATTTAGTGTCAAAATTTGATTCATTTATAAATATTTGATTATAATTTATTACCATTTATATTTTGAATGTTCCATTGCAATCATTCTTTAAATCATACATAGTCTTAAAATAGACTCGATTATAAAAACGAATGGAATCTAAGAAATGGGGGATCAATTTACAACATAGTTATAATACAAAAATGATCCCTCACTTTACATACAGAAACACGTTCAACTATCCATTGCAATTATTTTTTTAAATCCTACATAAGCAGTCTTAAAATAGGCTCGATTATCAAAATGAATGAATCTAAGAAATGGGGGATCAGTTTACAACTTAGTTATAATACCAAAATGATCCCTCACTTTACATATAATCTTTACACACATAATCTAAATGTTTGATTATAATCATACATAAACTGTTGGTATCCTTCCGTCTACTGAAGACGATGGCGTGGTGTCCATTTTTTAATTTTTTTTATCTGCAACTGCGTGAGTGGCTGAACAGACCAATTCTTGAATGACAATCTCTGGTGCAGTGACTGCAAACAAACAGTGATGCTTTCTGGAGTTGCTGTTGTCTCTCCTTCTTTTTGGCTCTCTTTTCCATGGCGGCTTCTTTCCTCTCTTTTTCACTCCTTTTCGTTCCTTGTCTGACGAGTAGCAGCCAGGTAGCACGGTCTTTTGCACAAACCTCCCATGTGTTGGCGTTAATGTGGCATGTCTTCATGCTTCTCTTACAGACATCCCTAAATCACAGGCACGGTCTTCCTACCGGTCGGGTGCCCTCTACTAACTCACCATACAGTAGGTCTTTGGGGATGCGGCCTTTGTCCACCCACCTGACGTGGCCAAGCCAACGCAGGCGCCTCTCGCAGATGATGGTGGGCATGCTGTTTATGTTTGCTCGTTCCAGCACGTCTGTGTTTGGCACTTTGTCCTACCAGCAAATGCGTATATAACTATAATTAATCATTTTTTATACTATTAACGATATTTCTCTAATCACTCTAAACTAAGTAGTTTAAATTTCAAATATATAACCTAGATTCTTAATTAATTGCCAGGGTGGCCTAAAGTCAGTATCAGCCAGACAGCAAGGGAGTCTATCCTTTTTTCACTAGCACTAGACCAAGGAGATTGTTTTTGGCATCTGAGGTGCAGCACCACACCTACCGCCAGCTCCTCACTTTACCGCACAGATCTGAGTTGACGAAGGCTGGCACGGTCTTCCTACCGGTCGGGTACCCTCTACTAACTCGCCATACAGTAGGTCTTTGGGGATGCGGCCTTTGTCCACCCACCTGACGTGGCCAAGCCAACGCAGGCGCCTCTCGCAGATGATGGTGGGCATGCTGTTCATATTTACTCGTTCCAGCATTTCTGTGATTGGCACTTTGTCTTGCCAACGTATGCCTAGGATGCGGCGTAGGCATCTGAGGTGTAAATTTTTCCAGTTTCTAGCCCTCCATACATAAACAACCTTAAAATATACTATATTAAAAATTGAATGGAATCTAATGTGGTCAAGAAATGGGGGTACAACATTTTATAATAAAAAATGATCCCTCACTTTATATCCGGAAACATAAATGGCTAAAAGCAGTTGCTGTGTTTGGTTTGTTTGTTAAACGTCATATCAAATCCTTATGGGGTATTTAATACCGAATTTGATTTATTTCTAAATGTTAGATTAAAATCGTCACTATTTTCAATGTTGCACAAGTTAGAATTTGTAGCGGGGGGGATAATGGGAATTGACTCGCGAGGCTACAGATTGAACTCACAACCACCAGGTTGTAAATGTTGACTCTTGATGAGTCTCTTGTCACACCCGCCCCTGTTGGTTGGAGTGGTTCGGTCGTTGAGGAGGCATAAAACTCTCTCTCTCTCTCTCTCTCTCTCACTCACTCACTCACTCACTCACTCACTCACTCACACAAAAAAAATCAGAAACAAAATAATTATCTGAAGGTTTTCTTGCGACCTAGGGCAATGAGGAGAGGGGAGCCATTTTCACGTTGTTGTTTTATCAAAGTAACTCCCCCACCCCCTAATCAATCGATAAACTACGAGAAAACGCAGGTGCCATCTTGTGCAAGGAACCACTTTTTAATCTGAATTTTGCGTCTTTGGGGAGAGATTAACGCTTCAAAGATAGCTTGAAGTAGAATGTTAGTAGTCTTCTAAATTTTTTCCACTAATTTAGAAAACCGAGGCTGAACTTGCAAATCGGTCGGAAAATTAAAACATATTACAGGGTGACCCAGAAAAAACTGAACCCAAATTATTTATTTTCTCATTAAACTAACCCTAAACATTGGCCCTTCTTGGGCTAGACGGTCGGTCGGAGAGGCCACCTCCGATCAATCGTCTGGCCATGTCAAGCTCTAGCACCTATATGATTGCCCCAACCCTATTGCCCTTACGGCAAGCTCCAACCAATTTGTTTCATATGGGTGCTAGAAGGCGGTGGCTGAGAGTCTACATGTTCTTGGAATTACGTTAAACTCTATCTGATGGTGAGGTTACAGTTCTGGAGGTTTGGGGAATGTGGACCGCCCCCTTCATCACCATTACTCCCTTGTTCACTCTGACCCGGAGTGTTAGTACCTGTTAGGGTCCCATCTATGGGTTAAATAGAAAACATGAGTTTATAAACAAAATTGTATTATCCATTAAATATGAAATTATTTCAAAACTTTATCGGCATTAAAAAATTTTGAATACCAAATTACCAATAGAAGTATTCGGCATAAAATAACCCAAGGGGTTGACATGACGTAAAACCCAACCAACCAACCAAACCAAACTAACCCTAACCCTAAACCCCCCTAGTTAAAATTAAGTTTTATTACAAAATTTGTGGGTTCTGTTTTTCTGGGTCACCCTAATTTTCCGACCGATTTGCAAGTATTGCCAACTTTTAATTTATTTTTGACTATTTTTCTTTCGGGTCAATATTTTTATCAAGATTTTGAGTTCGTTGCCTCGTGGTTATCGCAGGCGATACCGGCGTTTGAGAATTATGGTTTTAGTTGCTTCAATATTAGCTTTCGTTATCCTGTGTGAACTTTATATATATATATATATATATATATATATATATATATATAATCAATCATCTACAGACACTGTGTATCGATGTGTCGTGTCTCTTCAGTGTGGTTAGACATTAGCAAGGTACCTCCAGCTAGGATCGAAACCCGATCGATTTATCATCACTCAGGCTACTTAACCACTCGGCCATCAGCACCTACAGACTTGACCCATCTGATGAGACGTAAATTTGGGGAGCTGTATTAAATCAACTTAGATTTATATAGGCCCCAATTTTGGTCGAAATAAATTTATTATGGAATTACGGTGTTGAGTTCTTCCTTCCTTTATTGATAAATATTGCTCTGTATATAATTCTAAAATGTTTATTATACATTGAGCTCTCTTCAGTGATTTAAAGATTCGCTGTATTTATACATACTGGATCATCAATATTAGTACAGTGGATCTTAGAAATCACATATAGAATCATCCCTCACTACCAAGTTTTGGATAAATCTCATATATATATATATATATATGCCACCTTAGGGATTCCGGCTCTGGATTTGTTATCGGGGTTTACTCCCCTGCCCTTCCTTGGGATTATGAAACCACTCATTTCACATAGCCCTTAGGAAAGGTATGAATCTAACAATTCTCCTTCCACCTATGGGTAAATAATAGGGCAGTGGGGTTTTTAACCTTTGTATGCAAATAAAGATTTGAAACAGATGGGGGGTATAATTTAAAAAAATATAACAACTAAAACTACGAGGCTGTTTTCATTTCACATGAACCTAATACCCTTGGGAAAAGTATGAATCCAATTCTCCCTACAGCTATGGGTAAATAGTAGGGCAGACTGGACTTCAGTAGCCCACAAATAAGCAACTATATGGTCACCTGCCCCCTATCTCACAAACCATCCGGGTGAGACGAACTAGGCATGCAGGACACTGCTGGAGAAGCGGGGACGAGCTCATAAGCGACGTTCTCCTGTGGAAGCCAACACATGGACATGCTAACGTAGGACGCCTACTAAGGACCTACATTGATCAACCATGCGAGGACTCTGGATGCTGCACGGAGGACCTCCCAGGGACCATGAGTAATAGGGAAGGTTGACGAGAGATTGTCATGGATATCCGTGCTGCTTGCGCGACATGATGATGATGGCAACCAATCTAGGAGAAGGAAAACTGAATTCCAACCAATTATAGACCTGGAGGGGGGTGGCACCCATGCAACCAAACCAGATTACCAGACAAGTCTTAACCAATCAACAACAAATATAGCACTAAAAAAACTCCACCTAAACCAGGGGTTCTCAAACTTTAAGTCCGTAGACCCCTACAAATATTTGATTGACCTATCATGGACACCCTCCTTATATACCCCAGTCCACCTTGGATTTGTTTTATTGCAACCAATTATGTAATTAATGAATTCTATACAAACGTTTATATAAAACTTAATTGTAAAATAAACAGTAAAGTAAGCATAACATGTAAAAAAAAGAGCTGCAAATATTTAATACTAACTTAGTAAAAAGAGCTATGAAGAAGAAAAAAAAAACAGAATGGTCTTCTTACTCGAGTTGACAGCCAATATCTGAAAGTAACGAAAGGCAGATCTGCGCTTATCTCATTCCGGTAAAAAAAATTATAAATTCCGGTCAGACTCCGATCTCGCCTTCGGATGTTTCGGATTAGACAGCAGCCACGGCTGAACTTGTACAAAAGTGTCAAAATTAGAATAACCCAGAAAAAACAGAACCCACAAATTTTGTAATAAAACTGTTAATTTTAACTATGGGGGTCTATGTTTAGGGTTTGGGGTTTAGGGTTAGTTTAATGGGAAAATGAATAAATAATTTGGGTTTTGTTTTTTCTGGGTCACCCTAATTTTGACACCTTTGTGCAAGTTCAGCCGCTGCCACTCCCAGCCTATGCCATCCATGTAAATAGAGGGACCACGCTCAAATATTATTTCCACAAATGAAAAGTAAATATTTTCTACACGACTTCTCCTCTCACGGTCATGTCACATGTGTCAGGTCATGACCTCAAGCTATCACTGATTGGGGTCATGCCCGTAACCCCCGGGGAAAACCAACTTATATCAGGAATTTCAGTAGGTGTAATGGTTAAAGTCATGGGAAATGGACTCGTCGCCGCGAGTTCAAATCCTGGACGAAGCTGTTGGCATTTCACATAGCGCTAATAGTCTTGGAAGTAGTATGAATCAAATTCTCCCTCGCGCTATGGGTAAATAACAGGACAGATTGGGCCCTTTAACCATGGATATGTAACCAGTCTAGAAGGAGGAAAACTCTGAATTAAAACTTGTTAAATTCCGCTTAAGTAATTGACCTTGTGTCACAACCTGCTAATGCGGAGTAGTTGGTAAATATATATATATATATATATATTATATATATATATATATATATATATATATATATATATATATACCAATCCCTCTGCACGAACAGGATGCGACACAAGGTCAGTTTCTTAAGCGGTGTTTAACAGGTTTGAATTCAGTTTTCTTTCTCCTAGACCGGTTGCCTAACCAAGGTTAAAGAGCCCAGCCTACACCACTATTTACCCATAGCTGGAGGGAGAGTAGAATTCATACCTTTTCCAAGGGTATTAGCGCTAAGTGAAATGCAATTACCACGTCCAGGATTTGAACTCTGTGCAACGAGTCCATTTCCTATGACTTTAACCATTACACCACGCGCTTCCTACTTTCCATTTTTTTATATATGGTGTAGCAGAAATACCTCCCACATTTTAAACTGTCACCTGTGTGGTGCAAGTGAATTTAGGCAAATAGCAATGGTAGCTCCATCTAGCTAAAGTCTTACCATTTAAATCCTTTTTCAAACAGGGTACAGTAGGAATTTCATTGACAAGAAAAATGTGGGTATGATTAGAATAACATGTGAAAATTTAGAAGGTAATAATTTTTGAAAAAATGATTACAAAATTGATAGGGGCGTAGTTTGTTTTATTGGTGGGGGTTGGTGATCTCGATACTCAACATTCAAATATAAAATGTTAACATATTTCTAGGAATTATTTGGACTTGCAGGACCTGTGGATATACCACAGTATGTTTGATTTAATTGTTACAATGTTTTGATATTTACTCGAGCTATTGCCAAATAGTTCGATATGTAAAATAATTTTGATTTAACACTCCCACTCTTTTTTTTTCTTTCTTTCTTTAGATTTTCAGACTGTTGTCCTCATCTTTATTGTCATATATAAACAACATTTTTGCCGATGTGACTTCTGGCCTTTTTCGGGTATTTTTCGTCGAACCAGTATATAACAATAAAGATGAGGACAACAGTCCGAAAAAAAATCTAAATGATATATTACTAATGAGTTCATATAACACTGGGTTCTCCATGGATCTGGCCTTGTGCCACAGCCAAACAAAGCATAGTAAATAAGATAAAGACATTACAACATGCCCCTCTCTCTCACACACATAAAAATAAAAGTTTCGGAACATAAAACCTCCGACTCCTCGATTCGATTCGATATAACAATAAAGATGAGGACGACAGTCTGAAAAATCTTATTATAATGGAGATTGTGTGTTTTTCTGTCTGTAACCGAAACTATATTACTACTCAAGTCACAATTCTCTTAGTTATTTACGTCACATTCTCCATGATTCTATTTCTATTTAAACCTCAATTAATAATAAAACTGTTTGACATTATTAATACTGTTGGCCTTACCTAAATACTAATAACATGCAATTGTATTTATATATACAACAAAATACCAGTTTTCAGTGTAAACGTAAAGCTAATTTGCATATTGATATTAAAAAAACTGATTTTAATAAAAATGTGCTTGGTATTATTGATTTCTAATTGTTTGGTTTTATCTTAATGAATATGAGTAAAAATCTCTTCAATAAATCCTAAAAGAAATTCATTAACAAGAAGAAATAACTGTAATTTTATTCTTTAAATAGTTAAATAAGGAAAATTTAGCATTGAAAAACGGAAGTGATGAAAGAGTAAGTTTCAGTTGTTCTATTTTCCGATTATACCCCCTCCGTTTCAAATCTTTTTATTTGAATTCTTAATTTGTTTCATTAGCCTTTCTGATTTAATCTAATATTTTATTACATTTAAACTTAAATACTTGCACCCGGAGGGTGCATATATTTGCTAGTAACAATAAAGATGAGGACGACAGTCTGAAAAATCTTATTATAATGTAGATTGTGGGTTTGTCTGTCTGTAACCGAAACTATATTACTATACAAGTCACAATTCCCTTTAGTTATTTACACCATATTCTCCATGATTTTATTTTTATTTAATTTAATTTTTATTTAAACCTCAATTATTAATAAAATTGTTTTACATCTTTAATACTGTTGACCATATCTACATGATATTTTCCACGTACCCCACGTGTACGGGTCAGGCACAAAGGCCCTATTTATGTGGGACCACCCACAAGCCGAGACTCATGGGGTGGCGGGTGAAAAATTGCGTCGATCTCGTCGGCATTCCCCCTCAAGGGGGGCGCCTCAGGCACTGGGCAATAAACCCAGCCCTGTCCCTTTAAATCAAGGGGCAGGTGTTGCCTGGGGGGATGGCCCCCCTGGGATCGACGCTATTAACTCGTAAAGATCCAGGGCCGAAGCCACTGGACCCCTGGCGTTGGCCATATCTACATTCTAATAACATGTAATTGTATGTATATATACAACAAAATAGCGGTTTACAGTGTGAATGGGAAGGCTAATTTGCATATTGATCTTAAAAATTTGATTTTAATAAATATATGCTTAGTATTATTGATTTCTAATTGTTTGGTTTTATCTTATTGAATAATGAGCAAAAATCTCTTCAATAAATCTTAAAAGAAATCCCTTAACAAGAAAAAATAACTGTCATTTTATTCTTTACTTCCTATTTTAACTAAACAGTTTAAATTAGGAAAATTTACCAATGAAAGACGGGAGTAAGGGAAAATGATGGAAGTGTTAGTTTCAAAGTTGTTCTATTTTTCAATCATACCCCCTCTGTTCCAAATCTTTTTATCTGCATTCTTATTCAGTTTCATTAGCCTTTCTAATTTAACATGATATTTTATTATATTAAAACTTAAATACTTGCACCCGGAGGGTGCATATATTTGCTAGTATAAATAATACAGATTATCAAGCCTCCTCTAAAAAAGAAATAAAATTTTAAAAAATTAAGACAAATAGAGTTGTTGTATCAGTTCGATAAAAAAATAAACACCTTAAGTTGGGAGGATACATCGGCCGAAACGTTGTGTATATAGCAATAAAGCTGAGGACAACAGTCCGAAAAATCTAAATAATCTAAATAATACAAATTAAGAAACTTCATCTTAAAAAATATAAAGACAAATAGTTAATTTGCATCAGGTTCGATAAGAAATACCTGAAGAAGGCCGGTGGGCACATCGGTCGAATCGTTTTGTATATAACAATAAAGATGAGGACAACAGTAAAAAAAAATAATACAAATTATCAACCTCTTCTAAAAAAAACAAAGAAACAAGAAACATGTGAACAGGGTTGTAGGACACATTGGGGACCAAGTTACCTTTAAGCACCCCAGGGGCGACCTGGATTCAAAAGGACATGTTTCGCTTTGCATCGTCAACATCCGGTTGTTTGTTAGGGTTAGGGGTAGCAGTTAGTTTTATGATTTAAACAAAATGCGTCTAAAAATTGTCTGGTAACAAACAACGGGATGTTGACGGTGCTAAGCGAAACATGTCCCTCTAAATCCAGGTCGCTCCTGGGTGCTTAAAGGTGACTTGGTCCCACATTGGGCGAAACGTTGTGTATATAACAATAAAGATGAGGACAACAGTCCGAAAAATTAAAATAATACAGATATTCTGAAGGTTTGTTGCTCGCCTGTCTCGAGTAAAGCGGGGTGGGGTGGGGTGTGGAGAATATTGGTGGGTTGAAATGTTGGCTGTCGTCCCAAAAGAGGAAAGGAAAAAGAGAAAGGAAGGTAAATCAATAGAAATGAATTTTCTGTGATTGTGTTTGGGTCAGGTTGTCCTGAAATGGGGGTAAGAAATATTTTTGTCTCTAATACAATGGGGGGGGGTCTTTATTTTTATTGAGGGAGGGGAGTAGGTTTCGAGATGTCTGGCAGATACCTAAAAACTGCGGATAGTACCGAACTCTCTCTCTCTCTCTCTCTCTGTCTCTCTCTCTCTCTGTCTCTCTCTCTCTCTCTCTCCTCTCTCTCTCTCTCTCTCTCTCTCTCTCTCTCTCGTCATCTCTCTCTCTCTCTGTCTCTCTCTCTCTCGTCATCGTTCTTGTCTGTCTCTCTCTCTCTCTCTCTCTCTCTCGTCATCGTTCTTGTCTGTCTCTCTCTCTCTCTCTCTCTCTCGTCATCGTTCTTGTCTGTCCTCTCTCTCTCTCTCTCTCTCTCTCGTCATCGTTCTTGTCTGTCTCTCTCTCTCTCTCTCTCTCTCTCGTCATCGTTCTTGTCTGTCTGTCTCTCTCTCTCTCTCTCGTCATCGTTCTTGTCTGTCTGTCTCTCTCTCTCTCTCTCTCGTCATCGTTCTCTGTCTCTGTCTGTCTGTCTCTCTCTCTCTCTCTCGTCATCGTTCTTGTCTGTCTCTCTCTCTCTCTCTCTCTCGTCATCGTTCTTGTCTGTCTGTCTCTCTCTCTCTCGTCATCGTTCTTGTCTGTCTCTCTCTCTCTCTCTCTCTCTCTCTCTCTCTCTCTCTCTCTCTCTCTCTCTCTCGTCATCGTTCTTGTCTGTTCTGTCTGTATGTCTCTCTCTCTCTCTCTCTCTCTCCTCGTCATCGCTTCTCTGTCTGTCTGTCTGTCTCTCTCTCTCTCTCTCTCGTCATCGTCTTCTTGTTCTGTCTGTCTGTCTGTCTCTCTCTCTCTCTCTCTCACGTCATCGTTCTCTGTCTGTCATGTCTGTCTGTCTGTCTGTCTCTCTCTCTCTCTCTCGTCATCGTCTTGTTCTGTCTGTCTGTCTGTCTTCTCTCTCTCTCTCTCTCTCGTCATCGTTCTTGTCTGTCTGTCTGTCTCTCTTCTCTCTCTCTCGTCATCGTTCTGTTACTGTCCTGGTCTGTCTG
>JALAJA010000078.1:207974-270474 GCA_023376005.1 Doryteuthis pealeii
AAACAAGGAAAGGCCACAAAATGAGTCATCGGTCGCGTAAAGAGAAAATCCGGTTTCCATTTACTACTAAGAACAGCACAATTTCCTACGTTACACATCACACTCTCTTAAAACACACTATGCGCATTCGTTTCAATTTTTAACCCTCCCCCATTGAATAAATAAAATAATAAAAAAAAATGGTTATTTAATTTCATGGGTTAAACTTGCAAATCGTCGCGAAAATTAAATTAAGTACCCAGAAAAAACAAAAGGAAAAAAACCCCAATTTTTTTTAAATTTTTTTTTATTTTCCCAAATTTCCGTTTTCAAATTTTAATCCTCTCCCATAAATAAAATAAATTTTAAAAAAATGTTATTCAATTCAATTATGGTTCCGACAAGAACTTTCGGCAGACCTTTCATATAAAACGGTAAAAATTAAACGGGCACTAATAGCACCTCACCACAGTGCTAGCAAGCTGTATTAGCAGACCATTAGTGAGTACGATTCTCACTGAGTGCCCCATACATCTGGTCTAAGACCACAACTAACCTGAATAAGTAGGGGGCACCTTATGTAATGTAATAGTTAGCAGGCTAGATTAGCAAATCTTACGAGTTGGTTTCTCACTGGGTGCCCCATACTTTCTGGCCTTGTGCCAGAACTAAGTTAAGCCATTAAATATGTGTATCTCATGTAGTGTTAAAATGAGATAAAACTTGCAAAATCATACTCAAATTCCATGACCCGGAAAAACAGAACCCACAAATTTTGTGAAAAAATTAATTTTAACTAGGGGATTAGGGTTAAGGGGTTAGGGTTAGTTTAATGGGAAAATAAATAATTTGTGTTCTGTATTTTCTGGTCACCCTGTAATATGATTTTGAGTATGATTAGCAATTTTTATCATGTAATGATTAGTATACTGGATTAGCAGACTATTCTAGTGAGTTCGATTCTCACTGGGTGCCCCATATTTCTGGGCAAAGTACCAACAACTAGTGAAGAGGCTAGCAGTGGTGAGTTTGATTCTCACGAGGCCTCAAACTTTTCGCCTTTGTGCACGTGAATGGTGTTGGTTAGCAAGCTAGATTAGCACACCATTTTTAGAGAGTTCGATTCTCACTGGGTGCCCCATATTTCTGGCCTGTGTCACATCTAAGCTAAGCTTAGTAAATGACTAATGTTTTTTGAGTCGGTAGTGTGATAGTGTAATGCTTAGTGAAGGAGGCTAGCAGACCATTACTAATGAGTTCGTTTCTCACTGAGTGCTCCAACTCCTAGCCTTGAGCCAAACTAAGCTAAGCCAAGTAAATATGTGCATCTCATGTAGTAGACCATTTATTAGCGAGTTTGATTCTCACTGGTGCCCATACTTCTGGCCTTGTGCCATAACAAACCTAAGCCAGAAGGATACCTTGTAGTGTAATGTTTAGCAAGCTGGTTAGCAGACCAGTGAGTTCGATTCTCACTGGGTGTCCATACTTCGGTTCTTGTGCTACAACTAAGCTAAGTAAGAAGGGCTACTCACATATAATATTGGTTAGCAAGCTAGATTAGCATACCATTGTTAGTGAACACGATTCTCACTGGGTGCCCGAACTTCTACCCTTATGTCACAACTAGCCTCACCAAAAAGTGGCACCCCATGTAGTGTAATGATTACCAAGCTGGATTCGCGCAACCATTATTATTAGTGAGTACGATTCTCACTGGGCGCCACATACTTCTAGTCTAGAGCCACAACTAGGATGAGCTTACTAAATAAGTATATGTACGGTTGAGGACTGCCTCTTATAGTGAAGGAGGCTAGCAGACTTAGTAGTTCGTTTCCCACTGAGTGCCTCATACTTCTGGCCTTATGTGATCTAAACCTTCACTATTAAAAACATCCGTAACTAACGGTATACAGTATTTAAAATAAATAAATAAATAAAACGGGAAAATAAAATGAAAAAAAAAAAAAAAACAGTAAAAGTATTAGCTTCAGGTCAGCCAGGCACAAGGCCAAAGAAAAAAGAGCTCTCACTAGCAATGGCCTGCGAGATCATTAGCTTTTTACTTAATATAGCAATCTGCTATATTATTATTTACCATGTTTGATAATCGGAGTCGAGTGTGCACAAGGTCGGAGTGAGCGCTGGGCGATTTGCTAAAGGGAAAGGCTTAATAAATCACACTAGAAAAGAAGTCTGATAGATGAACAGAGATGCGGTTGAAATCAACAAAACCAGAATCTGTTTATTTTATTGGAATGACTAAGTTTGGGTTGTGTTGGTATAAGGTAACAATATTTGAGCATCCACCAAATTGGGGGATCTAAAATTTCACTGTAAAAACAGCCGGGTAACCAACGTTTGTAGTAAGTAAATAAAATAGATCAGATAAAATAAAAAAATAAAAAAAAAATAAATAAATAAAAAAGAGAGAAAAAGACAACAGAAAACGGGTAGATTGCTCAGCTCAGTCAGGCACAAGGCCAAAGAAAAAGAGCAACCACTAGCAATGGTCGGCGATATTAATTATTAGCTATTAAGTTAACTACTCAATACGCAGGACTGTTATATTATTATTTACCATGTTTAATGATCGGAGTCGTGTTTGGTATAAGGCCAGGGTGAGCGCTGGCGTTTGTTGTAAAGGCTTAACGAATCACACCAGGAAAAGAAGACTGACCGAAATAGATTGGGCAGAGAATGCCGGTTGAAACAACAAACCAGAATCTGTTTATTTATTGGAATGACTAAGTGTGGCACAAGGCAACAATATTGGAGTATCTATCAGATTTGGGTGAGGGAGATATAAAATTTCACAATCAAAACACCCGGCGTAACCAAACTTTCTACAGTAAATAAATAAATAATAGAAAGAAAATAATAGGAAAAAAAATAGGAAAAAAAAAAAAACACCAGAAAACGGATATTAGGTCAGCTCAGTCAGGCACAAACCAAAGAAAAAAGAGCACCATCCACTAGCAATGGCGGCCGGCGGATTAATTATTAGCTTTTTACTCGATACAGCAGACTGCTATATTATTATTTTTATGGTAAATATTTCGCAGTCATGTTTGGTATAAGGCCAGGGCGAGCGTTGTGCGATTGTAAAGAAGGCTTAACGAATCACACAGAAGACTGACCGAAATAGATATGGGCAGAGAATGCCGGTTGAAATCGACGATCGATTGATGGTAGTGATTGATAGTAATTAATGAAAATCACCAGGGTAATAAACTTATGTTCCTTGTGTTAGAAAGGAGGCAGCATTCGAAGATGAAGAGATGATAATTGTTGTGTGTTATTCGCATTGCTACAATTTTTGTTATCGCTAATACAAAATATTTAAAATATTATTCTGTGTTTCGATTTTTAAATCATAATTTAATGAAGAATGCTACAAAAAACATACCAATATCACTTGTTATGTTGGGGAGAGTACAAACGCAAACAAGATTTTTTAAAAAATGAAAAGAAAAAGAAAAGGGGGGTTAATTTTTAACCTATGAAAAAATACCTTTTAAATAAATAAAAAAGGTTTAATATGGTTTATTTGTTTTGGAGAAAAAAGCCCCGGTCGAAAGTAAAAAAGGAGGAGCCAAAAAAAGATGGAGAGAGAATAAAGGGAAATGATTTTTGCTACATCACGGTAAAAGACAATATAATAAATAAAATCCTTATATTCACCAGACAGCAGACTCTCACCAACAAGGTTTGGAAATTGTCACCCAGAATTTGACATCTTCGTTGGTGAGAGATATAAAGAAAAGTACGAAATAAAACTTTAAAACAAGAGAAAGGGAAATTTAATATCCAAATACTGAGAATTGATTCCTTAAATAAATAAACAAATAAATAAAAGACTGTTCGATAACTACTAACGTAGGAGGCGTGGTTCTTGGTAGAACGAGGAAACCATCGATAAAGGTTCTTCCTCTCGGAGAGTTATAGAAATAGAGGCCCTTTCTTTCAAGCGGTCAGTCTAGTGTATATGATTTTGTTCCGTTTATTTTATTAAAATTTAATCAGGGACCAACCAGTTTAAAATAGATCAGTGCCTTAATTAAAATTAATAGAGAAGTTAGCCTGATTGAGGTTTGTTGGTTTTTTAAACGAGACCCCTTATCCAACAACTACTTCTAAAAATCAATATGAAAGATAACAGAGAAATAAGGTCTTTAAAAAATAGATATTTAGATAAATAAATGAATTTTTTTTTAAATTTTTAAAAAATTAAAAGACCCTTTCCTCCGTGGTCACTTTAGCATTCTTAATTTTATTTAACTTATTTTATTTTTAAATTTTTTTAATCAGCATATAAACCACTTAATTTATGTCCGTAGCTTAAATTAAATAAAAAAATAAAATAAAAATAAAGAAAAAAAGAAAAAAGTTATGCTAGGGTTTGTAGAATGTAGGTATAAAACACCCGCTATCCATAGTTATTTACCTTCTACTTGTAAAATATAGGTATGAAAGAGAATAGATAATTATCTGTCTAAAAATAAGTAATTAAATAATACAAAAAAAAAAAAAAAAAGAGACCCTCAGTCTAGTATTTAATTTAATTAAATTTAATTAATTAAAAAAATTTTTTTATCAGCAGTGTAGCCACTTAAATTATAGAGAAAATTAAAAATTAAAAAAAAGAAAAAAAAAAAAAGAAAAAGAAAGAAGTTATGCTAGTATTTGTAGGTATAAAACACCCTTCTATTCCATAGCTATTTTACCCCTCTATTTGTAAATATAAGCTATGAAAAAAGAACAGATAAATATCTGTCTAAAATAAATAAATAAAAAAGACCCTCACTCCGTCCTCCCTCCACACATACACCAAGAGAATAATAAATTTGAAATAAAACTTTCTTAAAGAAAAATATTTTAAACCTTAATAGTTAAAGAAAATAAACTAGGCGATATTCTTAAATCGCTAGCAATATTTTCTAAGATCTTTATTATTATTATTATTATTATTATTATCAATTTTAAAATTCATAACCATTTTTACGGCGAGGTTCTCTTTTTCTTTTTAAGGTAGCAGCGGCTGCGCAAAACGAGGGCCACAAAACCCCCACGACGTCGACCACTAAAGAAATATTTTGATTTCAGGATTTTTAAGAGAAAGAAAAGAATAGAGGAAAAACGAGGGAATTCTGTAGGTTTTGACAACAGAGAGAAAGCTGATAGAAATAAATGAATCCAGTATTTTTTTTAGGGAAGAAAGAGAATAGAGAGAGAGAGAGAGAGAGAGAGAAAAAAAAGAGGGAATTCTTATGGGTTTATACGATATATAAAAAGGCCATTATTAGTGCTCTTTTTCTTTGGCCTTGTGCCTGACCCAGTCGAGCAAATACCCACGTTTTCTACTGTTTTTTTCTATTTACATTTTTATCTTATTTTATTTATTTATTGTAAAACGTTAATTACTTGGCTGTTTTTATAGTGAAATTGTAGAAAACTCGCTACAATATTATTGCCTTGTGTCACACTAACCAAAACTTATTCATTTCAATAAAATAAACATATTATAACGTATAACGGAGCCGGTTAAAATATAATAAAATAAACATTATAACGTATAACGGAGCCGGTTAAAAATAAAATAAAATAAAATAGATAAATAAAGAAGCTGTATATAAATCGTTGACAAACAGGCAGATACAAGGAAGTCTCTTTCTCTTCTCACCCCCAGACAAGACAACGCGCTGGGGGGTGCTCTGCTCAATAGCAGAAGGTTTTTAACTAATCTCACTTAAAATCCGATTAGGGTAGTCGCTTTTTTTTTTCTTTTCAAGTGCATTGTATAAAATCCAGTGGCTGGGTTGACAAGGCCGGGCTTTATTTCTTTGCTTTTTGTTTTTTTCTTTTTCAATTGAGACCACCAGCAAAACAAACCAAATCGTCTCTTTACCGGCGAAACAGAAATTAAAACATTTTTTTAAAAATCGTAATGTTATCCACTTACCGTCTACTGTTGTGCTCCGACATGCTGAGTACATGTCATGTGACTGGAAAGGGGCGGGGCAACGGCTGGTCATGTGACACGGCTATACGATATAAAAAAGGCGTGTCCACGCGTACCCCCCTCTTCTTCCTCAGAAGTAGAACCTGATCCTTTTTCTTCGGATCTGAGGGTGCCTGACACATAGGGACACCCTCACTACCCTTATTTTTTTTATTTAATTCTTTTTTTTTTCACAGCCGTGCACCCCTAAGTCTTTGTGTCACATTGTTTCCAGATCACGGCCCCAGGGAGGGGGGAGGGTTAATAAAAATAACAAACACAAAACAAAAACAAACAAAAAACAACCACTGCCAGGTGCGACGGTACCGTAGCTTCTCCCCCACCCCACACGCTCCCGGCTGTTATATTGTAACTTAATTTTTCGCAGACAAAAAAAAAAAAAAAAAAAAAAAAAAAAATCTCCGATGAAAATTAATTTCACTCCGATATTCTATCTTGCTAAGTCATAGCGTATACGGTTTAGTTTAAAGGCACATCAATCCTGATGGGTTATTTTGTGCAGAAGTCAGTTTAATAGATATAGTCACCAATTATATCGTCATCATCATCATCATGTCACACTGACAGCACAGATACCCATGACCCTCGGTTATCAATTTCACCTTATGCTCATAGCTTTTGATTTAATGCGATTTAATGCGTCCTGGACGCACATATTTGCTTTGAATGAGTCCCGGGAAAATTTATGGGTCCCAACTAAAGTTTTTTTTAGGTAAAACTTGCAAAGCATACTCAAAATTAAAATGGAGGGGGAAAGTTCAATTACAGGGTGACCCAGAAAAAAAAAAAAAAAAAAAAAAAAAAAAAAAAAAACAGAACCCAAATTATTATTTTCCCATTAAAAACTAACCCTAAACCCCAACCCTAAACCATACTATCCCCCTAGTTGAGTAACATGATATTTCAGGGTGACCCAGAAAAAACAACCCACAAATTTTGGAATAAAACTTAATTTTAACTAGAGGGTTTAGGGTTAGTTTAATGGGAAAACAGATAATTTCGGTCTGTTTTTTCTGTGTCACCCTGCAATTGAACTTCACGCTCCATTTTAATTTTGAATATGATTTGCAAGTTTTACAGTTTCTTAATAGATTGTAGGGGGTTGTATTTAGGATCTAAGGAAACAACTAAAGCCGTCTAACTCCTACTTTGTAACCTATCCTGTGTAATTTATTCTAAGAAACTATTGCAATGTATTTACAGTTAGCTGGAAATAATGAGGGAAGAAAAAGAAAAACATTGAATGCATGGATATGATTTACTGCGTCCTTTTAGATTTTTAAGGGTCAGGGACGCAGGACGTGTACCAATCAGCATCTGGAAATTTATTTGAATTGGAGTCTTGGATTATTTATTCATTCCCATAATGGTGATGCTAATAATTTGTCTCTGTAGAGCAGGGTTTCTCAAAGTGGTTTACATAACCTCTTCGAGATCTATATTATAGACTCTATAAGTATTCGGGGGGGGGGCTAACAAGGGGTCTATAGAAACTACTAAGAATAAGTGTGTCCATGCTTAGTATATATCCTTATTTTAAAAAAGGCACGTCAACCCTTGGTGGGTTATTTGGCTAAACTTGCAAATCGCGTCGGAAAATTAGGGTGGCCCAGAAAAAACAGAACCCACCATTTGTAAGAAAAAACTTGATTTTAACTAGGGGTGTTTAGGGTTAGGGTTTAATGGAAAATAAATAATTTGGGTTCTGTTTTCTGGGTCGCCCTAAATTTACCGACCGATTTGCAAGTTACCCTCTTTCTAAATATTTAGCAATGAAATCCTGACATCGAGTGGAATAACCCTTCATCACCATTACTCCCAGGTCCACTTTGACCCGGAGTGGTAGTACCTGTTAGGGTCCCATCTAGAGTTGAATAGAAAAAAACGGAACACACAAATTTTGTAATAAAACTTAATTTTAACTAGGTGTGTTTGGGGTTATTTAATAGGAAAATAAATAATTTGGATTCTGTTTTTCTGGGTCACCCTAATTTTCCGACCGAATTGCAAGTTTTAGCCCTATAAGAACCCGGGGGGGGCTACAAGGGGTCTATGGAAACTACTAAGAATCTCTGTTGCCCATGCCCTAGTATATATCCTTTATTTTAAAGGCACGTCAACCCTTGGTGGGTTATTTTATAGCAGTTACTTTAACAGTTATCGTCACCCACTGTATCAACCTTCATTATCAGGTCATGCTGACAGCACGGATACGCAATGAGTCTCGGTCATCGACCCTGGCAAGTCCGCCGCACAACATTTTAAGCGGGTAGACAAGTCATACTTAGTTGAAATATCAATATTCCAAGAAGCAATGTATTAATAGGGTTCAAATTCATTTCAAATAATTCCTCAAACGGATTTATTGACCCATAGATGGGACTTTAGCAAGTGCTCCCATTCTGGACACACAAAGATACATATATACAAACATGCATATATTCACATACAAACATATACATACAATATAGAAGCACACACACACACACACACGTATATACATATGCACAAACATAGATGTACACAGAAAAAAAAAGAGTAGGGGAAAGAGACAGAGGGGGTGAGCGCATGGAATCGATAACGCTAATCTGTTTCAAATCGAACATGATGATGAAGAGAGAGAGAGAGAGAGAGAGAGAGAGAGAGAGAGAGAGAGAGAAGAGAGAGAGAGAGAGAGTTAAATCTAGTTAAAGATTTTATACTTTTTACATATTGAACTATTTAGCAATAGCTCTTAAGTAAACATATCAAAACGTTGTAATAAATTATCATACGGTGGTATATCCACAGGTCCTGCTAGTCTTGTTTAAAGCACAATTTATCAGAGTTCACACAAGGTCAATGCCTCTTGTTGACTTCTCCATGCGATACAGCAGAGATTGGCTGGATAGGTGTATTTGCTAGAAGCGCTAGATCATCTGTGTAGTCTGCATCTGTAACAGTTTCTGTGGGATATCACTTGCCTTTTTTTAGTATGAAAGTTTTTCTTCATTAGATCTAATGTAGGCAGATTATGAATAGAAATGTTGCTAATGTATCCCCTTGTAGGACTCCAGCTTAGTTACCGCCGCTTTCTTCTGGCCTCTTGGCTTCATGGTGTTGCGCCAGGTGGCTTCAGACATGAACAGTCCGCTACGAGGCGGTCTTGAGCCATATTTTCCCTACTGGAATGGGTAATACCAAAGCACCTGAGATCATTCTTGTAGACATCCTTAAAACGCAGCTTGCAGTGACCAATCTGTCTCTCACCAGCATCAACTGCCTTAGAGAATTGAAAATACACCCAAATAAATAAAATCAGAAATTCTGTAGAAAAGAGACAATCTCAATTAGCACGACAGACAGTAAACAAAGTTACGGTAGGAAAGCACCTCGAGATCAGAGCTAAAACCAGCAAGAAGATAGACTTTTGAAGTGGGCAGAACATTCAAAGAATCTGCTAGGAAACTCTCCTAAAATCACTGACGAACATCCTGTTGTGGACTAGCCAAGCTTACCTTTCGTAGAGAGTGAATGCGCCGGCTCAGGACTATTTATACACGGCTGTCAGAACAACGGAGTGATTACCGAGACTGCTAAGATTACGGAACCATTACATGAACCGTCTACCTCGATGTTTAAGCACTCTGTTGCGAGTTACTATGTGTGGCGCAAACGGTAGTTGAATATACTTGGCTGATTGACAGCCTTCTCTCTACGAGGACGATGGAGCAGTCAAAGTTTTTTCTTCTTCTTTGAACTACATAGCCTGGCGGGTTCGCATGGAGGATAAGCTTTTGCCCATACAGCAACCCCACTCTCCACACTGCTACAGTGATCCAAAGAAAGGTAAGGTACCAATGCGGTTTAGCAAACGGTAGTGTCGCAGGAGTTGAGGGGTAGCACTGGATTTCAGCATCACATCATCTTTAGGGGCTCCGGCTCCTGATTTGTTTTCGGGGTTTACTCCCTAGCCTTTCGTTGAAAGGCAGCAGAGTTTTGTGTCGGATATTTCCTTGACTTTGATAGGTTGCCGACCAAGGCTAAAGAGCCCCTTTTAACCCATTTGGGGATCCATGCAAGTAGCAGGTATCGCAATCTTACTGCTATGGTGTTCCTGAGAAAAGATATTGATTTGGTTTGGTTTTACGGCATATCAACCTCAGTGGGTTATCTAATGCCGATAAAGTTTGAAATAAATCAATTCTTTATGGATAATACAATTTTTTTATAAATACATTTTCTATTTTAACCCATGATGGGACCCTAACAGGTACTACCACTCCGGTCAGAGTGGACCAGGGAGCAATGTTGATGAAGGGGTGCTCCACATTCCCCAAACCTCCAAAACTGGAACCTCACCATCAGATAGAGTTTAACGTCATTCCCAGGACATGTCCCTCAGTCACCGCTTTCTAGCACACATATGATAACATGGGCTGGGCTTACCATAAAGGCAATGGGGGTTGGGAAAATCATATAGTGTTAGGATTGAAGTGAGTGAACCAGCCCAGCCCAAGATAGGGCCAAAGTGGAGTATTGCAGTCATGAACTGCTCAGCCACCTGGTTCTATCCTTAAGCATCACGGGTCGCCACCCACGGCCAACAGGTGACCCCATTGGGGAATCTTACCCCTTTGCAGAGGTGCAGTCGGTGCATTCTCATGCCCCACCGACAGGGCGGAGAAAAGATGTTGAATATACTTGTACACTGAATACAGTATACAACAATATACCCAGAAGATAGTATTCAACTGAACATTAAACTAGGACACTTACGGAGGATGAACTTGAAAAGGTTTGAAAAGAAAAAAAAAAAAAAAAGCTGCAGACCTCAACGAAATACCTCCTGAATTATGGAAGATATGGATATTTGGATAATATACTTCTTCCAATTATACAATGCAGAGTATAAACAAACAAAAATAGAGAAATCGGCGAAAGGTTGCATATTTATCATAGTATATTATATATTATATTATATATATATACACAGCATTTGACGGCATATAAGACGCACCCCCATTTCAGCAGGTCAGATTCAGGAAAAAAATTTTAGTGTATTTAAGCATATATTGTTGAAAACAGTCTAGCTGTGCATTACACAAGCAGAATCATAGCTGTATAAAAACAATTGCCTGTAGGCAAGCAATAAGCATACACAATATATCTCAATAGTAGGAAATAATCTATTAATAATGGAGATTGTATTTCTGTCTGTAACAAAAACTATGTCATAGTTCTACGTCACAATATTCTTATGCTATATACACCCAAAATTTGAGTAAGCAATTTTTAAAATTTTTTTTTTTTTTGTTTTTTTTACTCTCGTCCCTTTTTAAAAAAAAAATTTTTTTTACAGTAACGAGAAGTTAACTAAATAAGTTTACAAATAAATAAATACCTACGATTTGTGTAAAATTGATGTGGAAAATATTCAAATAATTTTTTGATTATTACATGCATACACATTTTATTTGAGAGGGCCGGGCTCAGTTTTCATTTCAATTTTTTTGTTTTTTTTTTACTCCTTTAATAAATTGTTTTATTGGTCAGAGTGGACTAGGGAGCAAGGGTGATGAATGGGTGCTCCACATTCCCTAAACCTCCAAAACTGGAACCTCACCATCAGATAGAGTTTAACGTCGTTCCCAGGACATGTAGACCCTCAGTCACTGCCTTCTAGCACCCATATGATAAAAAGGGTTGGGGCTTGTCATAAGGGCAATAGGATTGGGGAAAATCATATAGGTGCTAGGGTTTGACGTGACCAGCCGATTGATCGGAGGGAGCCTCTCCGATCGCCCGTCTAGCCCAAGATAGGGCCAAAGTGAGTATTGCAAGTCATGAACTGCTCATCCACCTGGGTTCTATCCTTAGGCATCACGGATCGCAACCCATGACCAACAGGTGGCCCCATTGGGGAGTCATACCCTCTGCAGGTGCATTCTAACGCCGCAGCCGACAGGCAGTCGGCTGACAAAGGTCTTACTGATCATACTGTGGAATCCACAGGTCGTGCTAGTCTTCTAATATTGCTAACGAGATCTATGGTTCTCAAACTTTTCTTGGCCCTGCCCACCTAAAACATGTCTAAAAATCCTGATACTTCCCCAGAGGCAAAATTCTTATTATTCAAAAGTAAATTCCTATTCATACAGAGGAAATCTAAAAATGTAATTAACTTGTGTTGGCGTATTTGGATATAGTTATTTACTAAGCTTCGCTTAGATATGCGCACAAGGCCGAATGTAAGGGGCACCCAGTGAGAATCGAACTCACTAACAATGGTCTGGAAAGCTAGCTTGCTAACCATTATGCTACAGGAGGTGCCTGGCGTATTTGGATATAAGATGTGCTCTAAATACCCACTTAGATTTATAGACTAGCCAAGGTCACGTGATCGACTCTTGTAACCAATCACTGGCAATACTACTGCCTGATAGAATACTTAAACCACATTGGTCATAATTAAAACTGCACTCTTTGAGGACGGACAGACATAGGATTGTCGGATCTTTACCAATACTCTCGAAGGACTTATACGATTACCAGTAACTGAGAACACTTTAGTAGCCATAGGATTCATTATCGAGGGACTCATTATCGAAGAACTCTTTATCAAGGATCCAATTCCACCAGATAAGCGCTTCTGCTATAAGGCCAAGGAATGGCCCTTAAAAACGTTAACAACTTGGTCTTAAATTTCCAGAGGGCATAGCATTATGTATATTTTCAAAATTAAGCTGTAGGTGCGTGGTGTAATGGTTAGAGTCATGGGAAATGAACTCATCGACCCGAGTTTCAAATACTGGACGAGGCTGTTTGCATTTCACATAGCGCTAATACCCTTGTGAAAGATTTTCGTTTGTTTAGAAGTTTATATATATATATATATATATCAGACACATTAGAAAAAATAGATAAGAACATTTGATTAAAAGAAACACGAGAATTAAATATTACAAACCTAGACGCCAAAATCTTAAGGAAAAAGAATTCTAAAAACTGAGCCGGCATGACATCAAAGGCTACCACCCCACGAGGGTTAAGACGAAGTAATACTCTACCATCCCTGAAGCAGGGAAAGATGTATAAATATAAGCTGAATTTAATTATTTGCGATGCGAGTTTAAATTTTAAAAAAGTGATCTGACGAAACTCGGATGGTCTCAGATACCCACGGGTGGAATAGACCATAATCGCTATATACCCGGTCTTTAAGCTTTTCCTTTATAAATCACTTTGCTCTGTTTATAAAAATTAAACATGAGCTATCAAACGGGACCTGAACTCTGCAGCAACATACTGTTGGAGGAAAGGACCAGTTTAGAATCATCCTAATACCAAAAATCTTGGTTACCCTAACAAAGAAATATATTTATAATATATATATATATCTATATTATATATATATATATATATATATATATATTCCTTATTCTAGTCTTTTACTTTTGTCATTTGTATGTACACTTTTACAGCTATTTCCCAAGAAATCATTTCCACATCTAAGCTACACACCATCCAAAGCATAGACCCCCCGCCTCATTCAAAGAAACTAATCCTGCCCATCTCAAACTAAAGACACCCCCCACCACCAAAAAAATTGATTTAAAAGCATGTTACTTTGGGAAATTCTCAGTAAGAATCATGTTCTTGTGATACCTGAAGATACCGCAGTAATGCGGTTGAAATTAAATTATTGTAATGAAGCAAGTTTAAAGTTTTTTCCTTCATTTATTATACATAATACACACATATAATAACACATTATATATATATGAGGTTAATTAAACAAACAAAGGTGTTTATTTTTATATGCTTTAAGCCGACAATTTTTGGAGGATATGTGCTGATTGAAGTCATACCTAATTTTGAAAATAATTAGTTAATAATTAATGAATTTAGGCGGGCATATATGTTCAAATGTTTCGAGTCATAGCAGACTCCCATGTCTATAACCTTGCCGATGAACCTAATAGGTCGAAATGTACACTCAGGATTGACATTTTCTCGATTTGTTTAGCCTTACATTTGAACATATATGCCCGCCTAAAATTCATTAATTATTAACTAATTAATTTTCAAAATTAGGTATGACTTCAATCAAGCACATATCCTCCAAATATATATATTATATATATATATATATATATATATTAACACATACACACAATATATTTATCATTTAATCTAGTTTTATAATATTTATGGAAAAGAACGTTTGATAGCAGATGCTTGTGGTCAATTGGTGTATATACAACAAGTGGTCTTTTACAAAGAATTGCTTTGATAAAACATTTTGTCTTGGACAACATTCCGAATAACAATAAGATGACAATGTCGACAAGAACAGGTTCTTGGACTACTTTCATCTACAATGGTGTTGAAAACAGGAATAATGGTTTTACTGTGAGATCGAGTATTACAGCGGTTTCCATGACCAATACTTCTTATTTTTATTCAACAGACGAACCGTGTTCCAAAAAAGTACGTATATCGCAGAGTGACGCGCTTCGGCTACGGAATTCAATCGTAGCTAGTTTTTTTTTTCAGTAGCCACCGGTTAGCGGTTTTTGAGGCAGGAGGCCGGGACGGAACTCTGCTAATATACCGTACTTTTTTGAACACGGTTCGTCTGTTGAATAAAAATAAAGAAGTACTGGTCATTGGGAAACCGCTGTAATACTCGATCTCACAGTAAAACCATTATTCCTGTTTTCAACACCATTGTAGATTAAAGTAGTCCAAGAACCTGTTCTTAGTCGACATTGTCATCTTATTGTTATTCGGAATGTTGTCCAAGACAAAATGTTTTATCAAAGCAATTCTTTGTAAAAGACCACTTGTTGTATATACACCAATTGACCACAAGCATCTGCTATCAAACGTTCTTTTCCCATAAATATTATAAAACTAGATTTAAATGATAATACTATTGTGTGTGTGTATATATATATATATATATATATATTATATATATATATTTATTTATTTTGCTTGAAGCAATTGAAAATTAATTAGTATAATTAAAATTAATATTTTTTAATAGAAAATAGAAAATGACCAGTTCATTTCTATTTTAAAAAAAAGTATCTAATTTTATGCGATAAATTGCATTAATTATAACTTTCAAAATTAATGCAATCAAGCACATAAAAAATGCTTCTAAAAAAAACATAAAACCTCTTATGTATATATATATGAATGAAGGAAAAAAACTTTAAACTTGCTTCATTACAATAATTTCTTTACTGCATTCAGGCAATCACAAGAACGTGACTCTTACTGAGAATTTCCCAAGTAACATCGCTTTTAAATCTATCAATTTTTTTGGTGGTGGGGGGGTGTCTTAGTTTGAGATGGGCAGGATTAGTTTCTTTGAATGAGGGGGGGGTCTATGCTTTGGATGGGTGTGGCTTAGATGTGGAAATGATTTCTTGGGAAATAGCTGTAAAAGTGTACATACAATGAGCAAAAGTAAAAGACTAGAAATAAGGATATATATATATATATATATATATATATATATATATATATATATTTCTTTGTTAGGGTAGCAAGATTTTTGGTATTAGGATGATTCTAAATTGGTCCTTTCCTCCAACAGTATGTTGCTGCAGAGTTCAGGTCCCGTTTGATAGCTCAATGTTTAATTTTTATAAACAGAGCAAAGTGATTTGTAAAGGAAAAAAGCTTAAAGACCGGGTAAATAGCGATTATGGTCATTTCCACCCGTGGATATCTGAGACCCTCCGAGTTTCGTCAGATCACTTTTTTAAATTTAAACTCGCATCGCAAATAATTAAATTCAGCTTATATTTATACATCTTTCCCTGTTCTCAGGGATGGTAGAGTATTACACTTCGACTTAACCCTCGTGGGGTGGTAGCCTTTGATGTCATGCAGGCTCAGTTTTTAGAATTCTTTTTCCTTAAGATTTTGGCGTCTAGGTTTGTATATTTAATTCTCGTGTTTCTTTTAATCAAATGTTCTTATCTATTTTTTCTAATGTGTCTGATATATATATATATATATATAAACTTCTAAACAAAACGAAAAATCTTTCACAAGGGTATTAGCGCTATGTGAAATGCAAACAGCCTCGTCCAGTATTTGAACTCGGGTCGATGAGTCCATTTCCCATGACTCTAACCATTACACCACGCACCTACAGCTTAATTTTGAAAATATACATAATGCTATGCCCTCTGGAAATTTTAGACCAAGTTGTTACGTTTTTAAGGGCCATTCCTTGGCCTTATAGCAGAAGCGCTTATCTGGTGGAATTGGATCCTTGATAAAGAGTTCTTCGATAATGAGTCCCTCGATAATGAATCCTATGGTTACTAAAGTGTTCTCAGTTACTGGTAATCGTATAAGTCCTTCGAGAGTATTGGTAAAGATCCGACAATCCTATGTCTGTCCGTCCTCAAAGAGTGCAGTTTTAATTATGACCAATGTGGTTTAAGTATTCTATCAGGCCAGTAGTATTGCCAGTGATTGGTTACAAGAGTCGATCACGTGACCTTGGCTAGTCTATAAATCTAAGTGGGTATTTAGAGCACATCTTATATCCAAATACGCCAGGCACCTCCTGTAGCATAATGGTTAGCAAGCTAGCTTTCCAGACCATTGTTAGTGAGTTCGATTCTCACTGGGTGCCCCTTACATTCGCCTTGTGCCATATCTAAGCGAAGCTTAGTAAATAACTATATCCAAATACGCCAACACAAGTTAATTACATTTTTAGATTTCCTCTGTATGAATAGGAATTTACTTTTGAATAATAAGAATTTTGCCTCTGGGGAAGTATCAGGATTTTTAGACATGTTTTAGGTGGGGCAGGGCCAAGAAAGTTTGAGAACCATAGATCTCGTTAGCAATATTAGAAGAACTAGCACGACCTGTGGATTCCACAGTATGATCAGTAAGACCTTTGTCAGCCGACGCCCTGTCGGCTGCGGCGTTAGAATGCACCCCTGCAGAGGGGTATGACTCCCCCAATGGGGCCACCTGTTGGTCATGGGTTGCGATCCGTGATGCCTAAGGATAGAACCCAGGTGGATGAGCAGTTCATGACTTGCAATACTCCACTTTGGCCCTATCTTGGGCTAGACGGGCGATCGGAGAGGCTCCCTCCGATCAATCGGCTGGTCACGTCAAACCTAGCACCTATATGATTGCCCTTGACAAGCCCAACCCCTTTTTATCATATGGGTGCTAGAAGGCAGTGACTGAGGGTCTACATGTCCTGGGAACGACGTTAAACTCTATCTGATGGTGAGGTTCCAGTTTTGGAGGTTTAGGGAATGTGGAGCACCCATTCATCACCCTTGCTCCCTAGTCCACTCTGACCAATAAAACAATTTATTAAAGGAGTAAAAAAAAAACAAAAAAAAATTGAAATGAAAACTGAGCCCCGGCCCTCTCAAATAAAATGTTGTATGCATGTAATAATCAAAAAAATTATTTTGAATATTTTCCACATCAATTTTACACAAAATCGTAGGTATTTATTTATTTGTAAACTTATTTTAGTTAACTTCTCGTTACTGTAAAAAAAATTTTTTTTAAAAAAGGGACGAGAGTAAAAAAAAAAAAAAAAAAAACAATTTTTAAAATTGCTTACTCAAATTTTGGGTGTATATAGCATAAGAATATTGTGACGTAGAACTATGACATAGTTTTTGTTACAGACAGAAATACAATCTCCATTATTAATAGATTATTTCCTACTATTGAGATATATTGTGTATGCTTATTGCTTGCCTACAGGCAATTGTTTTTATACAGCTATGATTCTGCTTGTGTAATGCACAGCTAGACTGTTTTCAACAATATATGCTTAAATACACTAAAAACTTTTTTTCTGAATCTGACCTGCTGAAATGGGGTGCGTCTTATATGCCGTCAAATGCTGTGTATATATATATATATATATAATATATATATACCTATGATAAATATGCAACCTTTCGCCGATTTCTCTATTTTTGTTTTGTTTATACTCTGCATTGTATAATTGAAGAAGTATATTATCAAATATCCATATCTTCCATAATTCAGGAGGTATTCGTTGAGGTCTGCAGCTTTTTTTTTTTCTTTTCAAAACCTTTTCAAGTTCATCCTCCGTAAAGTGTCCTAGTTTAATGTTCAGTTGAATACTATCTCTTGGGTATATTGTATACTGTATTCAGTGTACAAGTATATTCAACATCTTTTCTCCGCCCTGTCAGTGGGGCATGAGAATGCACCGACTGCACCTCTGCAAAGGGGTAAGATTCCCCAATGGGGTCACCTGTTGGCCGTGGGTGGCGACCCGTGATGCTTAAGGATAGAACCCAGGTGGCTGAGCAGTTCATGACTGCAATACTCACTTTGGCCCTATCTTGGCTGGGCTGGTCACTTCACTTCAATCCCTAACACATATATGATTTTCCCAACCCCATTGCCTTTATGGTAAGCCCCAGCCCCATGTTATCATATGTGTGCTAGAAAGCGGTGACTGAGGGACATGTCCTGGGAATGACGTTAAACTCTATCTGATGGTGAGTTCCAGTTTTGGAGGTTTGGGGAATGTGGAGCACCCCTTCATCAACATTGCTCCCTGGTCCACTCTGACCCGGAGTGGTAGTACCTGTTAGGGTCCCATCAATGGGTTAAATAGAAAAATGTATTTATAAAAAAATTGTATTATCCATAAGAATTGATTTATTTCAAAACTTTATCGGCATTAGATAACCCACTGAGGTTGATATGCCGTAAAACCAAACCAAATCAATATCTTTTCTCAGGAACACCAATAGCAGTAAGATTGCGATACCTGCTACTTGCATGGATCCCCAAATGGGTTAAAAGGGGCTCTTTAGCCTTGGTCGGCAACCTATCAAAGTCAAGGAAATATCCGACACAAAAACTCTGCTGCCTTTCAACGAAAGGCTAGGGGAGTAAACCCCGAAAACAAATCAGGAGCCGGAGCCCCTAAAGATGATGTGATGCTGAAATCCAGTGCTACCCCTCAATCCTGCGACACTACCGTTGCTAAACCGCATTGGTACCTTACCTTTCCTTTGGATCACTGTAGCAGTGTGGAGAGTGGGGTTGCTGTATGGGCAAAAGCTTATCCTCCATGCGAACCCGCCCAGGCTATGTAGTTCAAAGAAGAAGAAAAAAAACTTTGACTGCTCCATCGTCTCTCGTAGAGAGAAGGCTGTCAATCAGCCAAGTATATTCAACTACCGTTTGCGCCACACATAGTAACTCGCAACAGAGTGCTTAAACATCGAGGTAGACGGTTCATGTAATGGTTCCGTAATCTTAGCAGTCTCGGTAATCACTCCGTTGTTCTGACAGCCGTGTATAAATAGTCCTGGCCGGCGCATTCACTCTCTACGAAAGGTAAGCTTGGCTAGTCCACAACAGGATGTTCGTCAGTGATTTTAGGAGAGTTTCCTAGCAGATTTTTGAATGTTCTGCCCACTTCAAAAGTCTATCTTCTTGGCTGGTTTTAGCTCTGATCTCGAGGTGCTTTTCCTACCGCTAACTTTGTTTACTGTCTGTCGTGCTAATTGAGATTGTCTCTTTCTACAGAATTTCTGATTTTATTTATTTGGGTGTATTTTCAATTCTCTAAGGCATTTGATGCTGGTGAGAGACAGATTGGTCACTGCCAGCTGCGTTTTAAGGATGTCTACAAGAATGATCTCAGGTGCTTTGGTATTACCCATTCCAGTAGGGAAAATATGGCTCAAGACCGCCCTCGTAGCGGACTGTTCATGTCTGAAGCCACCCTGGCGCAACACCATGAAGCCAAGAGGCCCAGAAGAAAGCGGCGGTAACTAAGCTGGAGTCCTACAAGGGGATACATTAGCAACATTTTATTCATAATCTGCCTACACTTAGATCTAATGAAGAAAAACTTTCATACTAAAAAAAGGCAATGATATCCCACAGAAACTGTTACAGATGCAGACTACACAGATGATCTAGCGCTTCTAGCAAATACACCTATCCAAGCCAAATCTCTGCTGTATCGCATGGAGAAGTCAACAAGAGGCATTGACCCTTGTGTGAACTCTGATAAATGTGCTTTAAACAAGACTAGCAGGACCTGTGGATATACCACCGTATGATAATTTTATTACAACGTTTGATATGTTTACTTAAGAGCTATTGCTAAATAGTTCAATATGTAAAAAGTATAATAATCTTTAACTAGATTTAATCTCTCTCTCTCTCTCTCTCTCTCCTCTCTCTTTTCATCATGTTCGATTGAAACAGATTAGCGTTATCGATTCCATGCGCTCACCCCCTCTGTCTCTTTCCCCTACTCTTTTTTTTCTGTGTACATCTATGTTTGTGCATATGTATATACGTGTGTGTGTGTGTGTGTGCTTCTATATTGTATGTATATGTTTGTATGTGAATATATGCATGTTTGTATATATGTATCTTTGTGTGTCCAGAATGGGAGCACTTGCTAAAGTCCCATCTATGGGTCAAATAA
Organism: Doryteuthis pealeii; assembly: GCA_023376005.1. Taxonomy (NCBI): domain Eukaryota; kingdom Metazoa; phylum Mollusca; class Cephalopoda; order Myopsida; family Loliginidae; genus Doryteuthis; species Doryteuthis pealeii. Next base: position 228,467 of record JALAJA010000078.1, read on the forward strand.
ATCCGTTTGAGGAAATATTTGAAATGAATTTGAACCCTATTAATACATTGCTTCTTAGAATATTGATATTTCAACTAAGTATGACTTGTCTACCCGCTTAAAATGTTTGTGCGGCGGACTTGCCAGGGTCGATGACCGAGACTCATTGCGTATCCGTGCTGTCAGCATGACCTGATAATGAAGGTTGATACAGTGGGTGACGATAACTGTTAAAGTAACTGCTACATAAAATAACCCACCAAGGGTTGACGTGCCTTTAAAATAAAGGATATATACTAGGGCATGGCACAGAGATTCTTAGTAGTTTCCATAGACCCCTTGTAGCCCCCCCCCGGGTTCTTATAGGGCTAAACTTGCAATTCGGTCGGAAAATTAGGGTGACCCAGAAAAAACAGAATCCAAATTATTTATTTTCCTATTAAACTAACCCCAAACACACCTAGTTAAAATTAAGTTTTATTACAAAAATTTGTGTGTTCCGTTTTTTCTATTCAACTCATAGATGGACCCTAACAGGTACTACCACTCCGGGTCAAAGTGGACCTGGGAGTAATGGTGATGAAGGGTTATTCCACTCGATGTCAGGATTTCATTGCTAAATATTTAGAAAGAGGGGCTAAACTTGCAAATCGGTCGGTAAATTAGGGCGACCCAGAAAAAACAGAACCCAAATTATTTATTTTCCCATTAAACCCTAACCCTAAACACCCCTAGTTAAAATCAAGTTTTCTTACAAAATGTGTGGGTTCTGTTTTTTCTGGGCCACCCTAATTTTCCGACCGATTTGCAAGTTTAGCCAAATAACCCACCAAGGGTTGACGTGCCTTTTTAAAATAAAGGATATATACTAGAGCATGGACACACTTATTCTTAGTAGTTTCTATAGACCCCTTGTAGCCCCCCCCCCCGAATACTTATAGAGTCTATAATATAGATCTCGAAGAGGTTATGTAAACCACTTTGAGAAACCCTGCTCTACAGAGACCAAATTATTAGCATCACCATTATGGGAATGAATAAAATAATCCAAGACTCCAATTCAAATAAATTCCCAGATGCTGATTGGTACACGTCCTGCGTCCCTGACCCTTAAAAATCTAAAAGGACGCAGAAAATCATATCCATGCATTTCAATGTTTTTCTTTTTTCTTCCCTCATTATTTCCAGCTAACTGTAAATACATTGCAATAGTTTCTTAGAAATAAATTACACAGGATAGGTTACAAAGTAGGAGTTAGACGGCTTTAGTTGTTTCCTTAGATCCTAAATACAAACCCCCTACAATCTATTAAGAAACTGTAAAACTTGCAAATCATATTCAAAATTAAAATGGAGCGTGAAAGTTCAATTGCAGGGTGACACAGAAAAAACAGAACCAAATTATCTGTTTTCCCATTAAACTAACCCTAAACCCCTCTAGTTAAAATTAAGTTTTATTACAAAATTTGTGGGTTGTTTTTTTCTGGGTCACCTGAAATATCATGTTACTCAACTAGGGGGATAGTATGGTTTAGGGTTGGGGTTTAGGGTTAGTTTAATGGGAAAATAAATAATTTGGGTTCTGTTTTTTTTTTTTTTTTTTTTTTTTTTTTTTTTTTTCTGGGTCACCCTGTAATTGAACTTTCCCCCTCCATTTTAATTTTGAGTATGCTTTGCAAGTTTTACCTAAAAAAAACTTTAGTTGGGACCCATAAATTTTCCCGGGGACTCATTCAAAGCAAATATGTGCGTCCCAGGACGCATTAAATCGCATTAAATCAAAAAGCTATGAGCATAAGGTGAAATTGATAACCGAGGGTCATGGGTATCTGTGCTGTCAGTGTGACATGATGATGATGATGACGATATAATTGGTGACTATATCTATTAAACTGACTTCTGCACAAAATAACCCATCAAGGATTGATGTGCCTTTAAACTAAACCGTATACGCTATGACTTAGCAAGATAGAATATCGGAGTGAAATTAATTTTCATCGGAGATTTTTTTTTTTTTTTTTTTTTTTTTTTGTCTGCGAAAATTAAGTTACAATATAACAGCCGGGAGCGTGTGGGGTGGGGGAAGAAGCTACGGTACCGTCGCACCTGGCAGTGGTTGTTTTTTGTTTGTTTTTGTTTTGTGTTTGTTATTTTTATTAACCCTCCCCCCTCCCTGGGGCCGTGATCTGGAAAACAATGTGACACAAAGACTTAGGGGTGCACGGCTGTGAAAAAAAAAAAGAATTAAATAAAAAAATAAGGGTAGTGAGGGTGTCCCTATGTGTCAGGCACCCTCAGATCCGAAGAAAAGGATCAGGTTCTACTTCTGAGGAAGAAGAGGGGGGTACGCGTGGACACGCCTTTTTTATATCGTATAGCCGTGTCACATGACCAGCCGTTGCCCCGCCCCTTTCCAGTCACATGACATGTACTCAGCATGTCGGAGCACCAACAGTAGACGGTAAGTGGATAACATTACGATTTTTTAAAAAAATGTTTAATTTCTGTTTCGCCGGTAAAGAGACGATTTGGTTTGTTTTGCTGGTTGGTCTCAATTGAAAAAAAGAAAAAAACAAAAAGCAAAGAAATAAAGCCCCGGCCTTGTCAACCCAGCCACTGGATTTTTATACAATGCACTTGAAAAAGAAAAAAAAAAGCGACTACCCTAATCGGATTTTAAGTGAGATTAGTTAAAAACCTTCTGCTATTGAGCAGAGCACCCCCCCAGCGCGTTGTCTTGTCTGGGGGTGAGAAAGAGAAAGAGACTTCCTTGTATATCTGCCTGTTTGTCAACGATTTATATACAGCTTCTTTATTTATCTATTTATTTTATTTTTTTTTAACCGGCTCCGTTATACGTTATAATGTTTATTTTATTATATTTTAACCGGCTCCGTTATACGTTATAATATGTTATTTTTATTGAAATGAATAAGTTTTGGTTAGTGTGACACAAGGCAATAATATTGTAGCGAGTTTCTACAATTTCACTATAAAAACAGCCAAGTAATTAACGTTTTACAATAAATAAATAAAAATAAGATAAAAATGTAAATAGAAAAAAACAGTAGAAAACGTGGGTATTTGCTCGACTGGGTCAGGCACAAGGCCAAAGAAAAAGAGCACTAATAATGGCCTTTTTATATATCGTATAAAAACCCATAAGAATTCCCTCTTTTTTTCTCTCTCTCTCTCTCTCTCTCTCTATTCGTCTTTCTTTCCCTAAAAAAAATACTGGATTCATTTATTTCTATCAGCTTTCTCTCTGTTGTCAAAACCTACAGAATTCCCTCGTTTTTCCTCTATTCTTTTCTTTCTCTTAAAAATCCTGAAATCAAATATTTCTTTAGTGGTCGACGTCGTGGGGGTTTTGTGGCCCTCGTTTTGCGCAGCCGCTGCTACCTTAAAAAAAGAAAAAGAGAACCTCGCCGTAAAAATGGTTATGAATTTTAAAATTGATAATAATAATAATAATAATAATAATAAAGATCTTAGAAAATATTGCTAGCGATTTAAGAATATCGCCTAGTTATTTTCTTTAACTATTAAGGTTTAAAATATTTTTCTTTTAAGAAAGTTTTATTTCAATTTATTATTCTCTTGGTGTATGTGTGGAGGGAGGACGGAGTGAGGGTCTTTTTTATTTATTTTATTTAGACAGATATTTATCTGTTCTTTTTCATAGCTATATTTTACAAATAGAGGGTAAAATAGCTATGGATAGAAAGGGTGTTTTATACCTACAAATACTAGCATAACTTCTTTCTTTTTCTTTTTTTTTTTTTTCTTTTTTTAATTTTTAATTTTCTCTATAATTTAAGTGGCTACACATGCTGATAAAAAAATTTTTTTAATTAATTAAATTTAATTAAATTATAAATACTAGACTGAGGGTCTTCTTTTTTTTTTTTTTGTATTTATTTAATTTACTTATTTTAGACAGATAATTATCTATTCTCTTTCATACCTATATTTTACAAGTAGAAGGTAAATAACTATGGATAGCGGGTGTTTTATACCTACATTCTACAAACCCTAGCATAACTTTTTTCTTTATTTTTCTTTATTTTTATTTTTATTTTTTTATTTAATTTAAGCTACGGACATAAATTAAGTGGTTATATGCTGATTAAAAAAATTTAAAAATAAAATAAGTTAAATAAAATTAAGAATGCTAAAGTGACCACGGAGGAAAGGGTCTTTTAATTTTTTAAAAATTTAAAAAAAAAATTCATTTATTTATCTAAATATCTATTTTTTAAAAGACCTATTTCTCTGTTATCTTTCATATCTGATTTTAGAAGTAGTTGTTGGATAGAGGGTCTCGTTTTAAAAACCAACAAACCTCAATCAGGCTAACTTCTCATATTAATTTTAATTAAGGCACTGATCTATTATTAAACTGGTTGGTCCGCTGATTAAATTTTAAATAAATAAACGGAACAAAATCATATACACTAGACTGACCGCTTGAAAGAAAGGGCCTCTATTTCCTATTAACTCTCCGAGAGGAAGAACCTTTATCGATGGTTCTCCGTTCTACCAAGGAACCACGCACTCCCTACGTTAGTAGTTATCGAACAGTCTTTTATTTATTTGTTTATTTATTTAAGGAATCAATTTCAGTATTTGGATATTAAATTTCCCTTTCTCTTGTTTTAAAGTTTTATTTCGTACTTTCTTTATATCTCTCACCGACGAAGATGTCAAAATTTGGGTGACAATTTCCAAACCTTGTTGGTGAGAGTCTGCTGTCTGGTGAATATAAGGAATTTTTATTTATTTATTGTCTTTTACCGTGATGTAGCAAAAATCATTTCCCTTTATTCTCTCTCCATCTTTTTTTGGCTTCCTCCTTTTTTTTTTCGACCGGGGCTTTTTTCTCCAAAACAAATAAACCATATTAAACCTTTTTTATTTATTTAAAAGTATTTTTCATAGGTTTAAAAATTAACCCCCCTTTTCTTTTTCTTTTCATTTTTTAAAAAATCCTTTGTTTGCGTTTGTACCTCCCCAACAATAACAAGTGATATTGGTATGTTTTTGTAGCATTTCTTCATTAATTATGATTTTAAAAACGAAACACAGAATAATATTTAAAATATTTGTATTAGCGATAACAAAAATTGTAGCAATGCGAATAACAACAACAACAATTATCATCATCTTCATCTTCGAATAGCTGCTCCCTTTCTCTAACCACAAGGAAACATAAGTTTATTACCCTGGGTGATTTTCATTAATTACTATCAATCACTACCATCCAATCGATCGATCGATTTCAACCGGCATTCTCTGCCCATATCTATTTCGGTCAGTCTTCTTGTGTGATTCGTTAAGCCTTCTTTAACAAATCGCACAACGCTCGCCCTGGCCTTATACCAAACATGACTGCGAATATTTACCATAAAAATAATAATATAGCAGTCTGCTGTATCGAGTAAAAAGCTAATAATTAATCTCGCCGGCCATTGCTAGTGGATGCTCTTTTTTCTTTGGTCTTGTGCCTGACTGAGCTGACCTAATATCCACGTTTCTGGTGTTTTTTTTTTTTTTCCTATTTTTTTTCCTATTATTTTCTTTTCTATTTATTTATTTATTTACTGTAGAAAGTTGGTTACCCGGGTGTTTTGATTGTGAAATTTTATATCTCCCCTCACCCAATCTGATAGATACTCCAATATTGTTGCCTTGTGCCACACTTAGTCATTCCAATAAAATAAACAGATTCTGGTTTGTTGATTTCAACCGGCATTCTCTGCCCATATCTATTTCGGTCAGTCTTCTTTTCTGGTGTGATTCGTTAAGCCTTTAACAAAACGCCAGCGCTCACCCTGGCCTTATACCAAACACGACTCCGATCATTAAACATGGTAAATAATAATATAACAGTCTGCCGTATTGAGTAGTTAACTTAATAGCTAATAATTAATATCGCCGACCATTGCTAGTGGTTGCTCTTTTTCTTTGGCCTTGTGCCTGACTGAGCTGAGCAAATCTACCCGTTTTCTGTTGTCTTTTTTCTCTCTTTTTTATTTATTTATTTTTTTTTATTTTTTTAATTTTATCTGATCTATTTTATTTACTTACTACAAACGTTGGTTACCCGGCTGTTTTTACAGTGAAATTTTAGATCCCCAATTTGGTGGATGCTCAAATATTGTTACCTTATACCACACTAACCCAAACTTAGTCATTCCAATAAAATAAACAGATTCTGGTTTGTTGATTTCAACCGGCATTCTCTGTTCATCTATCAGACTTCTTTTCTAGTGTGATTTATTAAGCCTTTCCCTTTAGCAAATCGCCCAGCGCTCACTCCGACCTTGTGCCACACTCGACTCCGATTATCAAACATGGTAAATAATAATATAGCAGATTGCTATATTAAGTAAAAAGCTAATGATCTCGCAGGCCATTGCTAGTGAGAGCTCTTTTTCTTTGGCCTTGTGCCTGGCTGACCTGAGCTAATACTTTTTTACTGTTTTTTTTTTTTTTTTTTTCATTTTATTTTTTCCCGTTTTATTTATTTATTTATTTAAATACTGTATACCGTTAGTTACCCGGATGTTTTTAATAGTGAAGGTTTAGATCACATAAGGCCAGAAGTATGAGGCACTCAGTGGGAAACGAACTCACTAGTCTGCTAGCCTCCTTCACTATAAGAGGCAGTCCTCAACCGTACATATACTTATTTAGTAAGCTCATCCTAGTTGTGGCTCTAGACTAGAAGTATGTGGCGCCCAGTGAGAATCGTACTCACTAATAATAATGGTTCGCGAATCCAGCTTGGTAATCATTACACTACATGGGGTGCCACTTTTTGGTGAGGCTAGTTGTGACATAAGGGTAGAAGTTCGGGCACCCAGTGAGAATCGTGTTCACTAACAATGGTATGCTAATCTAGCTTGCTAACCAATATTATATGTGAGTAGCCCTTCTTACTTAGCTTAGTTGTAGCACAAGAACCGAAGTATGGGACACCCAGTGAGAATCGAACTCACTGGTCTGCTAACCAGCTTGCTAAACATTACACTACAAGGTATCCTTCTGGCTTAGGTTTGTTATGGCACAAGGCCAGAAGTATGGGGCACCCAGTGAGAATCAAACTCGCTAATAATGGTCTACTACATGAGATGCACATATTTACTTGGCTTAGCTTAGTTTGGCTCAAGGCTAGGAGTATGGAGCACTCAGTGAGAAACGAACTCATTAGTAATGGTCTGCTAGCCTCCTTCACTAAGCATTACACTATCACACTAACCAGACCTCAAACATTAGTCATTTACTAAGCTTAGCTTAGATGTGACACAAGGCCAGAAATATGGGGCACCCAGTGAGAATCGAACTCTCTAAAAATGGTGTGCTAATCTAGCTTGCTAACCAACACCATTCACGTGCACAAAGGCGAAAAGTTTGAGGCCCTCGGTGAGAATCAAACTCACCACTGCTAGCCTCTTTCACTAGTTGTTGGTACTTGGCCAGAAATATGGGCACCCAGTGAGAATCGAACTCACTAAGAATAGTCTGCTAATCCAGTATACTAATCATTACATGATAAAAATTGCTAATCATACTCAAAATCCCATATTACAGGGTGACCCAGAAAATACAGAACACAAATTATTTATTTTCCCATTAAACTAACCCTAACCCTTAACCCTAAATCCCCTAGTTAAAATTAATTTTTTCACAAAATTTGTGGGTTCTGTTTTTTCCGGGTCATGGAATTTTGAGTATGATTTGCAAGTTTTATCTCATTTTACACTACATGAGATACACATATTTAATAGGCTTAACTTAGTTCTGGCACAAGGCCAGAAGTATGGGGCACCCAGTGAGAAACCAACTCGCTAAGAATTATCTGCTAATCTAGCCTGCTAACTATTACATTACATAAGGTGCCCCTACTTATTCAGGTTAGTTGTGGTACTAGACCAGATGTATGGGGCACTCAGTGAGAATCGTACTCACTAATGGTCTGCTAATACAGCTTGCTAGCACTGTGGTGAGGTGCTATTAGTGCCCGTTTAATTTTTACCGTTTTTATGAAGGTCTGCCGAAAAGTTCTTGTCCGAACCATAATTGAATTGAATAACATTTTTTAAAATTTATTTTATTTATGGGAGAGGATTAAAATTTGAAACGAATGGGAAAATAAATAAATTTGGGTTCTGTTTTTTCTGGGTCACCTTAATTTAATTTTCCGACCGATTTGCAAGTTTAACCATGAATTAAATAACATTTTTTTTTTATTTTTATTTTATTCATGGGGAGGGTTAAAATTTGAAACGAATGCGCATAGTGTGTTTTAAGAGAGTGTGATGTGTACGTAGGAAATTGTGCTGTTCTTGTAGTAAATGGAAACCGGATTTCTCTTTAACGCCGACCCGATGACTCATTTTGTGGCCTTTCCTTGTTTCCATAGTCACCGAATTGTATTCTCTCTTCTCTCAATCCGAGATTTCTCTCAACTGCTTATTCAACTTTTTTTAAAAACTGGGGAAAAATTTCGACTTTTTTTACCATCACTCATATTCATATTTAAATTATTTTTTAAATTTCTAATTTAAGATCAGAATTTTGGTTAAATCTAACTTAACGGACCTAAATTCCACCATCGTATGTCACCCCACCAAAAGAAAAATACAAAAAATCAGGAAATTAACCGAATTTAATGAAATTTTTAGTGTTGATAATTCGTAATCCTTAACTTGTTCCTCGTAAATTCTTACCATAAAATAAACTGAACCCTCATTTTATTTCCGTGTTTTTGCAATAAATGTTTTATTTTTCTTGCACCCTTTATTTTACAATACTGAATATATTTTCTTTATTTACAAACATATTTAAAACAAGTTAACGGACCTAAATTCCACCATCGTATGTCACCCCACCGAAAGAAAAATGATACCAAAAATCAGGGAATTAACCGAATTTAATAAAATTTTCAGTGATATATTAATGAATAAAATATATAATGCACCAGTTATTTTATTTAAAAACTTTTTTTTTTTTTTTTTTCTTTTTTTTTTTTCAGGTCAGTTAACTTTGAACCACGTATCTTTTAGAATCTGTGTTACGGCTCAAAGATACGTGGTTCAAAGTTAACTGACCTGAAAAAATATAAAAGCATTCGACTGAACTTGCACAAAGGTGTCAAAATTAGGGTGACCAGAAAAAACAGAACCCAAATTATTTATTTTCCCATTAAACTAACCTTAAACCCCAACCCTAACCCTAAATCCACCTAGTTAAAATTAAGTTTTATTACAAAATTTGTGGTTCTGTTTTTTCAGGGTGACCCAGAAAAAACAGAACCCAAATTATTTATTCATTTTCCCATTAAACTAATCCTAACCCTAACCTTAGACCTCCATAGTTAAAATTAAGTTTTATTACAAAATTTGTGGGTTCTGTTTTTTCTGGGTCATCCTAATTTTGACACCTTTGTGCAAGTTCGGCCAAGCATTCTTTACTATCATATCATGTAATACAAACACTCGGCATTCCCGAAAATAAGCCCTAGTATTATATTTCGGAGTGAAAATGAATTATAAGCTCTTCCCTTAAAATAAGCCCTCGTTGATAGCAAATATTTAAGTTTTAATGTAATAAAATATTAGATTAGACGAAACTAAACATATTTCCCCTGAAAATAAGACCTCGCATGATTTTTCAAGATGATTTTAATATAATAAGCCCCCCCCCCTTAGTGTTATAGCTATACCTAAAATACGTTTTTGACAAAATGACTTTAGCCCCCCCCCCACAGAAAATAATTTACCAAAAATCAGGGAATTATCGGATTTTAATGAAATTTTCAGTCTTTATTTATCAATGAATGATCTTTATAATGCATTATTTATTTTATTTCAAAACTTTCTCACTTTTTTCAGGTCACTTAATTTTGACCTCCCACCACCACCTTTATGTTAGGGGCATACTATTTTTTCTAGTTGATCTTATAGTTTTCTAATTAGAGTATAAATAAAGAGACCGAAGTTATGAATAGAAACAAAAACAAAATTTACGGTGGCTTTTCTATGAGAAAATAAGTATCGAAAAATAAAATGTAAAAAAAATAATGAATAAATTAATTTAAAATGTAAAAAAAAATAATAATAATTAATAACACTGTTATATTTTTGGGAATGAAAATTAATATAAGCGTTGTCTTATTTTCGGTGAAACACGTTATCTTATTTCATTTTTTTACGTTTATTTTTTTTTTTTTGGGGGGGGGGGTCACATGTCAAAAAATCTTTTAATTTCCTCCTCAATTCCCGCCTTTTTTTTACAATTTTGATTTCCTTTTCCGCCATTTAAAAAGAAAAGGTTTTTATTGTTTTAAAACAATCTTATTGTTTCATCATTTTCAGCTCGTTCTTTCTTGTCTTTAACTTTTAACTTAAACAGGAACTTTGGTTTGTTACACATAATTTTTTTTTGTTTTTTTTCTTTCTTTTTTTTCGGGGGGGGGGGGTTGGGGTGCTTTTAAAAATACAGACCTTCCCCACAAAAAACGATTAAAAAAAATCATACTCAGGAACTAATATTCTTCATTTAAATGCAAATCGTTTTTTGTTTTTTTTTAATTATATACTAATATTCGAATATATATCTAAATTAAGTACGCCCCCTGCGTCCCTACACACAAAAATCTAAAAGGACGCAGTAAAATCATAGGAGTTAGACGGCTTTAATTGGGACTCATAAATTTTCCCCGGGACTCATTTAAAAAGTTTTTCAGAAGAAAAAAGTTATTGAAATTGATTCCTACTTAGATTTCTCAGAATGTTGTCTACATTTTTGTTGTTATATACAAAATGTTTTGGCCGATGTGCACTGCGGCCTTCTCTTGATTTTGGTTATAAAAAATGCGTTGGACAATGCATTTTACTATAAAAAATGCATTGGAAATGAGTTTTACTATAAAAATGCATTAGAAATGAGTTTTACTATAAAAATGCTTTACTATAAAAAATGAGTTTTACTATAAAAATGCATTGGAAATGAGTTTTACTATAAAAATGATTGGAAATGAGTTTTTACTATAAAAATGGATTGGAAATGAGTTTTACTATAAAAATGGATTGGAAATGAGTTTTTTAAAATGCTATAAAAATGCATTGGAAATGAGTTTTACTATAAAAATGGATTGGAAATGAGTTTTTACTATAAAAATGGATTGGAAATGAGATAAAAATGGATTGGAAATGAGTTTTTTACTATAAAAATGGATTGGAAATGAGTTTTAACTATAGAAATGCATTGGAAATGAGTTTTACTATAGAAATGCGTTGGAAATGAGTTTTTACTATAGAAATGCGTTGGACAATGAGTTTTAACTATAGAAATGCGTTGGACAATGAGTTTTTACTATAGAAATGCGTTGGACAATGAGTTTTACTATAGAAATGCTTGGACAATGAGTTTTAACTATAGAAATGCGTTGGACAATGAGTTTAACTATAGAAATGCGTTGGACAATGAGTTTTAACTATAGAAATGCGTTGGACAATGAGTTTTAACTATAGAAATGCGTTGGACAATGAGTTTTAACTATAGAAAATGCGTTGGACAATGAGTTTTAACTATAGAAAATGCGTTGACAATGAGTTTTAACTATAGAAAATGCGTTGGACAATGAATAGAAATGCGTTGGACAATGAGTTTGCTATAGAAAATGCGTTGGACAATGAGTTTTGCTATAGAAAATGCGTTGGACAATGTGTTTTTGCTATAGAAAATGCGTTGGACAATGAGTTTTGCTATAGAAAATGCGTTGGACAATGTGTTTTGCTATAGAAAATGCGTTGGACAATGGACAATGAGTTTTGCTATAGAAAATGCGTTGGACAATGAGTTTTGCTATAGAAAATGCGTTGGACAATGAGTTTTGCTATAGAAAATGCGTTGGACAATGAGTTTTGCTATAGAAAATGCGTTGGACAATGAGTTTTGCTATAGAAAATGCGTTGGACAATGAGTTTTGCTATAGAAAATGCGTTGGACAATGAGTTTTGCTATAGAAAATGCGTTGGACAATGAGTTTTTTTTTTTTTGCTATATATATATTTACCAACCCTCCACAAGAGCAGGATGTGACACAAGGCCAATTTCTTAAGCAGAGTTTAACAGGTTTGAATTCAGAGCTTTCCTTCTCCTAGACTGGTTACCTAAACATGGCTAAAGAGTCCAGTCTACCCTGCTATTTACCATAGCTGGAGGGAGAATTGGATTCATACCTTTCCCGAGGGTATTAGCACCATGTGAAATGCAAACAGCTTCATCCAGGAATTGAACTCTGGTTGATGAGTGCATTGGACAATGAGTTTTACCCTAAAAATGCATGTTTATGAATTTTAAAAAGATGAGTACAAAGGTCAAAAAACCCAAACAATGCAAATTATCAAACCGCATCTCAAAAATTCAGACAAATGATTTCTGCTTGATCTAAGAAGAAACAGTGACTAAATTTTCCTTTGGCATAAATAAATGATATATTATATATATATATATATATATATATATATAAATTTTTATTTATTTTTTTTTTTTTTATTACTGTGGGGAATTTCTAAATGGTGGAAATAGTTTTGCTTGTATAAACTTGGTTGGAGAAATTCTTAACACTCAATTAATTCTGTGAATAATTTTGGTCTATTTGCTTGAAGAAACAGTTTGCAAATGGTCTCATATTTAACACACCAAAAAGCTATTTTTCTTTTAAGAATATGATCTCTTATTGTTATGCTTGTTATATATATATATATATATATATATATATATATATATATATATATATGATGATGATGGCAGCAAACTCGTGTTCAAGTATTGCCATTGCTTGATATATATATATATTATATATATATATATATCAAGCAATGGCAATACTTGAACACGAGTTTGCTGCCATCATCATCATCATCATCATATATATATATATATATATATAATATATATATATATAAATCTTTTTTTTTTTTTTTTTTTTTTTTTTTTTTTTTTTAAATACATATACACACACATATACAACCCCTCAGCACAAGCAGAATGTGACACAAGGTCAATTTCTTTAGCAGAGTTTAACAGGGTTGAATTCAGAGTTTTCATTCTCCTAGACTGATTGCCTTACTGGGGTTAAAAAGCCCAGCCTGCCTATTTTCATTTAAGACTCATCTATATACAGTGATGCAGATAGCTTTTTAATTCAGTGTGTCCTGGGATGTACATATTTTGCTTTGAATGAGTCCCCGGTAAAAATTATGGGTCTCAACTAAAGTTTCATTGATTGTAGGGGTTTTATTTATGATCTGGGGAAACGACTAAAGCCGCCTACCTTGTAACCCATCTTGAGTAATTTGTTTCTAAGAAACTATTGACTATATATATATATATTATATATATATATATATATATATATATATAATGTCACCCACAGACACGTGTTTCAGCATTTCACACCTCTTCAGTGTGGCTAGACACAACTATCTTTGGCTAGGGTCGAACTCAGACTGACTGTTTGGCAGTCCCAACTAAAGCTGCCTAACTCCTACCCTATAACCTATCCTGTGTAATCTTGTTCTAAGAAAATATTGAAATGTATTTACAGTTAGCTTGAAATGGTAAGGGAAGAAAAAAGAAAAACACTGGGACGCATGGATACGATCTTACTGTGTCCTTTTAGATTTTTCTGGATCTATCTCTATCTCTCTCTCTCTCTCCCTCTCTCTCCATATATATTTAATTTCCAGTTAGCTTGAAATGAAGAGGGAAGAAAAAGAAAATCCCTTGGAAGCATCGATATTTTACTGCATCCCTTTAGATTTTATAAATGTGTGTGTGTGTGTGTGTGTATATATATATATATATATATACACACACACACACAACCTTTTATTATATATTGAGCTCTCTAGGGATTTATAAAAATCCTTGTATTTGCACCTACTAAAAACATGCAATAATTATACAGTGAGATTTTGAAAATCCTGTGTAGAATCATCCCATACCAGTTTTGGATACCTTACACACACACACACACACATATATATATATATATATAATATATAAACAAACTATAGCCTGGGATAGTCACCACTTCACCTTTCACTGGAATGGTGCGCCAAATTGCAGTAGTATTAGGAGAGTGCTCGATATAAAGAATAGAGCTATTATATAATATAATAAAATAAATATATAAAGGTATGACATATCTATTTATTTGATGGCAATAGAACAGTCACAACCTTAGGTTTCATACATGCAAAATCCCGTGTAGAATCATCCCATACTACCATTTTTGGATACCTTACACATTTATTTTATTATATATATAATAATTTACTGTGTATACAAAATTTTAAAATTGCATTTACAAGCAGATTCATTTCTTGAAAAAGCTCTTTTTATTTTTCGTTTATGACTCTTCAAAAAAATTATGTAAAATTTCATAAGATGAACTGACAGAAAGACTAACACGAAGGAGAGGACAAAATAAACGAATCGAGAGAAAAAGAAGAAAGAAAAAAAAAACAATGTGGTTTGCTATATTTATAAGAGTGTTCAATATTGATGATAGCGCATATGTATATCTAAGTTTGAAATAGCTATTCAGACATGTATGTGTGTGTGTGTATATATATACACACATAAAAAAAGAAAATGACTCTCCAGGAAAAGAAAGAAAAAGGAAAAACAAATGAGACACACTACAGAAAATGACTCTGTCGGAAAAAATAAAACCGAGAGTCGTAATACAATAGATATTGAAAAAGTGCTCAATATGTTCAGGTGGTTTGAGAACTGAATAAGTAACAGGAGCTGATTACCTGGCTTTCATTGAAAAGGATCTTCAGAAAGTTGTTGGTTGTTTGGTTTAGTTATTTTGTTTTATGGGCATATCAACCCTTTTTGGGTTATTTAATGCCAAATCAAGTCATTTTTTGTTTGTTTGGTTATTTTACGGCATATCAACTCTTTTCAGGTCATTTAATGTCAAATCAAGTCATTTTGAATACCCAGGTAAAGGTGTATGATGTTGAAAAACCTGGAACACTTGATCTTGGGATAACATTACTGACGATGTGGCCAGGTGCACCTTTAAGTTGTATTCCTTAATTTACATTTATTTACCTCATACCCCACTTGTATGGGTTGGACACAAGGTCTCGTTTTTATGTGGGACCACCCATAAACCAAGATTCATGGGTGGGCAGGTGGAAAAAATTGCGTTGAGCCCTTCGGCATTACCCTCAAGGGGGGTGCCTCAAGCGCTGGGCAATAAACACAGCCCTGCCCCTTTAAATCAAGGGGGCAGGTATTGCCTGGGGGAATATCCCCCTGGGATCGATGCTCTTGTAAAAGATCCAGGGCCGAAGCCACTGGACCCCCATTCCTTGATACATTCTGATAAACCAAGGATTCAAGGACTTTATTTAACCTAATATTTCAGGTGGCATCCACCCTTTGTCAAAGGCTGCTATAGCCTGACTCGGGTTAAATAAAGATTAAAAACACCACAGTATTCATCACTTTGAATTCTGGTTTTTATTCCTTATCTTATATTTTTCCATGCTTCTAGTACAATCAAAAAAGTTTTGCAACATCAGTCACACAAATCTATCAACAAGCATATGTGGACTACCTAACAACATCATATATATATATATATATATATATATAATATATATATATAATGATGTTGTTAGGGAGTCCACAAGCATATGATGCTTAAGGATAGAACCCTACAGCTACACAAAAAACATAAATATGAATTCACAATGAACAGGGTTTCCTAACTTCTAGGCATAAAATAACCCTAGATGGGTTGACATGCTGTTAAAGTCAATCAATTGGAGGGGTTGGTAAATGCTTATAATGAATGCAATTCCCTAACTTCTAGGCATAAAATAACCCTAGATGGGTTGACATGCTGTTAAAGTCAATCAATTGGAGGGGTTGGTAAATGCTTATAATGAATGCAATTCCCTAACTTCTAGGCATAAAATAACCCTAGATGGGTTGACATGCTGTTAAAGTCAATCAATTGGAGGGGTTGGTAAATGCTTATAATGAATGCAATTCCCTAACTTCTAGGCATAAAATAACCCTAGATGGGTTGACATGCTGTTAAAGTCAATCAATTGGAGGGGTTGGTAAATGCTTATAATGAATGCAATTCCCTAACTTCTAGGCATAAAATAACCCTAGATGGGTTGACATGCTGTTAAAGTCAATCAATTGAGGGGTTTGTAAATGCTTATAATGAATGCAATTCCCTAACTTCTAGGCATAAAATAACCCTAGATGGGTTGACATGCTGTTAAAGTCAATCAATTTGAGGGGTTTTGTAAATACTTATAATGAATGCAATTCCCTAACTTCTAGGCATAAAATAACCCTAGATGGGTTGACATGCTGTTAAAGTCAATCAATTGGAGGGGTTGGTAAATGCTTATAATGAATGCAATTCCCTAACTTCTAGGCATAAAATAACCCTAGATGGGTTGACATGCTGTTAAAGTCAATCAATTGGAGGGGTTGGTAAATGCTTATAATGAATGCAATTCCCTAACTTCTAGGCATAAAATAACCCTAGATGGGTTGACATGCTGTTAAAGTCAATCAATTGAAGGGGTTTGTAAATACTTATAATGAATGCAATTCCCTAACTTCTAGGCATAAAATAACCCTAGATGGGTTGACATGCTGTTAAAGTCAATCAATTGGAGGGGTTGGTAAATGCTTATAATGAATGCAATTCCCTAACTTCTAGGCATAAAATAACCCTAGATGGGTTGACATGCTGTTAAAGTCAATCAATTGAAGGGTTTGTAAATACTTATAATGAATGCAATTCCCTAACTTCTAGGCATAAAATAACCCTAGATGGGTTGACATGCTGTTAAAGTCAATCAATTGGAGGGGTTTGTAAATGCTTATAATGAATGCAATTCCCTAACTTCTAGCATAAAATAACCCTAGATGGGTTGACATGCTGTTAAAGTCAATCAATTGGAGGGGTTGGTAAATACTTATAATGAATGCAATTCCCTAACTTCTAGGCATAAAATAACCCTAGATGGGTTGACATGCTGTTAAAGTCAATCAATTGGAGGGGTTGGTAAATACTTATAATGAATGCAATTCCCTAACTTCTAGGCATAAAATAATCCTAGATGGGTTGACATGCTGTTAAAGTCAATCAAATTGGAGGGGTTGGTACTTTCTCTTTCTGTGAGCCTTAATTCAGTTTGTAAACATCGTATTGTTTTTCATTATACTTCATTGATAATATAATATATATATATAATATATATATTATATATTATATATAACTTTCCCTTACCGCATCTAATTTCACCACAACTACAACTTTCTCTTCTTATAAACTACAAATATCGTATTTGTTTTGGTAATATTTAGTAACTGATGAAGTTCTATTTCACGTGACACTTTTTCAAGGTCATTATTTTTTGTCCATTTTCCTTTTACCTTACCTTATTATATAAATATATTATTATTGAAGTGCTATCATCATGCATGGTGGAAAGAGAAAAAAATAATAAGGGTAACATGGTGTGGTGGGTTTGTTACTGCCTGTAATTTTATTTCTTGATATTTCAAGATTAAATCAGAAATCCCCTTGCATGAAGGACACTGGACGGAAAGTAGTTGTCTTGTTTATGGCATTTTAGTTATAGATATATATATATATATAGTATCTTAATTATAAATGGAGGATTGTGGGTTTTGTCTATGCTGTAACCACGAAACTATATTACTATATCAAGTCAGCAATTCCTTTAGTTAATTTACCACATCATCTATTCTCCAATGATTTTATTATTTATTTTGAACCGCAATTTATTAGTAAATTGTTTACATCATTAAGACTGTTGACCATATCTACTACTAATAACATGCAGTTTTGTATTTATATATAGTACAACAAAATAGGCGGATTTACAGGGTGAATGGGAGAGGCTTAATTTTGCATATTGATTTCTAAAAATTTTGATTTTAATAAATATATGCTTAGATTATATTGATTTCTATTTTTTTTGGGTTTTTATCTTATTTTGAATATGACAAAAATCTCTTCCTGCCAATAAATCTTAAAAAGAAAATTCCCTTAACAAGAAGAAAAATTAACTGTAAATATTCTTTATTTACTTCTATTTTAAAATAAAAAACTAGTTTAAATTAGGAAATTTTACCAATGAACGACGGGAGTAACCGGATGGAAATTGATTGGATACGTTGTTATTTTCAAAGTTGTTCTATTTTTCAGATACATAATACGTCATTAATCATAACCTCCTACTGTTTTCGCAAATCTTTTATTTTGCATTTCTTGATTTGCGTATCAGTTTTAAATTAAGCCTTTGTCGTAATTTATCTTATATATTAAGATATGAACTTTATTGATATTTCTGAAACTTAAATACTTGCATACCGCGAGGTTGCATATAATTGCTAGTATAGTATGAATCGTTGGTGTATGTGTGATTTATTGTGTCAGAATATGATTCACACACGTCTTCCCATTTTGTCGCCTAATACTACAGAATATTTCTCGAAAGCTTGATAAGCACATTTTCGGCACTTTATGAAAAAAAACAATTTTGTAGTTTATTTTTATTTTTTATTTTTTTTTTTTATGTTGTTGAAAGTATTAAGTAACTTCTATACTAAAAAATACTTAGAAAATATTTTTCTTCTTACTCTTTGGATTAAAGAACCCCCCCCCCTCTTCCCCAGCCCCTGCACAGTGCTAACAGTATTCGGCTTTGTATTTTGCATTTTGATATGTTCTTATTACTCTCTGGCTATATTCCAAAATGCTTCAAATCATTTTATGATAATTGTTCAATGTGTTGTGCTCAGCAGATAGACTGGCATTTTCCAGGATTTTAAGAAAAATTAGAAAAGCCTTTTTTTTTTTTTTTCTAAGCGAAAAATAATGCACCATAGCAGGTGCAAGTATTGTCAGTTTTATGAATGATAATAGTATAATCTAGAATTATATATATTATATTAGTATACTTAGTGAGAGAGAAATAAAGGAAGGAAGTATTATAATGGATAAAATAGGAATATTTTGAATTAAAAAAATTAAAAAGATACTTACGATCATGTAGTTTCGATCAGGAGTTGTACTTGTTTTTGGTTTTATTTAAGAAATAAGATTGGAATAATGTACACATGGAATAACAGCTATCTGACCGGGAAAACTCGTTAGTTGAATAAGTTAATTATAAAATCAATTTTTATCCATTCAATTACTTTCTTTTCCTTTATTTGTCTACTTTCAAAGAAGGTAGCGTAAGAGCGATTCATTTTCATTTCTACATAAATATTATTACACAATGAAAATGGAAGTGAGTCCGAGGTATGTTGAAAGAAAAATAAACAAAGGAAAGAAAAAGAAAATTGCTTGAATGGATAAAAATGGATTTTATTTGTTTATCTTTTGGACATAAGGATGTTTGTTTGGCCCAGAAGTGTTATATATACACATGCCGTCTATCTATTATTATAATAATACATATGAAACTAACAAATGCTCTCTTCTAGTGTACGTAAGAATAAACGGCCTTCGCTTCAGAGAATTGTTTGCTGTTGAAATTAAAGCGGTGAAGAAATAATACAGAGAATGCTCTGTATTTGACCAGCTTTAATTTTGTTAACAATTTATTATTGGTCTTTTTTTTTCCCCCACATTTGCTTCTCTCTGTGAGTTTGTTTATTATCTCGACTCCCGAGGCCCTCAGTTGGCTGGTGGCGTTAGAAGTGCACGCAAACGTGCACCCCTTCAGGAGGGGGTAAGACTCCTCAAGTATAGGCCGAACCTGTTGGCCATGGCATAAGCCTCAGATGCTGGATATTGGCGTGCCGCGTTTAAATATTGTCACCGCTCTTGATACTGGTTAGGGTTTCCGAGTTGGCAAATAGGAAATTCCTTTATTGTGAGTAAGGTATTTTGTCCAATTATAGGCCAATGGTACGCCAACTCCCTTAGTGGGGCATGTAAAGAGGGCAATAAGACGTTTATATGATATATATATATATATATATATTATATCTGTAATTTAAACGTGCGTACATATATAAGTCATCTGAATGGTGTATATATATATTTATTATTATTATATATATATATATACTAATGTATAATAATATATTTTTAAACTGCGTACATAATATACAAGTCATCTGATGTGTATATATATAAAATATAATATATATATATATTTAACTGCGTACATCTATTAAAAGTCTGCATGATTGTATATATATATTATATATATATATATAAATATATATTATTTTAACTGCGTTACATATATCAAGTCATCTGATGTGTATATATATATATATATATATTATATATATATATTTAACTGCGTACATAATATAGAAGTCATCTGATGGTATATTGATTATATATATATATATATATATATATAGTATATTATATATATTTTTAACTGTGTGTACATGTATAAGTATAGTAGAAGGCATTCAATATATTTATTATGCAGCACACATAGTACCACACACTATATATATATAAGGAATATATACTTCTTTTCAGTGTGTACATAAATAGTCTCTTTTTGAGATTTTAGATGATATATAAATATTATATAAAATGTGTATGACTAAAACAATTATATAAGATAGATTAGAGCATTATATATAATAATTATATAATATATATACTTTGATATACACACACAGCCTATTATATTGATATTATATTCATTATGTGTGTACATATATCTAAAGTAATTTTAGATATATGTTCTCAATGCTTGAAAGAATATATATACTAGTATAATTAGTTTTCTGCACTAGCATGTAATTATATACAAGTCCATATTTTAATATATATGATTATAATTAGCCATTGTATTTTAGATATATATCTCACGTTAAAAGAAATTTATAGTATATATAGGTCATGACTTATAATATGTACAAACTTAAAAGAATATTATAATTAAATATATATATATATATATTATTATATATGATGATATTATATATTTGCTATCTTATTGCATCTTTATTGGCCTATCAATCCACCTATCAAACTCCAAACTTTGCCTTCTCAGTATCTCTGCTTCCACTCAATAGGTGCCTAACGCTCTTTTTTATCGCTCCTTACCTGTCCTTCTGCGAGTCACCTGATCTATCCACACAAGAAAATTGCTTTCACAAAACTAAAGAGTCTTTAATAAAAGGTCCTTCCCAATGGGGCCACCTGTTGATGTTAAGGATAGAACCAGGTGAATGAGCAGTTCATGATTGCAATACTCGACTCTGGCCCTATCTTGGGCTAGACGATGGTCGGAGAGGCTCCTGCGATAAATCAGCTGGTCACTTCAAGCCCTAGCACTATATAATTTTCCCACCCTATTGGCCCCTTATGCAAGCCCAACGCTCTTTTTATCACCATGGGTGCTAGAAGGCGGTGAACTGAGGATCTACAATGCCTGGGAATGACGTTATAACTCTATCTGATGGTGAGGTTCCAGTTTTGGAGGTTTGGGGAATGTGGAGCACCCCTTATGCACCATTGCTCGCCTTGTGCACTCTGACCCGGAGCTGGTGGAGTTAGACGCCTAGTTAGGGTCTCGCATCTATGTTTTAAAATTAGAAAAGCCAGTGAGTTATAATACTAAACATGTGTGTATCCATTAAGAATGATTTATTATCAAAAACTTTAATCAGCATAAATGAACCACTGAAGGTTGGATATATGGCCATAAAACAAACATACATAAACAAAGACCAAAAAAACCTTATTCTCCCAGCGCCAAGCACTTGTCAAACATCCTACCTCCCACCGCCCCCCTCGATGAATTGGACGCTGTTGTTCTCTTCTTCTGTAGTTAAACTGACATCTTATTTAATTGCAAAGACAAAGCAGGGAAAAATCGTATTCGTTTTTATATTTTTATTATGTCATTGGTAGAGTCAATGGATAGGAATGTTTGGTCAACAAGGACTGGCTACTGTGGAAAAGATCCCTAAGAGGATTGAGGATAATGGTGTACTGGTCACTTTCCTTTACTAGAGCCAATTTGTAATCTCATTCTTTTAAACTTTTTAATACCTTTTAAGACTTAAAAGAAACCATAAATATAATACACAAACAAAATGCAAAATTATTGGAATAACTTCCAACAACAAACTACATGAAATAGTGGCACAATAGGAAAACTTCAAATAGAATTCAACCAAAATATCCAGAAAAGAAGAAGTAATATTATCAGACTAAGAATAAGACACTCATAATTACCATTCATACTCCCTCAAAAAGAAGCAGCCATATTGCAAACCACATGCAAAAACCCTACACAATAAACACATATTAACAGAAATGTAAGCGACCTAAAACAAATACGAAAAAAATACTATACCAAAACAACAATCTAAAACAGATTTCTACGCCAAATAAATCAGAAAATATTTGGATACATAAAAGGAAGGCAACATCTACAACAAAATCTAAAAATTTCCAAAAAAAATGAAAAAACACCAAAAATATTATNGTGTGCAAACCGTTTCGGGCCAATTCTCTTGACGGTTTAAAAAGCAACACTCGCCCATCCTCAACTAATATAATAGCTTCTGTTAGTAACGGTCTTTTTTCCCCCGTCTAATTTTTGTTTGATGACCGACCCACGTGCGTTGATACAATATTAATGCAAACGATAGATCCTCATATTAGTTGAGATGGGCCGGGTATTGCGTGTGTTGCTTTGTTTTTTTTTTTAAACCGTCAAGAGAATTGGCCCCGACGAAACGGTTTGCACACTTTCTCTTCTGATGAGCCTATTTCAGTTGTAAACATCGTTTTTTTTCATTATATCTTATTCATACTTCGGATTAATTTCCAATTTTATTTCATATACACACACATATATATTAATATATATAATATATATATATATATATTGTGTGTTGTAACGTGTGTGTGTGTGGAGAAAAAGTAGACAAACATGGGATGTTATGGAAACTGGATGTTTATTTTTCGACGATGCAACGTTTCCGGTGTCATTTAGACCTTCTTCTTCAACCTCAAATATAGTTCTTGCTTCATGAAGGACATTTTAAAAATGTTGAAACAGTAGGGCAGGGCGGGTAGTGGATTTTTCTTCACCCTAGATGGATGTTATTATGGTGATGCAGGGTATGTGGTCAAGATGAATGAGTATGTGTGTTTTAAAAAAAAAACAAAAACAAACTCACACATAAAAATATATATAAAAGACAATTAAAACAGTCATATTACACATTCATCTTGACCCATCCCCTCTAGAGAGAGAGAGAGAGGGAGGGTAGAGAAGAAGAGGGGGTAAAGAGAGAGGGGGGGTTAAAGAGAGAGAAAAGAAGAGGGAGGAGGAGAGAGAAGAGGAAAGAAGAGAGAGAAAAGAATAGGAGAGGAGCTAGAAGGAGGAGGAGAGAGAGAATAAGAGAGAGAGGAAAGAAGAAAGAAGAGGAGGACGAGAGAAAGAGAGAGGAAGGAGAGAGAAAGAGAGAGGAGAGAGAGAGAGAGAGAAAGAAGAGAGAGGAGAAAGAGAGAGAGTGAGAAGAAAGAGAGAGGGAGAAAGAACGAGAGAGGAGAAAGAGAGAGAAGACACGAAGGAGAGGAAAGAGGAGAGAAGAGAGAGAAGAAGAGAGGAGAAGAGAGGAGAAGAGACAGGAGAAAGAGAAAGAGAGAGAGAGGAGAGAGAAAGAAAGAAGAGAGAAGGAGGAGGAGACAGAGAAAAGAGAGGAAGGAGGAGGAAGAGAGGAGAAAGAGAGAGAGGAGAGAAGAAGAAGGAGAGGAAGGAGGGAGAAAAGAGAGATAGAGGAGGAGGAGGAAAAGATGAGAGGAGAGAGAAAGATGAGAGGAGGACAGAGAGCAGAGGAGAGGAGAGAGCAGAGAGAGAGAAAGAGAGAGGAAGAGAGAAGAAAGAAGAGGAGGAAGAGAGAGAAAAGAGACGAAGGGAAAGAGAGAGAGAAAGAGAAAGAGAGAGAGGAGGGAGGAGAGAGAGAGAGAAGGGAGAGAGAGAAGGAGAGAGGAGGAGAGAGAAGAGAAGAGACGAGAGAAGAGAGAGGAGAGAGAGAAGAGAGAGGAGAGAGGAGAAGAGAAGAAGAGAGAGAAAGAGAGAGGAGAGAGAGAAGAGAGAGGAGGAGAGAGAAGAGAGAGGAGAGAGAGAAGAGAGAGGAGAGAGAGAAGACGAGAGGAGAGAGAGAGAAGAGAGAGGGAAGAGAGAGAGAAGAGAGAGGAGATGAGAGAGAGAGAGAGAGAGGGAGAAAGAGAAGAGAGAGAGAGCGAGAGAGAAGAAAAGAGAGAGAGAGAGAAAGAGAGAGAGAAGAGAGAGGGAGAGAAGGAGAGAAAGAGAGAAGGAGAGAGGAGAGAAAGAGAGAGGAGAAGAAAGAAGAGAGGAGAGAGAAAGAGAGAGAGAGAGAAAAGAGAGAGAAAGAGAAAGAGCAGGAGAGAGAGAGAAAGAGAGAGGGCGAGAAGGAGAGAAGAAAGAGAGACGAAGGAAGAGAAAGAAGAGGAGAGAGAAAGATGAGAAGGAAGAGGAAAGAGAGAGGAGAGAGAAAGAGAGAGGAGAGAGAAAGAGAGAGAGAGAAAAGAGAGAGGAGGAGAAAAAGAGAAGAGGAGAGAGAGAAAGAGAAAGGAAAGAGAAAGAGAAAGGAGAGAGAAGAGAAAGAGAGAGAAAGGAGAGAGAAGAAGAAAAGAGAGAGAAAGAGAAAAGGAGAGAGAAAGAGAAAGCGAGAGAGAAAGAGAGAGAATGACACAAACCATAATCCCCAATATAAAAGCGAGAGAGGGGAGACGGAGAGAGAATGACACTAACCAATATAAAAGCACAAGTGCAGATACACATCTAAATAATAATCCTCTTCATTTTTTATGGGTATTATGCAAGTACCAAATAATAAACATTTTTTTGGGGGGGTTTGATAGTGATATAAACCCAGTTCAGAAAATGATGAGAAGAATCACATTAGCCTGATACAATAAGAATGGTTCAACACAATGGAAGTGTGGTAGAGAGAGAGAGAAAAAAAATAATAATCGAATAACCATAGCAACCAGACAAGCAGTCGATGAGAAGATGCCTGATCTATTTTCCAAGTCCATCTGGTGCCAGAGATATCAGCGGGGTGTGCGGTGGGGTACGGGTGGGGGTGGGGTGGTTGACAGAAATAATAAACTGATCTAAAAAGGATCATTGGAACGACTGATTTATAAGTCGAATAAAGAAGAAAAAAACAAATTAAAAAAAACAAAAAAAACAATTTGCACAAGTTGATATTCCAACACATAAAATTAAAGTACACATGTGCCATCGTGATTAGTACACACACACACACACACGACTAAAGCACAAAATGTTATAAAAAAAAAAAAAAAGTACCATAGGCACAGCTCATTATTGTCGGATTTAAAAAGGAAGAGAAAAAAATTTACACAAGTTAATATCCAACACACAAAAGTAAAGTACACATATCAGCCACAAATATGTCATAAAAAAGGGATCTTAGGAATAGCTCATTATTGTCGGAATTAAAAAGAAAGGATTAAAAAATTTAGACAAGTTAATATTCCAGCACACAAAATTAAAGTACACGTATGCGCCATCGGGATTAGTACACACACACGACTAAAGTACACAAATGTTATAGGGATCAAATATGTCATAAAAAAGGATCATAGGAACAGCTCATTGTTTAAATTAAAAAGGAAAAAAAAAAAATTACACAGGTTGATATTCCAACACACAAAATTAATCCGGATAAGTACATACTCCATGGTTAAAGTACACAGTAGTGGTACTATTTAAGCTATCTCCTGAAGAATCAAGGGGCTGTTGGACTATTGTGATTATATATATATATATATATATATATATATATATATATATATATATATATATATATATAGATATATAGATATATATATATATATTTTACCAACCCCTCCGCACGAGCAGGATGCGACACAAGGCCAATTACTTAAGCGGAGTTTCCTTCTTAGACCGGTTGCCTAATCAAGGTTAAAGAGCCCAGTCTGC
The DNA here is from genome assembly GCA_023376005.1 of Doryteuthis pealeii. NCBI lineage: Eukaryota > Metazoa > Mollusca > Cephalopoda > Myopsida > Loliginidae > Doryteuthis > Doryteuthis pealeii. The sequence continues at coordinate 254,545 of JALAJA010000078.1, forward strand.
CCTACTATTTATCCATAGCTGGAGGGAGAGTAGAATTCATACCTTTCCCAAGGGTATTAGCGCTAAGTGAAATGCAGTTACCACATCCAGGACAGGGCGACAAGTCCATTTCCCATGACTTTAACCATTATACCACGCGCTTCCTACTTTATTATTGTGATATATAAGGTGTCCTGCAATACACCACCTAAATTTTATAGACTAGACGAGGTCATGTGTTCTATTCCTTGGCCAATCAACTAGCTATAATGCATGGCTGATTGATTACTTAAACACTGATACTTTGCATAGTCCATTTACAATCATTGACAAAGGAATTTACAATACTAAGGAGAACCAAAGGATTACCAAGGATTTCCGCTAGACAAATCAGCCTAACCTACATATGGGAACCTCAGCTCAGTGTAATGGTTAACGAGGGTGTTGAACATAATTTTCTTTGGACTATTTTGATATATAAGGTGTCCTGCAATACACCACCTAAATTTATAGACAAGGCGGGGTCATGTCATCTATTCCTTCGCCAATCAACAGCCATAATGCGTGACTGATTCACTACTTAAACACTCATACTTTCCATTGTTCATTTGCAATCATTGACGAAGGAACTTACAATACTAAAGAGAACCAAAGGATTCTTTATCAAGGATTTCCACTGGACAAGCGCTTATGCTTAAAGCCTAAAGGATGGCCCATAAAATTGTAACAGGGGCTCATACCTTTCCCAAGAGTATTAGTCATAAAGAGAACAATAGTGCAACTGGAGTTTGAACTCACTCACTACAATGTTGCACTCCAGCACGTTAGCCACTATGCCACACCCATCCCCTACACCGTCAGGATTTTAAGATTAAAAAAAAAAATTCTAATAAGGAAAGAGGGATAATTAAGTAGCTCATTAGCAGGGGGGGGTAGATGAACTTGAAATTCCCCACGCCCCCAAGACAAGGGGGGGGCGCTAGATCAAAGGCAAAATTAAAGGGGAAGCAAATGCAAAGGGGAAGGGGAGTGGGTAAGGATAGAAATTATCATTGCAGTAAAATCAAAGAAAAACTGAAAAAATTCAAATATGAAAAGAGTTTGTGGGAAGAGGAGGAGGAGTATCAAAAGAGGGGATTAAAAGTGGAGAAAACTGTATGGGGAAAAAGTGTGTGTGGGGAATGCAATTGGTTTAATCACATACAGCCTGATCATGAGTTCAATCCTCTTGGACAACAGAGTAAAAATGAATTGTCCAATGCATTTTATAGTAAAAACTCATTGTCCAATTTTTCATGGTAAAAACTCATTGTCCAATGCATTTTCATGGTAAAAAAAAATCATTGTCCAATACATTTTCATGGTAAAAAATCATCATTGTCCAATGCATTTTCATGGTAAAAAAATCATTGTCCAATACATTTTCATAGTTAAAAACCATTGTCCAATACATTCTTATAGTAAAAACCATTGTCCAATACATTCTTATAGTAAAAACCATTGTCCAATACATTCTTATAGTAAAAACTAATGAATTTTCGTCCTTTTGGACAACATACATTTTGTGGCCTTGTGCCAGACTAGATTAATTTTAATAAATAATCTGGAAAAATCCAGTTAGAAATTTGCTTTAATCCAAATTGGATATTTCAATTTCTTTGATATCCAGACTCTTATCCAAAGTTCTATTCCAAGAGAATTCCATGGAAAAGTGTCTTGATATAATCCAATCTGGCATTTTCTGTTTCCTAAGAGATGAAAAGAAGCTTGGTCCGGAGGGGGAGGGTTTAGCTGGGGGGGGGGGTTAGGGGAATGTGGCAGAAAAACAAGCTTATCTGGTCAGTTTACAACTCCACCCAGAAGATCATCTCCATTTACATCAAAATAATTCTAAGTGATAAAAACACTATTTTCAAGTAATACAGCTTACACCCACCTATCTCTGTGTGTAAATATAATATAATATATATATATATATATGGTGTTGATTGGGAGTCTCCATATGCATCTAGTGAGTATATATATATATATATATATATATATATATATATAGTTTTTTTCCGTAGTTAGGGTCTTTCCATGTGTGGTTTAACCAAGCTGATGTAGGTAGACCATAAGGAGAGCTCAATGTGCCTAATACCAGTGAGTAAAAGGACAGAGCAAGATATTTAGTAAATGAAGAAAAACTCTAAACTTGCTTCATTACAATAATTTATTTCAACCGTATTAATACGGCATCTTCAGGTAATCACAAGAACATGACTCTTGTCATGTTCTTGTGATTACCTGAAGATGCCGTATTAATACGGTTGAAATAAATTATTGTAATGAAGCAAGTTTAGAGTTTTTCTTCATTTACTAAATATATAATATATATATATATATATATATATATATATATATATATATATGAGATATATTTTTGTATCTGTATCCGCCTTTTGGAAGTCCATATATCAGGTTTGTGCATTAGTGTGAAGTATTAAAGTGCTATATTATAATAACTAGCAAATATATGCACCCTCCGAGTGCAAGTATTTAAGTTTTAATGTAATAAAACATTGTATTAAATCAGAAAGGCTAATGAAACTAAATAAGAATGCAGATAAAAAGAGTTGAAACAGAGGGAGTATAATAAAAAATAGAACAACTGAAACTTACTCTTCCATCACTCTCGTCTTTCATTGTTATTTTTTCTAATTTAAGTATTTAGTTAAAAGAGTAAGTAAATAATAAAATGACAGTTATTTTATCTTGTTAATGGATTTCATTTAAGATTCATTGAAGAGATTTTTGCTTATATTCATTAAAATAAAACCAAACAGTTAGAAATCAATAATACTAAGCACATATTTATTAAATTCGATTTTTTAATATTAATATGCAAATTAGCCTTCCCGTTCACACTGTAAACCACTATTTTGTTGTATATATAAATATAATAGCATGTTGTCAGTATGTAGACATAGTTAACAGTATTAATAATGTAAAATAATTTTATTAATAATTGAGGTTTAAATAAAAATAAAATCATGGAGAATGTGATGTCAATAACTAAGGGAATTGTGACTTGAGTAAGAATATAGTTTCGGTTACAGACAAAAAAACACACAATCTCCATTATAATAAGATGTAGTTATAATATATTCATCTGGGAATAAATATCAGAAAACTCGGTTGTTTTGAGTTCCTTTTATTTAGTAGCAGTGGTGAATTTTCGGGATTATGATGAACTCCCTTCTTCAGTCCACGGTCTTGAAGAAGGGAGTTCATTATAATCCCGAAAATTCACCACTGCTACTAAATAGTGTGAAGCATTAAAGTGCTATATTATAATAACTAGCAAATATATGCACCCTCCGTAGGGTGCAAGTATTTAAGTTTTAATGCAATAAAAATATCATATCAAATTAGAAAGGCTAATGAAACTGAATAAGAATGCAAATAAAAAGATTTGGAACAGAGAGGGTATGATTGAAAAATAGAACAACTTTGAAACTAACTCTTCCATCATTTACCATTACCCCGTCTTTCATTGGTAAATTTTCCTAATTCAACTATTTAGTTAAAATAGGAAGTAAAGAATGATATTACAGTTATTTCTTATTTTTAATGAATTTCTTTTAAGATTTATCCCGAGATTTTTGCTCATATTCAATAAGATAAAATCAAACAATTAGAAATCTATAATACTAAGCATACATTTATTAAAATCAAACTTTTAAGATCAATATGCAAATTAGCCTTCCCTTCACACTGTAAACTGCTATTTTGTTGTATATATAAATACAATTGCATGTTAATAGTTTGTAGATATGGTCAACAGTCTTAATGATGTAAAATAATTTTATTAATAATTGAAGTTTAAATTAAAAATAAAATCATGGAGAATGTGGTATAAATAACAAAAGGAATTGTGACTTGAATAGTAATATAGTTTCGGTTACAGACAGACAAACCCACAATCTCCATTATGATAAGATGTAGTTATCATAATATAGCACTTTAATACTTCACACTAATGCCCAAACCTGATATGTGGACTTCCAAAAAGCGGATACAGATACAAAAATTATATATATATATATATATATATATATATATATATATATATACACACACACACACACTAAATATATATATGTGAAGAAAAAGTGGAAGTGAATCCGACTGTATGAAATATGAAAAATTGAAAAAACACAAGTTCATAAACGAGTAATGTTTATTTCGCCTATGCTGCAGTGTTTCGATCTGTTTCAATAGATCTTCAGAGCTTTCGTTAGTTTGAGGAAAAAATAAATGTATCATAGAAAATAAGAAATTTGCGAGACTCTTCTGCTTTGTCTATTTAAAAATTGTTGAATGAAAAGCGAGCGTTCTTGGAATGTTTAAAACGTAAAATGAATGCTGAAACGGTTGCCGTGGATTTTTGAAAAAAGTAAACATACGCTTAACAGATGAATGATTCACTTGGGCTGGGTTGGGCTGGGTTGGGCCGGGTTAGCTCAGTCGGTAGAGCGTTCAGCTAGGAACCACAAGGTTCGATACCGGCCCTCGCCAACTCATCATATGAGTAGCACAGGGACCTGTGCAGTAAAGTAAGGAGCTGATGGTAGGTGTGGCGCTCCACCTCAGATGCTAAAATAATTTCCTAGTCTAGCACTAGTGAAAAGGGGATAGACTTCCTCGCTGTCTGGCTGATACTGACATTAGGCCACCCCGACGACTTTACTTACTACTTTATATATATATATATGTGTGTGTGTGTGTGTGTGTGTGTGTGTGTGTGTGTAAGTAAGTATATAAAATGGAAATAAATCTGACAGTTTAAGGTATAGATAAAGAAAAACAGTAGTATATGTTGTGCTAACAAGTGCCTGTTTTGACACTTATGAAGTTTATAAAACATAATTTAAATGAAATTATTTTAAAAATAAAATAAGAACAATTTTAAAAGGCATTGTATAAACATTATTTTTGTTGAAAGAAAAAATGTGCTCTGAATAATTACGATTGTTTTTATTTTTAAAACAATTTCATTTAAATTACATTTTATAGATTTCATAGAGTCAAAACAGGCACTTGTTAGCACAATATATACTACTGCTTTTCTTTGTATATATATATATATATATATATATATATATATATATATATACACACACACACACACACACACACAAAACAAAACAACAACAATTAAACAGACACACACACACATTTATTTTAACCAATCCTCACAATCCAATATTCTAGACTAACACCTGCGGCACTACCGCCATTCACCATTCTGACACTCCCCATCTAGAGAGAAGAAAATCCACTACCCTATAACATCCCGTGTTTGTCTACCTTTCTCCACACATATGTATGTATATCAGACGGTAGAGCACTTGCCTGGGAATTGCAAGGTTCCTGGTTCAATACCAGTGCTTGCCAATTCAGAACATGAGTAGCACAGGGATCTGTGTAGCAAAGTGAGGAATTGATGGTAGGTGTGGCGCTCCACCTCATATAGTTGTTAGGGCTTAACATGACCAGCCAATTGATAAAATGGGGCCTCTCTGACCACCTGTCTCGCCCAAGTAAGGGCCAAAGTGAAGACTCATAGGACAATCAATTTTGGTAGAGAAAGATCGATATTGCCTGAAGTGTTAATATTTTCAGTCAAAAAAAGACTTGATTTTCACTTAGAAGACAAATCTGGGTAGGAAAGAAAGAAAGAATAAAAATAGTTGGTGAGACAGTAATAAACTGGTGGTTGATCCTTGGCTACAGCCTTCTAGCACCTATATAATAAAAAGGGTTGAGTGTTTGCCATAAGAGGAATTTGAAGAATATAGTTAATGTTGGATTATTTTGAGTATATATATATATATATATATTTACCAACTCCTCCGCACGAGTGTGATGTGACACAAGGTCAATTTCTTAAGCAGAGTTCAACAGGTTTGAATTCAGAGTTTTCCTTCTAGACTGGTTGCCTAATCAAGGTTAAAGAGCCCGGTCTGCCCTACTATTTATCCATAGCTGGAGGGAGAATAGGATTCATACCTTTCCCAAGGGTATTAGCGCTAAGTGAAATGCAATTACCACATCCAGGATTTGAACTCGGGGCGACGAGTCCATTTCCCTTGACTTTAACCATTATACTACGCGCTTCCATACTTATTTTGAGTATATAAGGTGTCCTGGAATACACCACCTAAATTTATAGACTGGGTGAGTTCACGTGGTTTATTCCTTGGCCAATCAACAGCCATAAACCTGACTAGATTAACTACTTAAACACTGATACTTTCCATAGTCCATTTGCAACCATTGACAAGGAATTTACAATACTAAGGAGAAATGGCCAAAGTGGGGTATTGCAAGTCATGAACAGCTCAGCCACCTGGATTCCATCCTTAAGCATCCCGGGTCGCCACCCTCGGCCAACAGGTGGCCCCATTGGAGGAGTCTTAGCCCTCTGCAAAGGTGCAGTCAGTGCATTCTAACACCCCAGTCGACAGGGCAGCCCTACACCCATGCGCTAGCCTAATCAACCTAAGGCCCATGTGCCAGTCTAAGCAAAGCTTAGTAAATAACTCTTGAGTTGAAATTGTGCATGTCTGTTTGATAAAACTTAGCCACATCTTTGTCTCAAATAGTATAAGCAACCTGAGCTATGTGTGTTACCCTAAGCAGTCATGCGTGCGCTGGCCTAAGCAGCCCCAGACCCTTGCACCAGTTTAAGCAGCCCCAGACCCGTGTGCCGACCTGAGCAACTAGAGGCCCGTGTGCAGACCTGAGCAACTAGAGGCCCATGTGCCTGTCTAAGCAAAGCTTAGTAAATGACTTGACTTGAAATTGCGCATGTCTGTTTGATAAAACTTAGCCGCATCTTTGTCGCAACATTTAATGGAATTGGATGGCTTCATTTCAAAAAGATAATTTATTTTTTGTGTAAATTTTAAATGTCACGAACAAATGACTGTATAAATGATGCAACATTTCCAACATTTTAAACTTTCATTTGTCCCCATTGAATCATCTTCATAAATTAATTAAAAACTATTAGAATAATTCAATTCTAATTTCTAAGCAAAAGTATTTAGAAAAAAAACAAAACAAAACAGCAAACGAAAACCTGATTTGGTTTGGTGGATTTTATGGCATATCAACCCTTGTTGGGTTATATAGAATACTAAGTCCAATTACCGTCGAATTGGCAAGACAAGACGGCAAACAGTCGTAACTGAATACGATTCCGAGATACCGTAAAGACTACTGAAAAGTGGCAGGATTTATGGAGCCTCAGAGGGCCCTACAAACCAAGCAGCCAATCAGGACTCAGGGAATGGACTCACCCAAATGCATGGGTGGACTGTTCTGAATTCTCATAAATACCAGTTGTCTTGACACTGGTGCAGTTGGGCTTGGCCAGTCACATTGCTCAAACCAATTGTTGACTGTCTGACTGACTTACTTCAATAGGTTATTTTATGCTGAAGACATTTTGTTCTATTTTTTCTTGAGGAGTATTCAGATGGTTTGGTTGGTTAGATTTTATGGCATGTCAACCCTTGTTGGGTTATTTTATTTGTTTCATTCATTCTTTGGTTGGTTGGTTGTTAGATTTTACTGCATGTCAACCCTTGTTGGGTTATTTTATACAGAAGACGTTTTGTTCTAATTATGCTTAATGGGTATTCAAAATTTTTTTAACACATTTTTTTGGTCATTTCCTATAACTCCAACATAAACAAAGGAGAACCACTCTTGACTGATAAATTATTTATTTATTTATTGAACTACTAGGAAAAAAGAAGTTAGGGTTTAGGGTTAGTTTAATGGGAAAATAAATAATTTATCAGCCAAGAGTGGTTCCCCTTTTTATGTTAGAGTTATAGGAAATAACCTTTTTTCTATATAACCCATAGATGGGACCCTAAAAGGTACTACCACTCCAGGTCAGAGTAGTAGTGATGAGTCTGTTCAATACTTAATATGGTTACCACTTAAGCAATAACAGGTACTGTAAGTAACCTGATTGTATTATAATCTTATTATAATGGAGATTGTGTGTTTTTCTGTCTGTAACCGAAACTTTATTACTAATCGAGTCACAATTAACATAGTTATTTACATCACATTCTTCATGATTTTATTTATATTTAAACCTCAATTATTAATAAAATTGCTTCACCTTTTTATTAGTGTTGTCCATATCTACATACTAATAACATTCAATTGTATTTATATATACAAAAAATAGCGGTTTGCAGTGTGAATGGGAAGGCTAATTTGCATATTGATATTAAAAATGTGATTTTATTAAATATGTGCTTAGTATTATTGATTTCTAACTGTTTGGTTTTATTTTAATGAATATAAGCAAAAATCTCTCCAATGAATCTTAAATGAAATCAGTTAACAAGAAAAAACAAGTGTAATTTTATTCTTTATTTCCTAATTTAACTAAATAGTTAAATAGTAAAATTCAGCAATGAAAGACGGCAGTGATGGAAGAGTAAGTTTCATTTCTATTTTTCTATTATAACCCCACTCTGTTTCAAATCTTTTTATCTGCATTCTTATTAGACTTTCTAATTTAATATGATATTTCATTACATTAAAACTTAAATACTTGCACCCGGAGGGTGCATATATTTGCTAGTAATAATAATGAAATTTATTGTGTACAGTGCTCAGGTGCACCACAACTCATCAAAGTCTCATGTCAAGTACACAGAATAATGTATTAGTGTCAGAAACATTAACAGTTTACAGTAGTAATATATATTTGTGTGGAGAGGGGCATCAGGTATAGTGTCGGTGGACTACAGGAAGCATGGAGGCTTTGAAAGATTCAGTGTTTCGGCAACCTACAACAGACGTGGGCAGCTTATTCCATGCCTCCGCAATTCTGAGCGTGAAGAAATGTTTTTGAAAGTCACGTGAGCAGTGCTGTTTTCTGACTTTGTAGGCATGCCCACGTGTGTTAGAAAGATGGAGATCAAAAAGGTGCTCAAGGTTGCTGTTGTTAAGATGATTAATGAACTTATGGGTGTTTATCAGGTCAGTTGCCAGACACTGAAGTTTCAGTGAATCCATTCCCAGGGCAGTGATATGTTCAGTGTATGGTAGATGTCTGATGGAGGGTATTCGTTTGGTTGCACATCTGTACAGTTTCTAGGAGGTTAATATTCTGAGTAAGATAGGGGTTCCAGACTGGTGATGCAAATTCCAAGTGTGGCCGCACCATAGCTTTTAAATAGATAGCCAGTGAGTGGCTGACAAAGGTCTTGCTGAGTGACACCAGGACACCCTCGGCCTTTTTGACAATGTGTTTCGTCCAATGTAAATCACTTCTGTAACCACTTATAACCATGTTGTAAACGGATCCCCCATGTCTTGACCATTATAAAAACTAGCAAATATATGCACCCTCCGGGTGCAAGTATTTAAGTTTTAATATAATAAAATATCATGTTAAATTAGAAAGGCTAATGAAACTGAATAAGAATTCAGATAAAAATATTTGGAACAGAGGGGTACGATTGAAAAATAGAACAACTTTGAAACTAACCTTCCATCATTTTCCCTTACTCCCGTCTTTCATTGGTAAATTTCTTAATTTAACTATTTTAGTTAAAATAGGAAGTAAAGAATAATATTACAGTTATTTCTTCTTGTTAATGGATTTCTTTTAAGATTTATCCCGAGATTTTTGCTCATATTCATTAATAAAACCAAACAATTAGAAATCAATAATACTAAGCATATATTATTAAAAAATCAAATTTTAATATCAATTGCAAATTAGCCTTCCCATTCACACTGTAAACCACTATTTGGTTGTATATATAAATACAATTACATGTTATTAGTATGTAAATATGGTCAACAGTCTTAATGATGTAAACAATTTTATTAATAATTGAGGTTTAAATAAAAATAAAATCATGGAGAATGTGATGTAAATAACAAAGGGAATTGTGACTTGAATGGTATATAGTTTCGGTTACAGACATACAAACCCACAATCTCCATTATAAAAAGATATCAAAAGTAGGGTTATTGTCCTTGATCTACGAGCCTCTCTTTCAACCAACCAATCACAGGGTGGCAATCTTTACCGGCAAAACCAATAAAAAAAAAAAAAAATGGCAATACTCGCAGAAGTCAAACGAGAATTAACAGCGTCCCTTATATTCATCAGTGAGAATCAGAGAGCCGTAGTTTGGTACTTTGTAATTTATCTACCTCAAGAACTTCAGTTAAGTGGACTGTATTACTGCAGACAAAACCTTCGTTTGCAAGTAATTCAATTATAATTTTCTTTGTATAGATAAAAGGGTATGAAAACACACAATATTTTTAAGATGAATATATTTTTTATATTACTGCTCACCCAAGGGACTCAAAGCAGCATAAATAACACCAGACTTATTGACAAAAAACAGCATTTGAATTCATGGGTAATCGTCTAATGATGGCTAATTTTAAGGTAATTAAAATGATAAATTTAAAAAAAAAAAACACGTAAAAGAGAGCCAGAAATTGCAAGGGCCTGAATGTTGTGTTTTATACACAGTAAAGATAAGGATAACAGTTCGAAATATTATAAAAATATCTAAGGTAGGGTTGTTGTCCTTGATCTACGAGCCTCTCTTTCAACTAACCAATCACTGGCTTGTATTATGTAGCAGCAAAACCAAAGAGAGCAATTCTATCTTTTCTGATCCAGCCATCAGCAAAGTTCGACAAGAATTAACGGCTTCCTTATATTCATCAGTGAGAATCAGAGAGCCATAGTTTTGGTACTTCGATAATTCACCTACCCAAAGAACTTTTCAGTTAAGTGGACTGTATTATATTTATATAATTATCATTCCTGCAGACAAAACCTTCGTTTACAAGTAATTCAATTATAATTTCTTTTGTGTATGATAATACAGGTTGTTTGAAATTCCATGTCGAGTTCATGCGTCTTCTCTTTTTAACTCCTGTCTGCCTAAGACTCATGGCGTAAAACACCATACCACATTATATATATAAGGAGAATAATAATTGATTAGGGTATGTTTGTCTTTTTTTTTTTTTTCATTATTTAATAGAAAACTGCTTAGTCTTTGTTGAGAGTATAGTAACCCATAAGACAACACTGCGTTTCTTTTCAATGTTATAATAATCAATATTGGAGTATTATACACCAAGCTGTTTAAGAACCTAATGAAAAAAATAAATACAGTGTGTGGCAGAAATATTACCAACATTCTAAACCATCACCTATTTGCTGCAAGTGAATTTAGGCAAGTGGTAACGGTAGCTCCATCTAACTAATTTTCTTGATATTTTTTCAATTTTTATACAGGGTGTAGCAAAAATACCTTCGACATTTTAAAAAGTCATCTATGTGGTGTTTCAAGACATTAGCTACATGGAGCTACCATTACCACTTGCCTAAATCCCCACAAATGTATAAAGGAAGGTAATCAGTGATGCACCATAATCATAGCCGATTTCGGGTTTTTCAACATCATATTGGCTATCATTAAATTCACTTGCAACACATAAGTAAGTTTAAAATTGTGGTTCATGGTTCTACTAAACCATGTATGTATATTCTAGAGAGAGAGAATATATGAGAGAGAGAGAGAGAGAGAGAAGAGAGAGAGAATATATGAGAGAGAGAAGAGAGAGAGAGAGAGAATATATGAGAGAGAGAGAGAGAGAATATATGAGAGAGAGAGAGAGAGAATATATGAGAGAGAGAGAGAGAGAGAGAGAGAGAGAGAGAGAGAGAGAGAGAGAGAGAGAGAGAGAGAGAGAGAGAGAGAGAGAGAGAGAGAGAGAGAGAGAGAGAGAGAATATATATGAGAGAGAGAGAGAGAGAATATATGAGAGAGAGAGAGAGAGAATATATATGAGAGAGAGAGAGAGAGAGAGAATATATATGAGAGAGAGAGGAGAGAGAGAGAGAGAGAGAGAGAGAATATATGAGAGAGAGAGAGAGAGAATATATGAGAGAGAGAGAGAGAGAGAGAGAGAGAGAGAGAGAGAGAGAGAGAGAGAGAGAGAGAGAGAGAGAGAGAGAGAGAGAGAGAGAGAGAGAGAGAGAGAGAGAGAGAGAGAGAGAGAGAGAGAGAGAGAGAGAGAGAGAGAGAGAGAGAGAGAGAGAGAGAGAGAGAGAGAGAGAGAGAGAGAGAGAGAGAGAGAGAGAGAGAGATATAGAGAGAGAGAGAGAGAATATAGGGGGAAAAGTGAGAAATATTTGGCTCTCATTGAAAAATGAAATCAATAATTTTCATCACTAATAAATTCTCGATAAATATCAAGTTTGCCTGCCAATAAGTCACAAAAAAAAAGAAAGAAGACCCCCCCCGACTGCACATAATGCACTGCTTATATATAAAGTAGTCAAATTTTTGTAGCTTTTATTATTTGAGTCTGCAATGTCGAGACTCATAGTACAGGGCATTCATGGAGGTGACCTAACAATTACAGGGGGTCAGGTCAGGTCAGGTTACATTTGGATTCATGCCTCAAAATGGAGGGAAAAAACAACAATAATATTAACCAATTTGTATTGACTGACCTGCTTCTTTATTTATTTATTCATTTTAACAGCATTTCAATCTGTATAGAGTTACTTTATACCTAGAGGTTAGGTAATCACGTTCATTATAGGTTAAAATTTACCTTTTGTGGGTAGTTTCTTATGAAGTCTTTCTCACATGGTCCTATCAAATATGCATTATTCTTAAACATATCTATTTGACCCTAACAAGTACTACCACTTCAGATTTGACTAGACCAGGAAGTAATGGTAATGAAGGGTGCTCCATAGGCTCCAGATATCCAGAACTAGAGCCTCACCATCTGATGCAGTATAGTGCAATAACTTTTTGGGAGGGGGGAGTCTTATCCCTCTACAGGGAATACAGTCAGCAACGGGATTCTTTATTTGTTTAAATTTCCTGCTCAAATTCGTTTCTTGAGACTGGTACCATTTCATCTTACCGAAATTTCCCTCCCGTGGATGATGTGGCTAAAATGCTGGATCAATGGTCACGTTTTTCTAAGAATATTTCAAGAATTCCGATCGAAATGTCTTTTTGACATAAAGCGATTCTGGAACCAATATGATGTTGAAAAACCCGAAAATCTGCTATGATAATGATTCTGGAACCAATATGATGTTGAAAAACCCGAAATCTGCTATGATAATGATTCTGGAACCAATATGATGTTGAAAAACCCGAAATCTGCTATGATAATGATGCATCACTGATAACCTTCCTTTATACATTTGTGGGGATTAATAAAAAGTAAAAATAAAATCTTATTATAATGGAGATTGAGTGCTTTTCCGTCTGTAACCGAAACTATATTCCTACTCAAGTCACAATTCTCTTAGATTTTATTTTTATCTAAACCTCAATTATTAATAAAATTGTCTTACATTATTAATACTGTTAACTATGTCTACATACTAACAACATGCAATTATATTTATATATACAACAAAATAGCGCTTTACAATGTGAACGGGAAGGCTAATTTGCATATTAATATTAAAAAATCAAATTTAATAAATATGTGCTTAGTATTATTGATTTCTAACTGTTTGGTTTTATTTTAATGAATATAAGCAAAAATCTCTTCAATGAATCTTAAATGAAATCCATTAACAAGATAAAATAACTGTCATTTTATTCTTCACTTCCTCTTTTAACTAAATACTTAAATTCGAAAAAATAACAATGAAAGATGAGAGTGATGGAAGAGTAAGTTTCAGTTGTTCCATTTTGTATTATACTCCCTCTGTTTCAAATCTTTTTATCTGTATTCTTATTTAGTTTCATTAGCCTTTCTAATTTCACACTGTAAACCGCTATTTTGTTGTATATATAAATATAATTGCATGTTGTTAGTATGTAGACATAGTTAACAGTATTAATAATGTAAGACAATTTTATTAATAATTGAGGTTTAAATAAAAATAAAATCATGGAGAATATGATGTCAATAACTAAGAGAATTGTGACTTGAGTAGGAATATAGTTTCGGTTACAGACAGAAAAACACACAATCTCCATTATAATAAGATTTACCAACCCCTCCAATTGATTGACTTTAACAGCATGTCAACCCATCTAGGATTATTTTATGCCTAGAAGTTAGGGAATTGCATTCATTATAAGTATTTACTAACCTCTCCAATTGATTGACTTTAACAGCATGTCAACCCATCTAAGGTTATTTTATGCCTAGAAGTTAGGGAATTGCATTCATTATAAGTATTTACTAACCTCTCCAATTGATTGACTTTAACAGCATGTCAACCCATCTATGGTTATTTTATGCCTAGAAGTTAGGGAATTGCATTCATTATAAGTATTTACCAACCCCTCCAATTGATTGACTTTAACAGCATGTCAACCCATCTAGGATTATTTTATGCCTAGAAGTTAGGGAATTGCATTCATTATAAGTATTTACCAACCCTCCAATTGATTGACTTTAACAGCATGTCAACCCATCTAGGGTTATTTTATGCCTAGAAGTTAGGGAATTGCATTCATTATAAGTATTTACCACCCCTCCTCCAATTGATTGACTTTAACAGCATGTCAACCCATCTAGGGTTATTTTATGCCTAGAAGTTAGGGAATTGCATTCATTATAAGCATTTACCAACCCCTCCAATTGATTGACTTTAACAGCATGTCAACCCATCTACGGTTATTTTATGCCTAGAAGTTAGGGAATTGCATTCATTATAAGTATTTACCAACCCCTCCAATTGATTGACTTTAACAGCATGTCAACCCATCTAGGGTTATTTTATGCCTAGAAGTTAGGGAATTGCATTCATTATAAGCATTTACCAACCCCTCCAATTGATTGACTTTAACAGCATGTCAACCCATCTACGGTTATTTTATGCCTAGAAGTTAGGGAATTGCATTCATTATAAGTATTTACCAACCACTCCAATTGATTGACTTTAACAGCATGTCAACCCATCTAGGGTTATTTTATGCCTAGAAGTTAGGGAATTGCATTCATTATAAGCATTTACGATTGACTTTAACAGCATGTCAACCCATCTACGGTTATTTTATGCCTAGAAGTTAGGGAATTGCATTCATTATAAGTATTTACAAACCCTCCAATTGATTGACTTTAACAGCATGTCAACCCATCTAGGGTTATTTTATGCCTAGAAGTTAGGGAATTGCATTCATTATAAGTATTTACCAACCCTCCAATTGATTGACTTTAACAGCACGTCAACCCATTTAGGGTTATTTTATGCCTAGAAGTTAGGGAATTGCATTCATTATAAGTATTTACAACCCCTCCAATTGATTGACTTTAACAGCACGTCAACCCATTTAGGGTTATTTTATGCCTAGAAGTTAGGAAACCCTGTTCATTGTGAATTCAAATTTATGTTTTTTGTGTAGCTGTAGGGTTCTATCCTTAAGCATCATATGCTTGTGGACTCCCTAACATCATATATATATATATATATATATGATGTTGTTAGGTAGTCCACATATGCTTGTTGATAGATTTGTGTGACTGATGTTGCAAAACTTTTTTGATTGTACTAGAAGCATGGAAAAATATAAGATAAGGAATAAAAACCAGAATTCAAAGTGATGAATACTGTGGTGTTTTTAATCTTTATTTAACCAGAGTCAGGCTATAGCAGCCTTTGACAAAGGGTGGAGGCCACCTGAAATATTAGGTTAAATAAAGTCCTTGAATCCTTGGTTTATTAGAATGTATCAAGGAATGGGGGTCCAGTGGCTTCGGCCCTGGATCTTTACAAGAGCATCGATCACAGGGTGATATTCCCCCAGGCAATACCTGCCCCCTTGATTTAAAGGGGCAGGGCTGTGTTTATTGCCCAGCGCTTGAGGCACCCCCCTTGAGGGGTAATGCCGAAGG